>CM020217.1:11414862-11857362 GCA_009819775.1 Phoenicopterus ruber ruber
TCCTTCTGTCAAAGGCACCTCAGTAAAGAGTTACGGGCTCGGGCAGGACTCATGCATGGGCTGAACATGTGGGAAGAAAACGCTGGAGCGGCCTGAGAGCCTGACCCTGCTCCCGGGAGAGCCAGGACACCAGCGGGAGCACACATCGGCCGTGTGACAGTGTGATGGGCATTCCCCACTGGAAACTTTGGCTCAAAACCCTTGAATAGCCACACAAGGATTGCTGTATTTTGTCTCTCCTCTTTGCGAAGAAATGATCTTAAAGACCTTTGCCCGGGCAGCTGGTAAAATGTGATGTTTAACCAAACAAGAAGGGATGTTGCCTGCTTGAGATGGGACCAACTGAGGCTATGGAGCACTGGAAGTGACAGTGACATCAACTGGTAACTTGACTTGTCTCAATGTTGTTCTAAAAACTTGACCTTAAAAAATATGGACATTACTGGAAATTATTTAGCTTAAATGACCCATTACATGAATTATTTTCATCCAAGAGAGAAAAAAAAAGTGTGTGTGTTTGTGCCTGTGGTTGCTATTGCTTTCCCTGGCGACAATGCATGTTTTGCCACGTATTTTGCAGGAACAGAATAAAGGAATAATTTGCTATGAAATGGCCCCAGGGCTGAGAGAGGAGCAGAGAGACCGAGCAGAGACGTCCAAGAGCTGTGCCAGACCAGCACAGTAGCCAAAGCCTGGGCTTCCTCACCTTGATGCTTTAACTTAATCCCATTAGAAATAGCATGGAGAAAATGTCTGCATGCTGTCATTGCTTCGGGACGTGGTCCCTGCCAAAAATGCAGCCTCTTGGGAGACCCACTGCATGTCCCCTTGTTCAGGGGGCACCTTGCCCCCTGCGAACATGTTTCTGCCCCATCCTACTACCCTTGGCACGTGAAAGTTCCCACCGGGCATGGCGATGGACTTGGTATGAGAAATCCCATTGGACAAAAGCTCATCCGGATGCCTGTAAAGAAAACTAGAAATCTTAAGGAGACAGGCACTGCATGCCTGATAACAACAGCAGGGACAAAGTCATGGTCTATTTCCAGCATGCCCTTATGTTTTTTATCCTTGTGAACTGGGAGTGCTGGAAGAGAGCAGCGTGATGGGTTTTGTGGGTATCTCCTGGCAGGGTCAGAAGATGGTCACCACCATGGTCACCACGTAGCCATCAGCTGGGTCTATGGGTGTCAGAGCGATGGTCTTGGGGAGTCCTGGTGCTCTGCAAGGTCTCTAGAGCAGAAGAGCGGGATTGTACCTACTCACAAGAGGCTTCACACTGAGAGCTCAGTGCAGGTGTAGCTATGCAGTCTTAAAAGTGTGATGAGGGCTAAAGGGTTGGTCCTTGCTTTTGCATGAGATGCGAGCACATCTTGGGTGCAAGCACCATGTTGCCTTCATTTATATGGCAAAACAAGAAGAGCAGGAAAATGCACAGAAAGCACATGCCAAGCAAAGCGCAAGGGAGCCGCGACGGTTGTCGAAGCACAGTGACTGCTGCCATCAGAGGCATTGGCCACAGCACTGGCTGCACCCTCTTCCCCAGCTGCACCGTCCCCATCACCAGGGCAGCCCCTTCCCGCACCACACTTTCACACCAGCCAGCAAAATGCTATTTATGGGAAGGAGTTTTTACTTAATTTAATTTATTGCCAAGTAACACAAACTTCTAATCGTTGGTATGGTAATGAGAAAAAGAAAACATAAGCAATTACTTACTCAGGTAAATGCTCAGTGATGCGTGAGCTGAGCAGACACCCATGCATGGGCTAACTGGGCACCCATGCATGACTTAAGTGGGTGCTCATGCATGAGCAAAGAGGGTGCTCGGGTGTGCGCAGGTTGAGCACTAATGCATGAACTCCTCGAGCACCCATGCATGAATTAATGGCTCGCTCATGCTTGAGTTGTTTCGTTGCTCATGCATGAAGTAATTGGGTGCTCATGCATAAATTAATTGGGTGCTTATTCATGAACTGATGTTGTGCTTATGCATAAATTAATTGGGTGTTCATCCATTGACTAATTGAGTTCTCATGCATGAATTAATTAGGTGCTTATGCATGAACTATTTGGGCTCTTGTGCATAAATTAATTGGGCACTCATGCATGGATTAATTGGGTGTTCATGCACGGATTAAATCAGTGCTCATGCATGAACTAGTCAAGCACTTGTGCAAAGACCAACTACCAGCTCATAGGTAAGCGCAGCAAACCTGCAGTTCATGCCTGATACACCACTGACCTGCAATGGCCAGACTGGCTCCATGACACTTCCTCCATCACGTGCTGAGCAGGTAGAGGTGTTGCATGGGGCGTTATTGTCTGATCACTCCTTGATACCCAGGACAGGCCCCACACACCAGTGACGCTGTGGACATTTCTACTCCTATGCAAGAAGCCACTGTTTGGATTGTCTGACATCTCCTTGGGAGGACACCACCCCATCTGCTTTGGGATACTGTATTTATGTATCTCCTCGTGCTATCACTCTGTCAGGCACAACAACTCTCTGACCTGGAGCACTGGGCTCACCTAACCAAAAGCTGATGGGAAATGATGGGCATATTGTCCTCATATATAATGCTAGCCAGAAAAATGCACCCTACTCAAAATGGCAGGAAGAAAAGCTGCTGGTGTGGTTTATGAAGATGGGTGGAAAACCAGGAAAGACATTGTTGTGGTTCCTCAGATGGGAACGTCTTGTTCAGCCAAATGCAAAGATGGTTCTTGAGGGCACTCCTGCAGAGACAAGGAGACGAGGCGATGGCAATAATGTTGGTGCCTGGCTGGGAAAATGAAAAGGAAGCATTTGATAATTATCACAGTGTTACCACAAAACGTATGCAGGCAGCGTCGTAATGAGGTCAAGACTTCTGCAGCATCTGATCCTCTTCCCTTTTCTTCCACCACCAGCACTGCGCGGAGGAGGGGGACGAAGATGGTGGCTAAGAGCACTCAGCAATGTGATGCTCCTGCCCGTATCCCAGCCTTGAGGCAGGGAGGATCCCTGCCGCTCTTTGGGAGATTTGGCCTCACAGCTGCCGCCAGACCGAGGTGTCCCTGATGCTGGAGGAGCTCCAGCTCGCAGTGGCAGTGGGGACACTAATGCCAGGCAGCAGCTGCTGCCTGACCCCACAGCAGAACAAAATCCTGCAGAGCCAGCCGTGGCTGCTTATGGATTTCTCTGCTCTCTGCAGAAAGTTTTTGAGCACAGTATCGGTTGCACATTATCAGCTTATATAGGGAGGAGCCGAAGCAAAGCAAAGAGCCATTGCAAAAATGCCCATGATACACTGATGCAGCAGTTCGTGCTGCTGAGCTGTCCTGGGGATCCGGCTCAGATGCTTGTATGGGCACATGTCCCTGCGTGGGACACCAGCCCTGCTCACCACTCCGTTTTCTGCCTGCAAACCTGTCCCCAGGGCTCCCCCTGAGGGCATAATCCAGGCAGAGATGTTGCTGCATTACGAATGGGCAGGCTTTAAGCAGTGAGGAATTCCAACCCGGGCCTTGGGGTGCGTACCCCAAGCATCACCAGACAGAGCCTACATTAAAATCCTGCCAGGTTTTAATGTGCCGGCTGCACATCGAGGGTGACTTGCACGTAGACATCCACTCATGGGTGCAGAGAGCTTGCTGCAGTCAGTTGAGATGATTTGAAGCAGCATGACAGTGCAGTGAGATGGGGTTTTATTCAATATTAATGAACGCTTATATGTTTCACGTCTGTTAAATGGGAGGAAGTGAGCAGCACGAGGTGTCCCAGGGGTGGCTCACACCAGCCGTTGCACTACGTGAAACTTGTGCGCTGGTGAGATGAATCTTAGTCCCACCTAAAGCCTCCAGCATGAAGTTAAAAAGCGCTTTCCTGCCACCCGCCTCGGGGAACGCGGATGTGTTGGTGGGGCAGGCAGGCAGCGGTGCTGCAACACCTGCACCGGCTCAGCCGAGCTGAGAGGGCTATCTGGTGCCCAAGGGCAGGGAAACGACTCCCAGCAAGCCTTTGACCTGGGGCTGCTGTAAAGGGAGTCCACACCAGGAAAGACCTACAGCATCTGGAGGATGAGACCGACTTGTGGGGTTTCCTGTGGCATTGCCTTTGATGTGTAGAGCAGAGAAGCCCATGGGGCAAAAGGAGCTTCTACTTCTTGCCCTTCTCCACTGATGCGGTCCAGATGTAGAAGTGGTTGAGCCTCTCGGAAGACGCAAGACTTAGCATAAAGGGTTCGGCTAGCTTCCTTACCAGCCCCAGCAGCCTCCTGAAGGCTATTTCCTCATTACTCATCTCCTCACACCCCTCTGTAATCCTCTTGATCTTCAAACGTCTCTCAGAAGGCAAATATACTTGGTGTCGGGTAAGACTGGAACGGCTGCCAGCATGCTGCCTGCCACGGCGTCAGGACGGAGATGGTCAGGGAAATTACTCAACTCAGCTGGCGAAACAAGTCTTTCTCTTTTTTTAGCTTTTCCCTCCTCTAATAGAAAGGCAAGTCTCTGATGGGATCTCCCATCTTTCATCACCAATCAATCACAAATCAAAGCAATGCTGGGTCTTCTTCTGGAACAACACTTGCTGCTGCCAATTCCTGCGAGCAACATCTCCAGTGGGTGTTATCAGTGTTCCTTTGATCGGCTCTGCACCAGATCCCAGGATCTGCTCTGGGTTGAACCTGGTGGCTGGACAAGGCTAAGTGAGATCACAGCCTGTAACTCTAACTGTGGTTCCCAAGCCTTGTTTGCCAACTTCTCCTCTGTGTGTCCAGGAAAGTATTTTTCAGGAGGCCTGGATGGTGCCAAGGCTTGAAGAGAATACACAGAGAAACCTGGTCAACCCCAGAAAAATTGGGGACCTGTTCCCTCAGAAGAAAGACCTACCCAAAACCTTGCAGAAACAACCCCATTCCCCCGTGGCAGCAATGCCTGCTTAAGATCTGGCTTGAGATGCCTTTAAGGCTGGGCCCAATTATTTTGTGACACTGAAATTATACTAACAAAGGTTGGGAGGGTGGCAGTGCCCGAAACCCCACGTCTGAGGAGAGGACTGGCTTTTGACTCTTGCAAAGCCAATCTGCTTGCTCAAGCTTTCCTGGCCAGGGTGTGTAGCGCAATAAAGAGCCTCTTGAAAGCTCTTGACAGCTTGTCAAAGCAGACATTTTACACTGTGTATGCTGAAAGTATCCATGGCGCAGAGCACAGGGAGCCTCTCCAGGCGTTTTGTCCTGCAAAACTGGCTTTTAGGAAAGACTTCTTGTTGGGCAGTGTTTTCTATCTTCCCCACAGGGTCTCAAATAGCCTTCAAAAAGGGCAACAAATGCAAAAACTTTGACTCGGGGGTCGGAGACTTCAAGATGAGGAGCCCTCCCTTGGCAAAGGAAATGCAGGAGATGGCAACCAGGTGAGAAAACCCATCATTTAAACCTTGAAAATCCTTTTTCTATCCAAAGTAGCCCCATCTCTGTTGCTGGGTAGCTCTCTTGCACAGTCAGAAAGCCTCTCCACTTCCACACTACATAAACACATGTCGTATTCCCTATCAAAAGACGATAAACACACTCTAAGTGTGTTTATCTGTTGGCTGACAACCTCCGCTTAAGAGCTTAGTTTGCTAAGCTCGGAAGAGGCGTCCTCCCTCCCAGTGCACTGGGCGGCTCGCCGGGCTGATGCCAGGAGGGTGCTGGAGAGTGTCTGGTGCTTCACAGGGGTAGAGCCTGTCATTCAGCCCACTTAGTGCTTCGGCTTTCTGCAGCTCCATGGTCTTAGGACGAGGCAGCAGAGGTGGCATTTTACTTGATACAACAATCTGCCTGAGCCTGCAGCTTCGGCTGCAGGAGGGAGGGCTGGCTAGGGCTGGCACTCGGGTTTTGAAGGGGGGAAGGAGGAGGCACAAGCACTGTGGTCCTCTGCTGTGACTGGAGGGGCTGAAGCTCCCAGGACACTTTGGGAAGCAGTTGCACACAAAGCATGTGTCCACAGTCATGATTGGAGAGTGGTGAAGTGTCCTTCTTCAGCTAAGTCCTGGTCAGGGTAAGTTTAGTCATCCTCTGCTGGGACATGATTCCTCTGTGGAGGGCAAATCCATGCAAACTAGGACCTTCCAGGCAGGGAGCAAATGGTCTTGCCCTTCGCTCTGTCTGCTCGACCTCCTCTTCCTCGAAGCATTTCTCATTGTGTTTCAATGCAACCTGAGAGATGGCTGCTTCTCCAAACCCCGCTGCCACCGTGCAGCATGCTTTGCCTCTGCAGAAAACATCCTCTGAACAGACCTTTCTCCTCCCACCTGAGCCTACAGCTGAAAATGCAGCACAGGAGAAACACGCCCCAGCTGTGAAGGGGCTTTCAAGGGAGGGTGTAGAGCACCATCTAGTGAAGGTTAGCGAGGAAACCATCAGCTGCAAACCCCGTGAGGAGCTGCTGCTCCTAGGGAGCCTGTGGGACAGCAGGCTGGTGCAAGCTGTGTCCTGCTCATCTCCTCCCGGTGTTTGCGTGGGGGAAACTGCTCCCAGCAGCAGAGCAGGTGGAAATCAGGAGGGCGTGCAACTTCTTGTGACTCTTATTTTTCTAGCTTTCTCCTGTCTCTCACGGAGTGAACAGGGCAGCTGAGACTCGTACACAGACGAGCAACTCAGTTTTGCTCACCTTTTGAACAGACACTGTCCCCTCTGACTCTGCCATAGCTGAGCAGAGTCCTTTGTGAAAGGACCTGGGGAGAATTTCAGGTGTCCTACTACTTCATGTGTTTGGACTTAGAATTGTAGGGAGGTTTTTTTCTATGAGACCTGAAAAGCACCCAAACCCTCTTTCCCAGTGCTCTTTTTTGATGCATGACCTCTCTCTACCTGCGACTTTGGCCCGAGCAGCTGGAGAGCTGAGATCCCCTCACAAAGGCTCTGAGATGCTGCAGACTTGCCTACCTGCCACCTACAGTCACCCTAATTAAAACCTCGAAGGTGAGTTAACGTGTCTCTTTTTTTTTATGAACGTGTTTGAAGTGCCTTTTTGCTTTGGGCAGTCTGTGCTGTAATGAAGCTATTAGCAACTAAACTTAAGCTTTACGATCACTCTTTATGACAAAATGTCTCAGAGGGCTATCAAGCAGGTTTATTAGAAAGTGAAAATGCCTTTTGATGCAAAAGCAGCCATAGATGTCTGAGGACAAGTCGGTAACGGTAAATCACTGCCACCACTCCCAGCCAGGAGCAATCTGGCTGGTGATGAGCTGCACCGTAGGTCACTGGCTGGGTCATCCTCCAAGGCTGCTCCTTCACGGCAGCACAGCACTGCTCTGATGATGAGTTTATCCTGGTGTCTGAAACCGGGAGCTTCATGGTGGGATGTGTCTCCTGGTGGTAGCCCCTGCTCTGCATTCCGTTGCCCATCCAAGCCTTCCTCCCCTGGAGGTGCAGGCCAGTTGCCTTTAGGCATGTCCTGGCTGTAGTCCTGCTGCTCTGACCCCAGGACATGGTGCTTGGCCCTAAATCATTCCAACCCCTTGACAGGATCTCCAAGTATGGATTCAGCTCTGCCTGCACCAGTGAGGTGAAGTCACTTCCAACACCCCTCTCCCCAAATCCTGCTTGGCTTAAGTAATCGATGTAAACAACCTTCTTGGAAGCCCAAGTGATGTATGGCCACCAGATACTTCACCTCAAGGGCTCTGCTGTCTCTGATGGACCAGAAGCACCACGGCACCGGTGCTGTCAGTGCCACAGCCTCCATGAAGGACAGACCTGCAGCTCCTGCCTTATGCAGCACCAATGCCCTTCGTCAGCTGGCCGCTGTGCTGGCAAATGCAGAGGCTGGAGGCAGAGATGGGGACATACTGAGTGTCTGTCCCTGCCATCCCCCTTGGCAGAGCTGAAGATGTTCACGTGGGCTCAGGGCAATTTGGGGATGGCCTTAATGCCACCCCATGCAAAGCAGGACCTCAGGGGAAGGAAGGACTGTGCCCTGGGCTCCCATCCCTTCCCCAAGGCCATGGTGTGGCCATTTGCTGGCTGCGCAAAACCCTCTAGAGGGAGCCTCGATCCCAGACATCCCCAGTCGGGGCCCCACGAGGCCACAAAGATGCTCTGTGGGTGCCCAGATGTAGGTTTTGTGGCTTTTTTGTTGTTGGGGTTTTGTTTTGTTTTGTTTTAAGGCTCCACGCTGCCTTAATGGTCTCACCGGCCACAGGTACAGACTCGCTTGCCCTCTCTGAACACTTTTGCATGCTCCCCAAGTGCATCCTCACCCACCTCCAGCGTCTCTCTCCCTCAGACCTCACTGAAGGTGGGGGTGAAGTCTTTTGCGGGGTGGATGCTGCCCTTGCACGGGGGAACCTGCTCCCATGGGCGTTGCACTCGTGGAGGGCTGGCACCGTGCTGCCCTGGCCGCAAAAGCCAGTCGTGGTTGTTGCAGCATCTTCAGCAACCCACTGGGTGCCACTGGGCATGCAAACCCCCCAGATGCCACCAGGCCAAGGGGAGCCAACTGCATTAGGGATCTCTGCTCACCAGGCCGTTTCTCTAGACTGCGTATCAGTGGGCCTCCCGAAACCTAACCTCCGAGCGCAGGGAGGTGAAGGAAATTTCTCCTGGCTTGAAGGGAATGGGATGGGGCTGAAGCATTCTGGTTCCTGCAGCCTCAAGCACAGCCACAACCAGACCTCTGCAGAGGCCCACCAGCTCCATCCCATGCACGACATCCCCTCTGACCAGCCATAGAGTTCAGCAGCACTGAAATAGCCTGAGAAATGCCCTTTTTCTTTGCTCACTGGCCACTTAGCTGAGCCCCCATGCCCAAAGCTTTGCTCTGCTCCATGTCCTTCCCCTCCTGGCCCTGGCAGTGAACTGCATGGGCTCCTCCGCTCTGCTTAAAGGTGCATTTTTTTCCTTTGAGGCTTGTTCTACCTTTAATGAATTGCAATCTGTTATGCGGTGTTATTGCTTCAGGGAGACCATAGGCACAAAGTAAATCCCATTAAGGCCAAATTGCATTTTCTAAGTGTTTATGCTTTTTCCCTTTCACCTCCCTGCCTTTTGAACTGAAGCATCCAGGCTCCCCTCTGGAAGGAGGCCTGTTTCTGTGCAAGCCTTGACGTGAAGAAAGGCTGAGCTAAACATCGTCCTTGTAAGCAAAACCCCTCCTGAGGGCTCCCCCATAGGGGATTTCCATTTCCCTATAGGACCCCATGCCTAGAGGAAAACCAAAGGAGGCTGCAAAGCCCACCCCGTGCTCCCTTAGATGTGATCCTTCCTCACTGCTTATTTGGTTGTGATAGCCAAGAGATCCAGCTTTAAAAGCTGGATGCTGTGGTGTATTTTGGGGAAGGAGGATGGATAAGGAGCCCTGTACAGGGAGCCCAGCGCAGTTCAGCTTGCTTGGATTTCTCCCCACCAGCTAGTGTGGGGTAGCACACGACATACGTGCACTGTGAAGCAAATGCACTCGTCATGGCTGTGTGCTTGCTGTTGAAGCCATTAAATCTTTAAAGTCATTAAATCTTTAATCTTGTGTATGCTTGAAGCTGGTGGATGGGGGTGTCCATACCTGTGATCTGATTTCCCATAACTGCTTGTATTGGCAGCTCTGGTCTAAAATTTATCTGTCCACTGTGTGCTAGGGCTGGTCCCCAGAAAGAAGGGGAACCTCCGCTTTGCAGAAACAATGCTCCTCGCTCTGCACTCAAATGCTAATGATAGAGATTGCACGTGGCCGTGACACGCACAGGGCGGAGGTGGCAGAAAACAATACTGTATTGATCAACAAGGAAAACTCTCCAGCGAGCAGGAGGTGTGATCGCCATCTCATGCCGGAGTAGGACTCGGAGCGTTTTGGGGCAGCGGCCATCCTTATTGGTATTTATAGCTCTTCGCACAGCAGGGCCCTGGTCCATGGCTGGCTATTAGGGAGCCCCGCAGTGATCCTGTGCAAGGAGCATGGCTTTGTTTCCTTACAGAAAGGGGCCCTGCGGATCCCAGTGT
Source organism: Phoenicopterus ruber ruber (assembly GCA_009819775.1). Taxonomy (NCBI): domain Eukaryota; kingdom Metazoa; phylum Chordata; class Aves; order Phoenicopteriformes; family Phoenicopteridae; genus Phoenicopterus; species Phoenicopterus ruber. The sequence continues at coordinate 11,424,828 of CM020217.1, forward strand.
GGTGGCTGCGTTCCCAGCCCATGCTGACAGCCAGCCCAGGGCAAGCAGGAATGAGCTTCCCACGGCGAGTTGCTGGGAAATGGCGAGGACTGGCCTTTTGTCCCTGCCTGGCAGGCAGAGCGCGGTGCATGAAAAAGGATGCTCTGAACGCTGTGTTTCCAACCACTGCCCACCCTTGAGCTGCTCACTCAGTCCAGCGATGGGTCGACATGGACCACTTTACCTGCTATACAGGAGCGGGTGTGAGGCAGGTCCCATCTGGGTGTTCAGCCAAGAGCAATTGTGAGTAGTTTCAAGCAGAAGTCTCTAAGCGTTCCCCTATTTAGCATGGTTGAGACAGGGCTTACAAAGGCTTCTTTAATGTCCCTGCGGCTTCTTGCGTGGGTTTCACCTTTTACCAGGTGGGTGCAAACAGGAGGTCCCGTGGGAGATGCTGGATCTAGCGGTATCCCAAGCAAAACAGCCAGGGCAGGACTTGTGTGTGCATGTGTATAATAAAAGCACGGGCACAGACAACTTCTTCCATTAATCTTAGCGTGTGTACCGTGGTCTGATTGCACATTGAATGGCAAAAGTCGCTCGAGCTCTGAAGGCGGCTGTGTGCCGTACTGCTGCAAGCCATCCCCAGGCAGTGTCTCATCTCTTCTGCCACCCCTCTGTCCTCCTCCTGCCAGTCTGGGCTTCGGGGCCATCCATCCCCAGCGGACACCCTGGCATCCCCACCGTGTGCATCTGAGCAGCTGCTGGGTGAAGTGGGAACAGCAATGGATGCTGCTCGGTGCCACTGTCCTTACCAGCCAGGCTCTGCCCATGGTAGCTTCCAGTGAGGCTTGCAATGACTTTCTTCCCCATTCTCACGCCTCCCTCCTCCTCCTCATAGAATCATAGAATTGTTTTGGTTGGAAGAGACCTCCAAGATCATCAAGTCCAACTGTTAAACTCAGCTACTTACAACATCAAAGCCCTGAGGTCTCCACTCCTCCTTTCTCGGGAGATCTGGTTTAGCCGTCGGTGAAGGATTTACACTGTGATAGGAGGCTCACTGCTGCCTGTAGGAATAAGTCCCACGGATATTAACCATATTGGGATCAAGGCCCTGCTGCATTGCCTCCTCTGGCCTGGCTGGATCTTCCCTCCTTTCCTGCCTGGTCCTTTATTCATTTACAAGTCCTGTGAAGTCCCAATGCGACATCTGATTTCCATCCAGTTGGACAGTAAACTGACATTTTTCTCACGGTCTCTGTGCTCTTGTGCTTTGGGTCTCTGCCAAGCACTCCACATCTTTAACTTGCCTTTTTTTTTTTTCTCTCAGACCAAGTTGTCCTGGTCCTTCCTCCCTCCTCCCCCCCAGCCTTTAAAGGAAGCAAAATGAAAAGGTTGACAAGAAGAGCCGGGCTCCTTCCAGGACTCCCCAGGGATGAACCCGCTCCCCTCCCTCTGTGCCAAGTAGTGCTGAGATGCTTTCCTGCAGTCCCGGCAACGGTAGCTGCTCAACTCTCTGCTCCAAAAGTGGGAAACGTAGCGGCTGGTGCCAATAAAAGGGACTGCTCTCCCCACCCCTCCCATTTTGCTAAGAGCTCCGCTGCCACTCGGTCACAAGTCGCTGCCCCCAGTCACTTGTCAGTGCCAGACAGGCGCGCAGATATGCTGCACGTTATTTCTGCTTCCCAAAATTCTGGGTAAAAACGCTCATTTCAAGGGGGCAAGTGGGTGTTCCTCTCCCCACAGTGGGACAGGCAGTGGTGTTTTGCTGCTTGTCCAGTTCCAGCCGTCATGGGAAAGCAGAGCGAATGCAACGCGTACCCTCGAACTCCCTTCCTTTCCCACAGCCCCATGCCTTTTTGCTTTCTGCTCTGTTGGCCGGGAGGGTGGGAAGGAGAGAGGAGCACATCCTGGTTTATCCCTCCCCAAACCTTTTTCTCCCCAGTACATTTTCCCTTTGACACTCGTCCAGCCAGCTATGGATACGAGGCTGCTAGCAGAGTCGCTGACCCAAGCGCCGAAGTGGTGGCTCCAGTAACCCAAACACCGGGGTGGTAGAAACTAATGCTCATAGCCAAGCATTGCAGCTGGCTGAAGGCAGCAGGAACCAAGGCAGCTTCCCCAAAATAGCCCATGGTATCTTAGAAAAGCAACCAAGCACAAGAGCACCCTCTACTCCCACTAGCTGCTGGCGTCCAAAAGCACCACAGCTACATTGCGGCTGGGGCTACACTAACATTTTGAACCGAATGGCGGTGCCGTGCTCTTTCTTCTGCTTGGAGACAACCTCGAAACAGAGTAAATCTGAAGTCATGGTGAAAATATCTTTCTGGATCAGCTGCTTCATTTGGGCAGGTCCCATGGCTGCTTATAGTAACTCCAGTTCATGCCCAATGCAAAGACGTTAGAACGAAGAGGAACCAGCACGAGTATTTTCTGGCTTCGTCCTCTGTCATCTGCCATGCCACTGCATCGCTATGTCTTATCACTTCAAGTATAACGCAATTATTAAGTACTGCTGGCTGCTACTTGGGTGCCAAATTCATTTAGCCAGCGAAAATTGAGCTTTGTTAGCTGCCCTGCCATTCTTAGCATTTCTCCAGCCCCGCGCGGATGAGTCACTCCCAAATCCGCAGCTGATGCACAAGTCATTAGAAATGACTAAGCACTTTAGGAAACGAACCCTCCAGTTTCTCAGGCGGCAGCTTTGGCCGTGCTTTCACATCCCAACACCCATCTGCCATCACGGCTGTGGGCTAGCAGGGCTGTGCGTCCTCTCCTGGTGCACAGGCACGTGTGAGCAAATTTGCTTTTGTGCAAAGACTTATTTTGATCCCAGTGAACTGTGTTCCTTCTTGATTTCCTCCGTAGGAAGCAAAGTCCCTTGGGTCAAAAGGGCTCCCTGTTTTACGCAGAGGAAGTCATATGGCAGCATAGATATACAGCCTTGCTGTCCAGACCCAACTGATTTTTCCAGGAAAAATGATGGATTTTTAAGTTGCATCATGATTTGAAGTGGCAATAGGAGTCTTTACGTAAGCAGTCAAACGTTAAGCTTGTCCTCAAGTTTTTATTACGGGCATGATGAATCTCACTGGTCAGTAGTGACGTAGGGTAAAGGCTGCTCGCCTCTTCAGGTTGGACGTTTTCTGCTCCTGCTCATGAAGATGCCTATTTGAAGCCAAGTAATTGCAGAAATGTCTGTCATGTTACAAAGCAGCAAAAGATTAGCCTGATTTTTCTTTTAAACTGGATTATTTGATTTCTGTATCCCAGGATTCAACAGGAATCTGCTAAGACAGCAACAAGTGTGTTTTGATGGAATTAAAAAGCACCATTTTCTCATTTTCTTAACTGACAAAAACTCTGAAATGTGCTGGATATATGATCTTACCTCTTCTCCTTACCCCAAGCTGTCCCCTCTATGGCTGGGACAGGTTTTGGGGGGGGCACCACAGCACCCCTGCCCCAGCCTCAGCCTTGGCCAGTCTTGCTACCACATTGAACAGGCTGCTCTTGACATTTTCCTTGATTTTAGGCGAAATTGCAAAGGCAGCAGATTTCATCCCATTCCTAGGTCTCATCCGCCAACACCTCCTGGTAGTAGATGGGACTCCCGTGCAAGTCTTTCAGGAGATATTGTCAGACTTGCACATGATGGTCAAAGAATTGTTTAGGAATCTTAAGCCTGACTTGTTTCTTTTCCCTCCCTCTCGTGGATCAGTTTTACTTCTTTTTGCTGAGGTGCATGAAACTGCTGTCTTTTCCAAACAAGAGGGCTGAGCTTTGTGCGGACACCTGGGCACTTGAGCACTTGCACAGAAATTGGTGGGACCTTGGTGCCTACCTGGGCAGCTGGCTCCTGCGCAGCACCTTGGGCCATACCAGCGGTGTTATTTGGTGTCTTCTGATTTTAACACATCATCAAGAAAGCCTTTTGTCTGTGTCCTGTGGAGACTGAAGGGAAAGGCAGCGTGGGTTATGCTGGAGGGGTGTTGCTTCTCACCTGGGCAGGTCAGTGCAAGGCACTGGTGCAGCTTTGAGGTGCCAGAGCACCATGGCTTAACGATGTCTCTGCTTAATTACTGGGATGCTTATAGGGAGAAGAGCCTGTCTCTTCACCTCCTTTGCCTGTTATCCTCCTTTTGTGAACATTTATGGAGTCTAGACAGGGCTGGGACCCACACATACAGCTTCTCCTCATTTTTAGCTGTCTGGATGAAAGCCGTGAGTGCTCCATGACTCACCCTTCCCTTGCATAGGAGGAAACTTTCATGTATTGCTTCCCTTTGTTATATCATCTTCATGTAAAACGGGTCCTACTGGAATGCACCAAATCCCTGCTTCAGGGGATCTGGTGCATGGGGTGGACCCCAAGCTTTACCCTGCTGTAGCTGATGGGGACACCAGGCAACCTTCCCTTTTTCCATCTTTTTTTTCCCCCGCTGCATCCATGCCACATCTCTGCTCCACGAGGGCACCTGGAGGCCGTGCCATGGCTGAAGCGTGGATGGAGTTCAGTTTGCATCTGAAATGGAAATTAACGATAATAATAATAATAATAATTTTTTAAAAAGAGGAAGGAGAAGAAAAGGAAGGAGAAGTAAGGAGACAAGAGAAGGAGCTGGAGCGAAATGCTGGAGGAACATGGTGCACTAGGGTGAAGTTGCATTTCAGCCCCTCTCTATTCATCCTCCATCATTTTTATCAGCAGTTTGGGAAAGAAAATGGAGTAGAAGTGTAAATCTGAGCTTGAGATGCTTTTCAGTAGCAAGCTCCTCAGTGTACCTAAAAGCCTGGTTTTCAAACAGCTCTCTCACGTGGATTCTCTGATGCCTGATATGGGCTGGGCTAACCTACAGTCTTTCCCCCAGCAGACCTATCGGTAGGGTTATTTTTTAATTTAACAACCACCCACCCACCACTCTCTGTGAAAACCTGTGGAACCTTAATAACAATCTTGGAGAGCGCTACCCTCTGCAGCGGCTTGCTGAAATTAGGCAAGAAGTGCCCCAACCTAATGGGGACAGCAGGACCATGCCAGTGGGAACACTCCAGGGAAGACATAACTCTTAAAAGAAGCCTTTGCAACCAAAAACGAAGGCTGAGGCTGATGTTGCCCTGGACTGGAAGCCCTGCGAAACAGTGAGTGGTGCAGTCCCTCCTAAGATAGGTAGAATAAAAGAGTCAAAACCTTCAGGTTTTGGGGGTAGAGGTGGTTTCAGCCACATGCCGATCCCTGATACTTTTTACAACTTTAAATCAGTGCTTTAAAAATAGGTCCCGTGATGATGGAGCACACTGTCAGGAAATGTCACTCACCATGTGACATGGCAGATGGAGATTTATATGGTATCACGTAATGATTTTAATGGGTTCTGCCTAAAATGGGACTTGGTGCTAAAAATCAAACTGTACAAGGTTACAGCGAGTGCCAGGCTCCCTCCAGCAGAGCCTTGCGAGTGGAGGAAATTCGGCTCGGTGACAGCAACGAGACATTGCAGCGGTAAAGGCTCAAAGCACATCCCCAAAAGGCAACGTGAGGCTTTGCATGAAAGACTTCAGGTCTGTCCTGAGCAGGATGAGCCCACAGAACTGTGAGGGTCTGGCCCCGGGACGCGTGCGGCTCCCATCCCTCAAGTGATGTTGCGAAGAAGGGGTTAAGAAAAGACTTATTTTGGTTGCAGACCAACCACTAGCAACTGAAAATAAACAGGCAAGACATCAGCTCCCATTAAGCTTTAAATAAAATGCAGGATTTTGAAAAAAATAGTTGTTTGTTTCAAGCACAGCTTCAAGGAAGGCAGAAAAACCTTTGATCTCCTGAGCCTCTCTGCAGTGCAGCTTTCAGTTTCAGGTGTGTGTCTTGTTGGGTGTAGGTCTTAATATAGTTATTTTCTTATACGCTAGATGCAAAAAAAAAAAAGCTCGCCTGCCTCATCTGTAATAACAGCCAAGATTTGATTTGATACATTTAATTATGGCGGATGGCACAGCCGATTCCTTAGTCACTAATAAATGTATGAGGAACATATGAATAAATTAGCTATTACACTAAAAAAAGCCCAGCCCTGAGAAGGTGTCAAAACAAGGATGAAAGCCTTTCCCGAGGTACATGTGTGGCACTCATGACAACAGAGGGACAGCCTCACTGCGGGTCATGGCTCTGGTGCAAGACGTGCGGGTGTCGGAGAGCTCGGGAGGCGACGGAGGCAGTGGCCCAGCAGTGCCCAGGAAGTTTTCCTTTGAGGAATGTTGCTTCATCCGTACCTACCTGCTCTGCCATTCCTAATGCCTTGGCAAACTGGAGCCTCCCATGAATGTGAGCGCTGACGCCTCCAAGATCTGATTTTTAGAGAAGGGACAATAGGGATGGATTTTTTTTCCAAAAATACTTTTGGTTCAATACAATGCCACTACGCAATACAATGGTTTTGAGCTCTGTTCTCTCTTATTCTTTCTGAGTCTCTGATTTCAAAGTCCTTTTTTTTGCCTTTAAACGTACATAGATCACTTTAAAGATAGAGCAGCGTTTCCCTGCTCAGCTAATTAAAGCCCCAAAATTTGCGTTCACTGCGTTAATGCAACAGGCTTGTCTGGTCCTTAATGTGCGCAGAGATAGCTCCGTGTTGCAGCGCTTTTATCGTGCCTGGGCATCTCTGCAGTGGCCGCGCTGGCTCCTGCTGCCCTGACGCGAGTCCAGGCAAGGAGAGAGGGCACCTGGGGAGGGAGAGGACGTCCAGCACCCAAAAGGGACCTCCCTTGGTTAAAGGGTGCAGCGGGTGCGAGTCCTCCTGCACAGCTGGTTGGTGATGACCAGCCCTGGGTGCACAACGGGGGTCTGAGGTGAGACTGCTTCGGTGGATGGAGGAGTGGATGATCCCAGCTGGAGTACCTCCAACCCAAGGCCGCACCATCCCTGTTGCCCTTCCTACCAACCCATCCGTGCAGGATTCCTATCTGCTGTTTCTACTCTCAAACACACGTCCTATCTCCTCATGTGAACATTGGGGGTGGCACCCTTGGGAAAAGGGTTCAGGATGTGTAGCGATATCATCCCTAACTATACGATGCCAGCTGGGTGGAGAGCACTCGTATTTTTACCCAGCAGGGCTGGAAAGTTAAATAGATAGGTGGTAGCTGAAGGGATAATTTCTTTGAACATGAAGAAGGCGAGCTGTGCGTGCCCAAGGGGACATGGGACCCATGGGACCACGGGCACGGCTCATACCCTGATGTAGGAGGAGGTGATGTAGCTGTAACGGGGAGAAGGAAGAGGGAGGACGGCAGTGACAAGATCATGTGTTTATGGTGAGATGCTTGGATCCCACAAAGCAGATTTAGGGACCTGGGTGGTTGATGCTGCAGGTGGAGTGAACACAGTCCTGTGGTTGGGTTGGTGGCATAAACACCATCCTTCAGACAACCATCAGCAGGATTAGACCATGGTGCTTGGGCTTTTTGGGCAGGGGGCTTTACTGGGGAGAAGAGGAACATGGAGAGGAAGGAGGAGAGTGAGTAAACTTTTGCGTGAAAAGAAATGGATGGGGACAAATTCAATGTGACCTGAAGAAGTCACAAGAAACATTGTCCAAGGGAGGCTTGTGGCGGGGGAAGAGGCAAGGAACCCATCGCTGCTTGGGGGAGCACTCCAGAGGAGCTGGCAGCCTTGGGGAAAGCAGGACTTTAGCTTGCCCCTCTAAAAAAAATAAATTACACTGAGTCCTTGCCCTCACTGACTGTGCTGAGACTCCTGGTGTCCAGACAGCTGCCTGGGTCAAAAGAGCAAGTGAGGTCCACAGTCATCTCTCTTTCCTGCTGCTCCTTATGCCTGCAACAGAGCCAGGAAACCGCCCCAGTTTCCAGCCCCCAGTGATTGATTCATCAGCCCAAGGCGGTTAATTCATTCATCAGTCCCTGAGGCTTTTCCCCTGCTCGACCCCACTTCGACGGCAGCAAGCAGAGCACAGCTCCCCATCACCTCCTCCAGCTTCGCCTGCTCCAACCCAATCTGTTTTGCATTGATGCAAGAAAAAAGCTGCACAAAGTTGTTTAGAAACAGGCCCCTCCGGTTATTTCCAGCTACTCTGAAGCTGTTTGAAACCGTACACCAAGACCTCCCGGTGCTGCTTATTCCCTGTACTCCTATTTTTTTTGTCCTTGCCTGCACCCGGGTGGCCTATTTCTCCAGCCCACCGGTCGGATGAATCGCAGCTGTGCTGCACCCCGGCCACGCACCCGGAGCTGCGGGGAGGAGGCAGCACCCATTGCAGCCCCCAGCATCCCACCCAGCACCTCCTCAGCCAGGCTGCAGCACAAAAAGCCAAGCCCTGTAGCAACAGTGGCAGCAGAGTGGCAACAGCAGCTGCTGTGTTCAAGAAAAATTAGCAAATTCTCTGCTGAGACAGAGAATTTGCTCCCTCTGCTTGAGCGCTTCAGTCAGCTATAATAATAATTATATATTATTACTAATTATTAATAGTATATTATTATTGTAAGTCTAAGAATAACGTCACTTCGCCATTGCATCGCTACCTGTCACCTCGCAGCATCTCGGTGTTGCGGGCACCTCTCGCCCCTCTCTTGTGGACCACCTCTGCCGCAGCTGATGGATCCTGGGAGTTGTTTTTGGGGTGTCTAAGCTAAGAGCTGGCGGTGCCATCAGCGGGGCTCGCTGGGCACCACCTTGGGGACAGGCTGCTGCCTCCGGGGTCCCCGTGGGGTGATTCACCTGCGTGTGTGGGCTGGGGTTTAAGATGCTGCAGTGACGGCAGTGTGAGCAAGGCACCCAGAAGAAAGCTTCACTGTTGGCTTCCTCTTTGCCTTTGAACGGCAGTAGCAGAGTTTTTGCTTCCCATCCTGCCATTGCATCTGAAAACTCAGCAAAAAAGCCCTGGCTGGTCACCAGTGGCTTGTGGCTCAGTGCTTGGCAAATTTGGGCACTGGTTCAGCAGTGCTCGGGGACCTGCTTGTCTCTCAAGGAGTCCCAGCATCTCTGTCCGGGTGGGGAAATGCCGCGTAATGCAACGTACTGAGGGGTCTCCTTCCTTCACGAAGAAGTAGGAAAACACTTATAAAAAACATATGTCTGATGTCTTTCCTGTAGGCATAAATTCCCCAGATGCTCTGTTTGCTCCCTCTTTCTCATGTCCTTTTATTCTGGAGGTTAAGAAATATTATATTTTTATCTTCTTTTCCGTTTACTCCCCCTCCTTCTTGGCCCTGTGCTTAATATCGGTAGCCCGCTCTAATAAATAATGTAGCATCTGTCCGGGCAGTTCTTTGTGGTCTGATCTTACATGATGGATCGTGTTAGTGGAAGGGTTGAGCTGAACCTACTTTGCTCCCTTTCATGTAGAAAAGCTGTGCCAGTGTCCTCTGTGAGAGATGCTCCATTCAGGTATTGATCCCGTATCGGTGGTATAAGTTGATTAAAGCAACATTTTCCCACCCTGTGCATGAGCATCCCGGCTTAGCACACGGAGAAAGCGTACGGGGCTTAAGGGAATAAAACCCTGGGGATTTAAGTATATGCCTAAGGTTTAACAAGTGCTTAAGTGCATTCTTGAACCAGGGCCTGAGGGAGTGACGTTATTGTATTACCCGGCCTTTATGGGATTGCCGTGGTCCAGTGGGAGCAGCCAGGCAGCCACGGAGGTTTCCTGGGGCACCGGGTACGCGGCTCTTGTGAATTCCCTCCAGCATTAATTGGGTTGGTTTTGCCTCTCGGGCAAGGAAAGCACAAGGAAACCTGTGTTGCAGATCTTTTCGTGGCTATATCTGTCTCGCGCACATTGAAATCTTGCTTTATTTCCCAATGCTCCCTCTTTGGTCTGGGGAAAGGGAGCAACAAAAAGCATCTTTTTTGGGGCTGTATATGAGGAGATGCAAAGGTGACCCTATGGCAAAGGTGTATTTTCATATAGGTGGGGCTCCCTAAATAGGCAGCTTTACGGAGGGGCTGGACCCCACTGAGTGCGGAGACCCCTCCACTCCCAGCCAAAAGGACCCTGGGGCCAGGTCGTAGGATTTAACCCTAAATTTTTTGTGAATAAATCTTTCTGCTTACACTGAGAAAGGAGCGAAGTGTCATACCACCTACGCACGCCCACGCACATCCTGGTGCTTGGGGGGGAGGAAGCCGTCCAGGCTCGGCGGGCTGGAGGAGCAGGGGAAACCCCTTCTGCCTGGGCAGGGCTCCCCAAAAACTACTTACGCCTCCCCTTGACATTTAGTCCGCACAGGCACAGCAGCTGCTGTGTTAGAGGCTGGCTGAAAAGAAAGTTTCAGGAAAAAATAAAGTCAGGGTGAAACTTGGTATTCAAGAAATAAAACTGTGTGCAGAACAGGGCCACAGCCAGCAAATAGTTTCCATGCAAAGGGTGAGAAATCCTCAGATGATTGAAGTGTGCCATTGTGCCTTCTTTTTCATGCTACATGGCTTATATTGATATTTTTCCATAATACAAAATTTTTTTAAAAAACACATTATTAAAATTAAAACATTTTTAAACAATTAAAACATTTTTAAAATGTTTTAAAATATCTTTGCCTTTGAAATTATCTTTGCTTTTAAAAATTAGTTCAATCCTAATTGAAAAGGGAGGAAAAGTTGATTTTCAGGGGTTAAATGACTCGGAAACAGAGTGAAAAGACTTTGCTTCAAGTTATACACGAGTGCCTGAGCTGAAACAAAAAAATGGGGAGGTTGTGCATCAAAAAAGTTAAACCAAACCCGAGATGGGGGTTGTGGGTTTTTTTCCTGCAGCACCAGAGGAAGAGGAGGAAGAGGCTCTGAGCATCCTGAGAGTTTTTCGGCAGTCGGGGAGTTTTCACCCAGGCACACGTGGCTGCTTTCCAGTGCAATGAACTCCAGCAGCTGCAATCTCAACTCAACTCTGATTGCTTTTGAACTGGTTTATCTGCTGTCCTGACACGCATCTTCTATTGCCAGAGCTCTCATAAAAACGTTTTGAAGCCTGTCCTGCTGAGTGCATCACCAGTTGAGCGGTTCACAGGTTGTGCTCTTTGGCCAGGGAGGACACGTGCTCGTGCGCTCTCTGAAATCAATGAGGAATGGCAGCCTGTCCTCTGGAAATGCTCCTTTGAAACAGTTTCAGGGTCTTTAGCAAAGGCAGGAGGAATGGGGGAGTTGCCTTTGAACACGTGGACAGCCCATGGCAGAAGAGATCTATTTAAGGTCTATTAAGATCTAAGAGCAAATGCTCCCTCCCTGAGGGAAAGGATGAAAATCAATCGCGCCCCCTCCATGGTGAAACGATGGATAGCATCAAGGAGACTCTGAGCGGTAACTTTTCTTGCGAGTTATTTGGAGCATCTCTCCTGCTACTGCAGCTGACATCAGCCCAACGGCTTGAGCTTTAACTTCGGTGTTGGACCAGCAGTGAGGCTCCCTCAGGACCCACCAGCCTGCGCAGGGACCATCTGCCTGGGGCCACAGACAATTTTTTAAGTCTCATGTTTTATTACAAGGCTCTTCAGTCCTCCCTCAGGAGCCAAATTTGCTTCAGAGTATTTAAGTTTTCCTCTTCCCACCTGGTGAATTATTTTGGCATTCACAGCCCTATTACTTTCTAGCTTTCGTTGGCCTCTGAGTAAATAGCCGCCACCACTGCTTTGCAAGCCTTTTCATGCTCTTTACACATATCATGCTTTTTTCTGCATGCGATATTACTGGGCTCGCTTGGTCTCCAGATATTAGTGTGCACCAATGCGTATGAAGAGGTCTCCTTGCTTCGAAAAGAAAGTGCAGCAAGAAATACCTGTTCTGGCAACCTCCAAGTCCTTGCCCCAGAGCGTTCCTGAGCTATTTGAAGGGATGCCACACGAGGCGGCACCGGCCTCTTCCTCTGGTTATTGTTGGGACTCGCTGTGCCTTTGTCAAGCAGGAAATATTTCAGAGGCGTATCAAAATCGTTCCTGAATTTCAGTACGCACCTGAAGCATGTGAATTTTCCTACTGACTACTTGCCTCAGCCACGTCCTCTTGAAATGCCAGCTAATCCTGTCTTCAGGCAGAGCAACCCCCTCCCACAGCCCTTTGCAATGGGAAGCAGATCCTTGCCTGCTCTCGGGCTTCCCTCTATTACCATAACTCCTTCTCTCCCCATTAGAGCTGTTTTCTTTAAATATGGTGAAAAAAGCACTTGATTTTTGGCTCACCCATCCCTAATGCTCAGCTTTCCCCAAGTGCCTGTTCCTGAGCAGCGAGAGCCTCTTCTGCGCAGGGCACGGTGGCCAGGGGCAAGGGATGGGCCAAATCCTGCCACAGTGCACCAGGCTGTCCTCAGGGCTTGTCTGATGCCGGTCAATGGCTCTCCTCAGCAGGGTCATGGAGAAGGCTTTCATAAACTGCCTAAAGACCCCATTTTGTTGAAGTGGGTGAGTCCGGAGATAAGGAGCCAGTGGCATTAGGCAGGAGCACACCCAAGTGCTCTGCCTGCAGGTTTTGTAGATGTTGCTGAGACGAGGATGTGCAACACGCTGAGCAATTCAGATATTGAGGAACTTGTCGCTGGGTATTCACACAGAGTAAGCCCACCACAAGATGTGTTTATGTATGTGATGTGTTTACGGCTTCTGTAAACCATTTTCAGAGCCGTAGAAGAAATTATTTTGAGATGCTTTGCGCTGAAGGCTACTTCTCCATGGTGATAATTCCACGTCCCTGCTGTGCTCAGTGATCCTGGCTTCAAAATAATTCTGATTTTCAGATGCAGGCCCTGTGTTTGTATCTGCGATAGGGTGGGTTGATTGTCTCCTAATGGTGCCATCACGAGACATACGAATCTGGAGGCCGTGTCACACACCTGGTTGCAATGCCGACTGAATGCTGCCCTTTGGAGAAGGGCTTAGTTCACGCTCAGCCCAGAGGGATTAGGGGAATTAGCTGTTGCATGGCATTGCTCACCCAGAACAGCGTGTTCAGCATCACGCGTAGTTCACAAGAAGATGCAGACCCAGTCTTGAGGAGTTTCCACCCCGCAGCCCTAACTTTGCTTGGTACCAATGACTACCTGCTGTAATTTGGCTAGCTTGCCCTTCTGGAAAGACACCAGCTTTTTGTTAATGGGCCAAATCTTCGGGACCCTCAACCTCCGAAACCAAGCAGATCTGGACTAGAGACATCTCTGGGTCAGCAAGACAATTCCTCACCTTTGAAGCCCAGCGGTGGCTTGAGCACCGTGCGTCCCAACCCCAACACTTCTGCTCTTGGACAGCCAGCAGCTGAGGAGCCACCAAAGGTTGTGTCCTCCGGTCACGCTGACAGCAGTGCACATCTCAAGCCCCTCGAATGGTGTGTTGGCTGTGGTCCAGGCTAGAGGACAGGCTCCAGAAGGAAGTGGTGCATGAGCAGTGCCATCCAATGCGGACGGATCCAGCTCCCATCCCCTTCCCTTGGCATTGCTTCAATGCCTCTGTGCTTCCAATGAAGGGCCACGTTATGACTTCATGAGCATCTGCACTGACATCTTCCAAGCAAGGTACTAACTAGTGTGACTAAAGGCATCCAGAGCTGGCCCTGGGATTGCCAAATCTCTGTGTTTGACTAGAAACATAGTGTTTTTCACTAATGTCATGTGCCCATGAAAAATATCACCCAAGATCTGATACCTCAATCCCCTCTTGTCCTTCCCTCACCTGCCTGTGAGGGTTACAGGAGCTCTGGGGCCCAAAAGCAGCTGGTGAAACACCAACAGCATGACCTAAAGTGCAGATTGTGGGATGCCGGGGCTGTGCTTGCAGATGCAGCACCATGGGGAGGGGGGAGAAGAAGCCAAATAGCCCAAATTGGAAAGCAAACCTGCTGCTGATGTGGTCAGTTGTGCAAGACTGGCTGCCGTGCAACCTCTGCTCATGCTGGATGTAAACAGCCAGGTGTCGTGTGTCCATGCAGGAGCACACAATTCACTTTGGCATCCAAAATAATTCATGCCTGAACACTCCATTAATTTATTCAGGAGCCCCTGAATGAGCATAAAGAGGCATGAACAAGTGCTCCATGCAAAAGGGAGGACTTTGGTGGGCAACAAGCAGCTCGTAGCACTGAACTGGGGAGCTGGAGCAGGAGAAATGAAGTTGGTGACCTGGGAGAGCAGAGCTCTGTGGACCCAGAGGGGAAAAGTGTTGCATTTGTAATAGGCATATATTCAAACTGCCATAATGACCGCAGTTTTGTCTTGCAGAGACAAGGCCTGACGTTTGTAATAAGTGCAAGGGGCAGGGTTTGCAATGGATATATGTTCAGACCGCTGTGACCTTCCTGGCTAAGTATTTTGCAGGAGCAAGGTATGAAGTTTGCAATAAGTATTGCATTCAGGTCTTTACAACATTAACCCCTCCAGCCTGGCCTGCAGGGACAAGGAGTGAAGTCATGAAAAGTATTAAAAGGATTGAAATTTTAGTGAGTGTATGCACATGTTGCTTCAGTGTTAATCTCTCCGTCTGGTCTGCAGGGAGGAAGACTGGAGCTTGTAATTGATGTGTGTTAAGATTATGACAATGTCGAAAGTAAAGTTGATAATGGATTTGTGTTCGAACAGCTTTTAAGGATAAGCTTCAAGGAGAGGAACGAGTTGGGCATGAACTGCAGGGATTACTGCATTTGCCCATGGGCACTAATTAGTTCACACAGGAGCACCCAATAAGTTCATGCACGAGCAACTGATTAGTGCATGCATGAGCACCCTATTAATTCAATGCATGAGCACCCAGTTAGTGCCTGCACGAGCACCCAGGTAATCCATGCCTGGGCAACCAATTAATGCACGCATGAGTGCCTGATTAATTTACACTAGTACTCTTTCTGCTCATGCATGAGTACCCAGATGACTCATGCATGAGTGCCTGATTAGCTCACACACGGGCACCCAATTAATTCATGCATGAGCACCCAATTAATTCATGCATGAGCACCCACCCGGTTCATGCCTGAGCACCCAAACAGTTCTATATCCAAAAGGGTGATGAGAAGTTTGTGTTAACTGGCAATAAAATAAATAAAGTCAGAACTCCCTGGGTCAAGACCTGCTCACGTAGCAGCAGTGCAGCATCACGTAGGACCTGCCGCTGGGCCATGGAAGCGGGCTAGAAAGAAGGAGGCAGGGGCAGGTTTTGTCCCGACGGTGACGCTGGGATCATTGCCTGGTGTGCTGTGTAAGGGGGCTCCTGCAGCGCGACAGCTGGGGACGGGACCTTCGGGAGCATCCCCTTCTGCATGCCTTTTTTTTTCCTCTAAGCAGCTCCCAAGATGAGTTTGGTGGCACATCCCATGGTCTGAATGGCTTTACAAGCCGCCTCAGCCTGGACTTTTGGGAAAGTATGAACTCCAGCTGCAGGCAAATATGTTCTTTAGACAACAGGCTCTGGGTTTTTTTGGCTGCCAACTTTTAATTGCTTTGTGGTGAGCACATCAATAAGAGATAACCTGTCATTACCCAGCCGCTCAGAAACCGGCTGTTGGGCCAAGATCTGTGCTTTGGCTGCTGTGTTTTTTAACTCATGTGGACCACAGCATCGTGACCATGACCGCCTCTGCCCCATGAGCATCATATGGGGGTCGGCTGGTTCACCTGGGGTTTTCTGCACGGCACAACATGGCACAGGATGCTCCGCCAAGGTAGATGTCAGGTCGGATGGCCACTTTCTCGCTCTCTGCAGACATGTGGAAGGTGAAACTGCTGGCTCAGGCAAATGGCAACCCACAGCTAACCATTGACACTGGCCTCTATTTACCTGTTTGGGTGTTACTGCAGATGCTACTTATTTGGTTGTCGGTTTTGTTCTATATTGCATGACCTAACAAACACAAATAATTGACTGTGGCAGGGATGCGATGACAAATAATAACCAGGTAAGCACAGGCATATTTGCACAAGAAAGAGGCAAAGTAGGTGGTGCCGACGTTGGAGGCATTAACTCGGTTTAGGAGCAAACTCAGCACAAAGCCCCATTCGTTTCCTTTACTTTGGCATAGACCTGATTCCCCCTGATCTCGGGTAACTCAGGGAAACCCGGCTTAAGCTCAGCAAAGCGCTTACACAGCTTTACAGGACCAATTTCAAAGCTCACACTTCTGCAAACAGGCAGTGCTCAATGCAGACACAGACCCTGGAGGCTGAATCCTGCTTCGGGCTTTGCCATGGATGCTCCCGGACAGGGAAAACCAGTTTGGTGTTGCTGAGCCTGTGAGTGTCTCTCTTTGCCAGAGTATCCAGCTCAACGCAGCAAAGCAATGGGGCTCAGACAGCATTCAGGAGCGAGGGGATGTGTGCTTGGGTGCTCTGGTGGGTGCTGAGCCACCCCGAGGTCTCCCCTGCCATCTGTCCCTGCCTGGCCATGGACGGAGCTCCCTTATCCTGGCATGATTGTTTTGGTGCTCGTGTTCCAGGGGAAGGTCCGCTTGCACCCTCAACCCGCCTTGCAGATGATGGCTGTGACTTCAAGGGGTGCAAGGAGGATGAGGTGAAAGCCGCGCTCCTCATCCGGCTCAAATGATACATCTTGTCTCATGTTCAGGAAAGGATGCGGTATTCCTCTCTCTCACATCTGCTGCCCACCTGGGATGTTGGAAAAAACCACCTTTTTCTCCCCTTTTCTGATCTTTATTGTAGGAGAAAGATTGCAACTTCAAAGCAAAAAGGGATGGGGAAGCCTAACTTTAGGAAATCTTAAAAAAGAAATGTCAAAAAGCTTTTTCTCATTCCGAAGCCCTAAACTTAAAAAGTTTTGTTGTGGTTTTTGTTGTGTTTTTTGTTGTTTTTTTTTTAAGTTAAGGCACTGGTTTGCTGTCCCAGATAGATGTGATCTGGCCACAAGGGCTGAACAGCCCTTTGCAGTGACTGCCTGGCTCCGGAATGGAGCACGGGGAGGCAGTGGGTAGGCAGCTCCGCTTGCAGAGCAAGCTTTGCACGAGTGCCCTGGTGTCTGCTAAACACCCCTCTTATAGCTGAGGTCAGGGAGAGCTAGCAAAAACATTTTCTCTTCTCCAAGCCAGATTTGCAGCCGCTCTGCTCCGGGTTTGCCAAGCACCACGGCAGTGAGAGCTGGCGAGCCTTTCTTGAAACGAAAGCTCCATGGGGCTGGATGAAGTTGAGAAGGGTCCTAAATTAATAAATGTAATAGTAAAAGAAACCCACACCAGGGCAGTGACTTTAATGGAAATAAGCTGCTTGACTTTGCCCTTGAAAGTTTATGGCGTTTAAAACAATTGTAAACATGTCAGTGTACATGGATACGGTTTCTATAGCAGCACAGCAACAGTTAAGGGCTTGCTCCCAAACATACCCCAAAGGAAACTAAAAATAGTGTGTCTGTTGTATCAAAATCTGTATACATATTCAGGAAGACATACAGAAACTAGGAGTTTGTGAGCCTCCATCAGCTTTTTTTTTTTCCCCTCCTTTTTTCCCCTTTTCCAAAGGGGGACTGGGAGGAGGGTGCTGGATTAAGCAGCAGCGTATCGGGAGGGGTGAGCCCGATGCTGGCGGTCCCCTCCCCGGTCCTTCCCAGCCAGGGCCAAGCCGGGAGGATGCCGCGTTCTCTGCTCCCCGCCCTGGCATAGATAGACCTGCCAGCCAGCGGTCAAAGAGAAATCCCGTTTTCTCCTCTCTGGTCTGTCCTCATCATCGCCCAGTTGCAAGCGATGCCTGCGCGTGCCCGCTGCTGTGCCACCACCTCTGCCGCAGTCTGGACACCAGCACAACTGCTGGTTTTTACTGGTAGCGCCGAAGGGCTCGCGCCCACGGTGTACATCACGTACATCATGTACCCCTTCCCTTCCCACAGCACAGCAGGGTGCAAAGCGGGGCGCAGTCCTGCCCGGCATTGCAGCAGGGTGGGAAGGGCAGCGGCAACGGGGTGCAGGCTCATACATGTTTGGGAACTGAGAGAGTTTTCTCTTGCCTCTGAAACAGCATTGAAACAAGCACAGGAAGCTGGTTGCTCTGCGAGGCAGGACCTTGCCGGGGGCAGAAGTGCCTCCTTGCTTGGCCAGCCTGGCCCAGGGTGCCATGTCCCTTTCTAGGGTGGCCTTTGCCCACCAGCATGGTCACCGGCAGCATCTGCTCCGGCAACTCAAGGTCGCCTTTGAAGCAGAGGGAACTGTGTTCATGTGATTTTGCAGCAGGGAAAAGGCAGTGAATGGCCTTTCTGGGAAGGAGGGCATGTGTTCCCCAAGAGGAGCCTTCAGAAACACCCCTGTGGCTACATGGGAGGGTTTTGCAGTGACAACATCTTTCTCGATAAGAGTGCAAAAGTCCATTGCGTTCCTAAGAGACCGTGTGTTGTGTGTCATAGCAAAAACCAAGACACACAACAGAGAAGCTAGCCAAAATATACAGCAGATACAGCATGTCAGAGCCAGCACCAAGAAATTTAACTTCATGCAAAGCAAGGATTTCCAAGGTAGAGATAAGCACTCACAACCTGCCACAGGCCATCTCTTTCCCAAAGAACAGAGAGTTACATTACCTTTTTTCCACGCACTTTCACAGTCAGGAAAACACCAACTATAAAGGTCAAATGAAATACAGGAATACTTAAATCCCATCCTTTATAGTGGAACCAGCTCACTTCTTCCTTAGTTTCTTTTTTTTTAAAGCATCAGTCATCTCATGGCAAAGTACAAATGATGCAATGAGAGTTAAGTGTCCCACAACCCCATGGCAGCGGTGCGGTACCCAGTGCATCATTCATAAACGTAGCATCTCACCAGGCATTCAGGAGAGCCGCAGGCATAAAGTGTTATTCGTGCCTGATATCTCGACCAGCTCTACTCATGCTAAAATGATCCCGCTTTTACAATGTAAAACCCTTATGCTTTTTATTTATTCTTAATTATAAACAGATGCCTTCCTCTGTTTTAAACAAGCGTTGCATGCCGTAGCAGTTAATGAGTGACTGGTCCCTGCTAATAAAATCTGCACGAGTGGATTTATTGTGGGCATTAGTTTGCAAAATAATACCTTCATAAAGAAACATTGCAGCGAAAGGCTTTTGGACTGTGGTCAGCATTGGGGGAAATTGCTTGCTAGCAGGCTGAAATCATCATCCTCTTCAGCTTTTGGGGGATTATAATTGGGATCCCTCAGACAGAAGTGACAAACGGTACTTAGAATTGCTGCAGCATCTTTAACTACAAAGCAGCAGTATCTCACCTCTCTGTTGGCTTTTATTTTGCAGAGCTCAAATTCCTCTGTTTTGACAAATGGCATCACTGAAAGTTTTGTTTCTGTGTTCCTTGAGCAGCATAACCAGTAAAATGGGAATCACAAGCTGTAAACAGCACATTAAACCATAAGGAAGGAAAAACAAAGCAGCTGCATCACAGCACCTAATTGCCTTTGTGATCTGCCTGGGATTTCGTGATTCTTCTACATTTCACCCTGGTTTAAGGCGAGTTAAGTGCGCTGCCAGGGAGGGCGGTGTGACTGCAGTGGTGGCCTCGGTGGCTCTCATGGGAGTGGGACAGGGTCCGGCTTTGCTCTCTGACCATGCAGCCCTACGCTTTGAGTAGTGGCTGTGGCACCACGTGTCCTTCTGCCTTTTGCTTTGCCCTTCCAGCTGTCACATCCCCTGCTTTTAGGATGCAACTACCCCCAGTGTGACCTGAATTTCTGTTTGTTTTGGGGAAAACAGGTGCTGGGGCAAAAATACCCTTTGGCTGAAGCCTGGTTATGGCATCAGCTATGTGTTTATGCAACAAGGGGTGTAGTAATGACACCAACCCCGAGCCAGCTGGGAAGATGGTGCCATGGACTGAACTTCTTGACTTCACCTGGTCCTCCCTGTACATCAGCCCCTCTCCCCACTTCCACTCAGTCATTACGCTCAGTGCCAAAGAGAAAAGCTCTCCCCACCCCAAGACGTCCAGAAAAAGGTCATGCCCATGCTCAGCCAGGGTTAAACTGCAGTTTTGGCTTTGGTGTTGCATTCCCAGTCACCTCTGCGCAGGCAATGCCAGAGGAGAGCCCAGACACGCTGTCTCCCAGCTGATTTTACTCATGGGTTATTTAAAGCAGACATAGATAGCTCTGAAGTTGAGGCAGCCGAGCGCGGCCGCCAGTGGCTAATGAAGGTGAATGTCAGGAGTCATCATCGAAGCGATTAGTATAATTAAAACCGAGCTGTGAAATGCCGGCATGAGGAGCAGAGAAGTCCCTCTGATGGGAGGTTTGCTTCACTGGATTGAAAACTAGGTGCTTCCTTTGAATTTCCTGATGCGCTACCTATGTGTGTGCTGGTTTTCCTTTGGTTTTCCTTTGCATCAGCCCTCTCGTCCTCATGCAGTCGCTGAACGCTACCTGCATCTTGGCAGCTGCTCTTGCCGTGACTGTGGACAAGCCTCTTCATTTTTTTTGGTCTCACTTCCCCAAGCTGTAAAGCATGGATGAAAATATTTAGCTGCCTACCTGACAAGGCTGATGTGCAGATTAATTAATATTTCTCAAGTGCCTTGAAAATTGCCAAGTATTATTGCTACATAACAACTGTTGCTATGTAGGGAAAATTCCGGCTGCCGGATCCAGGCGCGGACACCGCACCTATGTTTCCTGGCCTTGCAGAGGTCAAAGCCCGGCTTTGCTAGGAGCACGTCAGCCAGAAAAATCCTCCTTTTGGCATCTCAGATGCTTTGCTTGTGTTGCTTCTGCAGCTTTTGTTATTCCCTTCGGTACGTTGGGTGGTGCAAGACGGTGCTGTTAAATGCATCCGCATGCCCCATCCCAAAGCAACCCAAGTGGAGCCCGGGCACCAGCTGGTCTCAGCGTGGCTGGGCTGCATCAGAGCACGGCTCGCTCCCGTTGGGATTTGCCGGGCTGCCGACACCAGGCAGCCCCGGAGCAAGCCCGTCTTCCCTGGGCGATTGGCCATACCCAGAAACAGTGTCAACACCCAGCCCCAAAAAATTGCTTAGCTCCCGCCGCAGAGGCAGCGGAGCAAGGGTGGACCTGCCGAGCTCTGCAGGCTGTGATACCACACCTTAGTATCCGAGTGACTCACGAGGCACTCAACGAGCAGACGGTTTCATTTCTCTTCCCCTTTTCACACAACCAGGGTATGAGTTTTTAAAAAACAGCCTGTTTCCCCCTCCGTATCCTAGTTTTCCTGGTGGGAAAGCCTTGTTTCTCATGGCTGTGAACCTTGGCTTGGTGGGCATCACATCGGTCACTCCCACCGAGGAGCATCGGTGTTGCCGGTACAGAGGAAGCGGGGTGAGTTTGGGTTACGCCAGTGGCTCTCGGACCATCATCGAGCCTCAAAGACAACAGATATATTAATAAATTAGGTGTGTCCTGGGTGGTTTCCTGGCCCTGAGGCCAGCTGGCAATGTATTACTGCTATCAAAGTCTCCTGCAGCCCCAGACAAGGTGGCCCCATCCAGACTGCTCCCTCCGAGTGGTTCCCAGCTCATGTGATTTACTAACACCACGCCTGGGCAATGCTTGAGCTCGTTGGCCTGGGCCAAAATGATGCTGAGGCCCTGGCACGGGTTATTTTATTGTCGCAGACACAGGCAACGTGTTTTAGGGGCTGTTTATCACCAAGCCGTCAGAGGCCATTTGGTGATGGGGTCCCAGCAAAGACCACCAGCGGTGGGTGGAGGAACATTGCATGTTCCTCAGCATCACGTGGGAACTGACGGAGCTGATGGAGCCCGGGCTGGTGGGCAGGCAGGGCTGAGCATTTGCTAGGAAGGTGGGATGCTGGCTCCTGCGAGTCTGTGCTTTCACAG
Organism: Phoenicopterus ruber ruber; assembly: GCA_009819775.1. Classification (NCBI taxonomy): domain Eukaryota; kingdom Metazoa; phylum Chordata; class Aves; order Phoenicopteriformes; family Phoenicopteridae; genus Phoenicopterus; species Phoenicopterus ruber. The sequence continues at coordinate 11,446,564 of CM020217.1, forward strand.
CTCTGATTCATTCTGGGTTGCAGCAAGCTGCCATAACCCGAGCCTGCAGACACCAGCCTGGGACGCGGTGTTCTTCATCGTCTGGATAATATTCAGAGCAAGGCTTTTTCCTCACCAGTATCACACTGATTTACTTCAGGCGTGCCCAAGTAAAACTGAGGGGCTGCAGGAGGGGAGTTTTCCCAGGTGAAAGGACAAGATCACGTCAAATTAAGTTCAGTGATGGTAAAGGCAAATTAAAGTGCAACGGCAGGAAATATTTCGATCTTTTAGGTGAAAGCAATGGGATTTGGTACTGGCTGCATCAGTCCAGGAACGAAACACGGCTATGAATGACCAAGCATTGACTCCAAAATCCAGCAGCGCCCCTAAAAGAAAATGAAACCCCAAACCAGTGGTAGGATCCAGAAGCAGACCCCAAGGAAGGGGCAAACACAACAGATAGTGGCTGGTCTACAGAAGAAAGAACAAGAGCTGCTGCTGGCCCTGTACCACAGGACCCTTCAGTCAAGTGGAGAAAATGAGAGCTTTGAAATATTTGGCATAAAACCCCTGAAGCTCCTTGCCCAATGCCTCCGCAATTGGCAGGAGCCTTTCAGTTCCTCCCCCAAACACATTACCCACATCACCAGTGGCATCTGAGCCTCTGGTTGGGTAGCGCTGGAGATACTCAGAGGAGACCTGGTGGGTCCCGTCCCAGCGAGGCCACTGCGGGTCTCGCTGTAGGTGTCTCACCACCCTCAGAATGGGTGGAAGGGTTGAAGGTGGCTGTGCCAGGCTGGCCCCAGCGGGACTTTTAATCAGGTCCTGGCTGCAAATCCTCCTCGAGCAAAAATTAAACAAACCTTGTTTTGACAGAGCCTGGGATGGCCTCCTTCCCTTTAACTTCTTCCTCGGACTGCAAGCCTTCAGCCAGCCAGAAGACACCATGTTAATCATATTTTTTGAGTGGGAAAGCTGAGGAAAGAGTATTACTCTGTTACCACGCAGCCAGCTCATGTGGCTTAAATCATAGCTACAACGGGCCTTCTGGTGTATGAGTTCCCAGGCAGAAAGCACAGGATTTTTTCCATAACATGCGGAGGGGGAGGAAAAAAAAAAGGCAAAAAAAAAAAAAGCTTTGGCTGCCTATATTGAATGCAAACAAAAATATATAGACATCTGTGGTTTTGTGTGTTTTCATGGGATTCAAGGACTCAAAAGCTGCTTTGTTTCTTCAACTAACCTGTGGTTAGACAGCATGGACTTGGACATGGCATGGACTGGTCTCTAAGCGGTAAATCGGCAAGGGGAGCGGTGGCACGGTGATGTGCATCAGCCAAAGATCTGTCCCTACGATGCCACGGGTCTGCTGTGCGCAGTGGGTGCTGCTCCTCTCGAAGGAGGGTACAAGAGGGGAGGCTGAATCATCTGGATGGGAGATGGGTGCTATGGGTGTCCCCACAGCTTGCCAGTCCTTCTAAAATACTGATAAGGTACCATCTCAGCGCATCTGTCATTCATGCTCCTTTGCTGGCTGATAATGCTCTGGGCCAAGCCACTTCGTTTTTCTCTGCCTCAGTTTCCACATGTGTAAAAGGGGCTGTGGAGGTCACCTATGAAATGGACCCATCCTATGGGCACCGGGAGCACTCACAAGCTGATGTTTATGTACTGATTTTCTTATTACATCAACCTCCAGACTGATACACCAGCTCTAACAAGCGACGCGTGGTGTTTTCATTTCGCCTAATTATGCATTTAAATATGCCTTGCTAAAGTAACACCTGCCTCCTCCATTTTGCTGGTTGTGTCGTGGGTTGGGTGAGGGGGAGATGCTACCACATCCTTCTCTCTGAGAAAATGCACGGGGCTGATGTCCTTCCAGCCGACAGCTTCAGAGATTGTGCTTTAGAGAAGAACAAAAGAAAAAGAAGGGGAAGAAAAAAGAGGGAATTGCAAAAAAGGGTATTAAAAAAAAAAAGACTTTCATTTTGGGAGCGGGTGTCTGGAAAAGCTGAGATGTGCGTTTGCGTGGTCCATGGGAGGACCACTGTGAGGCTGAGTGACAGCCGAGCACCTTCTCCCATCTGAGCCACGCGCAAGACGCTCCTGGGGTGCTGCTGGTGGAGGACTGACCGTGCCTAGCAGGGTGCAGTTGGTGGGCAAGTCAGCACAAACCCTGAACAAACTTTCCCTCTAGACCCACGTGCGAGGAAAAGCAATGAAATACACACCGGAGCCCGTGAGGTGCAATCCCACACTCAGCGGAGGGACAGCGGGAGGCTTCATGCGCTGCTTAAGCTCCTCTTTTGCGGTTGTCTGCAAAGGGAGGTCCTCTGGAAGGACTACAGCTTCTGTCCCTCATCTTTAATTAACGTACATCAGCAGGGTTGGTACGGTGTCCATTCAGGGAGCCGACTGTGATGCAACCGCCAGCAGCACCCTCGCTAAACACTGTGCCGGTGCAACAGCTCCATTCCTCCCTCCTCTCTGCCGTTCTGGAGTGCCCCTTGATTTTACATCTCTGCAAATACGCTTTGAGAGGGTAGATGTTTGCTTATTAAGTTAAAGCAAATTACATTTCTAAGAACTGGTGGAAGAACGTAATTTAATCGGCGCGCACGATCGGCCTGATTGATTGCGAATGATTGCACAGCCACCCCTTCGCTCTGCCTAAGCGCAGCGCAGGTGCAAGCGCACATTCCCACCGCCGGGCCTGGAAAAGGAGGGACCGGCTACCAGGCTCAGGGTGGCTCATTTTTTCTACCATGATTTGATGTTGAGTCCTTGATGGACCAAAGGCTGAGTTTGTAAGGAGCTGGAGGAATTAGCACTCTCCTTTCGAAGAATGCAAAATCTGACAATCAGGGTGACGGCTGCGCTCTGGGTTACAGCGTCATGTCTTATGTTTGACATACTCTGACCTCCCGTCAGCCAGAGCTAAATATTAATTCGCTTAACCCTTCCAAGAAGGAATTCAGCATTGACTCGTAATCTCAAATGTTTTCACGCGACTGAAGTCTGACTAATGACTTAATCACAGCTCGTGGCACTGAGCCACGGTGATCACCCACGCAGGCACGCACGGCAGCACATCGTGGCACCGGCAGCTGCCCAGCGCCCTGTCAGCCCAGCAGTTTTGGTCCCCGATGAAGTTTTGTTTGGATGTAGGTTTGAACCCCTCCAAATCTTACAGGCTGGATGAGAAGGGCGATGCTAACCTCCATTTCGCAGCCTGGGGAGGCGGCTGGTTTAGAGAGGCGTGAGGACACCCCTTGGGGACAACCTAGGTACGAGGGGCGTCTCCGAGGTTTTGGGGAGGACTTGCTGAAGTATCCCGGCAGGTTGAACTTGGCAGCCCAGGTCTAGAAGATGATCTGGGCATGGCCAGGAGATGCACTGGAGTCAGACGGGGAGTTTTGGACTGGCCACATGCTTTTGAGGACACTGGGTGTTTAGCAGCATGGCCATGAGCCCAGCCAAGCCACTCTGGCTCGGGGTCATTTTATTTAATAATATAGACAGAGGCAGTGCAGTGTGGATGGGCTGTTGCTGTTGGGGCCATATGCAGTTTAGAGCAGCACAGAAACCTGGCCAAGAGCCTCTACTGTTTCTTCTTCACTGCAGAGAGATCACAGGACCATACGTGCTCTGATGGGAACATTAGAGGGGACCATGTGTCGTTTTATTTTGCATATGACTCAGAAAGCCTGTTCGACATGAGCACTGGAACAGTATGTGGCTGTCAGAAAACAGAAAATAGTTGTTTAAATATCAAAGATGATTTCAGAGCTCCGCTTCACTGGGTGGCAGCTCCAAGTTTCAGTGCCGGGAGGGAAAAAATGGTCTGAAATGAGATGGATCAGCAGAAGTGATGCTCTAGCTACACACCCTCCCTTCTCCAACCAATTACCGTGGTGCTGGGTCACCTCAGGCCAGGCTGGTTCCCCAAAAAAGACCAAGCCTTTTATGTTTCAGCTCCGTACTGTCTCACCACAGGGTGGTACAAGCTTACGGGACATGGGATGTGGTGGAATCACAGGGAAAACCAGCCCCTGGGCTTGCTGCCGGCAGGTAGCTGAGTTATGGAATCCAGCTTTTAGCACCAGCTTCTTCTGGGGATGTCGCAGAAGACTGCAAGCCTCGAGTGGTGGTTGCTCTTTTTCCAACGCAAGGGACATTTTAAATATAAGGACATACCAAAAGCAGCCACCAAACTCGGCTGTTTCCTCTGTTTTTTTTTTTTTTTATTTTAAAGTGGGGAAAGAAAAGCTTTCTGAAAACTGTTCCTCCTACAAGAGGAATGCTTTGTAATGCTGATTTGTCTCTTAAGCTTCCTCTGAACTGTGTTTGAGAAAGAAATGAACCCTGAGGCAGCACCGAGATCAGGAAGGGAACGGGAGTGGGGCTGAGCCAAGGAGTTGTGTGAAGGATAAACGCACGGTTTTAAGAAGGGATTGGGCCAATTCATGAAACAGAAGTCCATCAAAGGCTATTCATCACAAAGGTGCTAATTTAGAGTTAAATAAAAGAGGGCCAGCGATGGGGCGCAAGCCCTGGTCCTGCTACCGATGCTCTCCCGGGACAGGGCCAGGCTTGGCTCCGTCATTGCTGGTGCCTGGGACTTGCCCCTGAGGCAGTGGGAAGAGGCTGCAGCGGGGATGCTGGGATACTGGCAATCCCGCATCGGTGCTTGGCTTCATGGGAGGGCAGCATGGATGGGCAAAATCAGGAAAGAGCCTCCCAAAGGTCAAAGCAACAAATCCGTCAGCTGCTACAGAAAAGTGCAGGGAGTGAGAGCAGCCCGGAGCAGATCTTGGGAGGCGAACGGGACCCCATTCAACAAGGCAAGGGGACCATTTGATGTGTCAGGATGTGAATGCTATGGGCAAGGCGAACCCCCACTCTGAACCACGAATGCCGAGCTCATCCTCTGCCCCCCAGCTTTCTTCAGCATCCTCGGCGGGTGCTTCTGCCAGCTGCACCTAATTCCTATATGGCTTAGTAAAGTGAGCATGGGACGGCAGCGTGAGGTCTCCTGCAATCTAGCCCCAGAATGCCCCAGGCACAATATTCACCTCTCCGTGCCTCAGTTTCCCCTAGTAAATTAGATAATAATGAGATCTATTAACACTGTCATGTTACATCACATGTGTGGCAAGTGATTCATTACACGCAAAGCTCTGAGCACGTAAGGCAGCACGCAAGGGTGAGGCAGCACCAGGTTCATCCCGGCGTGATGCCTGTCCGTGACTGCGGCGGCTTTCCACCCATCCCTCACCTTCTTCCCAATCCTATCTCCCCCAGCTTTTGCCCCCCATCCTGCGGCAGGAAGCGCCTGATCCCTGGGAGGAGAGACATGGCTTCTTCCCAGGTGAGACCCAAGGGGCTTTCAGTGCCAGGGCTCGTGCCAGGAGCTTCTCCACCCACGCCCCCACGCTGCTGTCACATGCTGTCCATCTCCCACCTGTCCTCACATGTACTCCTTACTCCCCCGCGGCCAGGTCCCACGGGAAGCGACACCTCCGTCATCTGCTGTGGGGAGATGTGGGGTACGCTCCTGCTCGAGGGCGAGGGTACGACTTGCCCGTAGCGAAGGATTAGGGGATGCTGGTATCGGTAGCTCAGCAAAGAGGAGATTAAAGGATGGCTTGATCAGAGGGCTATAAATACCTAGGTTGGAAACAAAGGAGAGATAACGGGCTGCCGAGCGCAGAGAACAAAGTTACAGCAAATCCGAAGGCAAACCAATACACGCTCGGCGGAGAGCTCGGTTTTAACAGCGGGCTTGGTTTGCAGCAGTCACCAAAGGCGGGGGTGGATTTACCGTCGGGGCTATTTTTGTCTCAGGTGTCGACGCTTCTTCGAAAGAAATACCACCTTTGAGGCAAAAGCTGGTTTTGGGATGCCCGAGGTCAGAAGGGATGATCACCCTGACCCTTTCGTTCTTATAATCTGGAAGCCGCTAGTTATATCTCTTAATCTCTCTTTAAAAATCCCAGGGCCAATGAAACTCAGGTTAATGACTAGTAGAGCTGTACTTACACAGCCCAGCACCACTAATTATTTCTCACCCTCTCTAATTCTCCAGCACCTCTCAGTGTGATGGCAAGGAAAGCATCTCCGTTTACTTTGTGTGTCATGCTGGGGCAGGACCATGTCTTCTTCTGAGTGATGCAGTGGTAAAAGCCCCTGTTGCCCTTAAAAATCTGTTTGTTTGTTTCTCACTATGTACAAGAAAAAAAAATAAGTTCGAAGGCCACATCCAGGCTGTGATTTCCCTTAAGCTACGGAAAACATAGAACAAAATCAATTAATGTAGTCTTTCTTTCCATTGCTAGAAGGGTCTTTCAGCTGAAATAGTATTTCAAGGTATTTGTATCACGAATATATTTTGTCCAAACAAATGCTCTTGGAGAAGCACTGTGATAGTCACCGTCGGCAGTACTGCTGGAGCAGCCTATGACACAGAGCGATTTCCCTGCCTTGCTTGAAATATGTTTTTATATATTTATTTAAACACCCCCCCACACAAAGCAAGACGTATCTGGACAGGATCGGGGCAGCATGCCACGGGTTATAATATCCAGGATTATTTAGCTCATTCTGGCAAAGAAATGAGGCTAAAAACCCAGAGCCAGGTGTGAGCCCGAGCGGCGTTGGGCTTTCGCGCTGGGGCAGCTGCCGCTCCGTCCAGCTCGTATTCAGTTCTGAGCCCGTGTAGCAGCCTTTGAGCATCACCCGTGACTCCTAGCGAGTGGGTTTCTTATTCCACCGTGCTTGATGTTGGTTAAAAAATAGGGAGGATCTGGTTTGCAGACATGGGGAGGGTTGCTCATGCAGAAACTTTCCTGTAACAAATATTTTGGAGGGTTTTGTTGTATCTGTAAGGTATCCGTCAGCTGAAACATCCTTCATTCAAATTCCCTGAGCAACGTGAGTCTCCCAAGCTTTAAACGCGTGCGTGGCTGCGGCTGCTGGTGCTGGATCCCAGCCGGTGGGGACTGCTGCCCCGCCATCTATCCCCAATATATCGCCCCGCCGTTGCACCGCAAGGACCCGAAGGCCAAGATCCATAAATGTGCGCAGACGTTTGGAAAACCAGCTTTTCCTGGAGGAAGAGAGAGCGCCGGCTGCATCCCTGCCCCGCTCCGCAGCCCCAGCGGTACCCAGCTCCCGCACGGCCGAGCCGCGCTTGGGGGGGCGGTGGGGGGCTGCGGTTTGGGCTCTGCTTGCTGGAGCTGGGCTCACTGGTGGCAGGAACCCCCCCGGGCCCACCCGCGGATGGTGGCACCCCACCACAGATGCCATACGTGCATATATACATACATGTGTTATATGAACACCCAGGCATGTTTATGTATAAGTGTATGCATGTGCACACATATATACACCCACACGAATATATATGCACGTGCATAGACATATACATACATACAGATATATACATACATATACACATGCACACACATGTACATATGCATATACATATGCACATATATACATATGCACATATACATGAATATACATACACACAACCATACATATATATACATGTACATATACATATGCATATACATATGCACATACATGTACATATACAGGCATATACACACAAAAATATGCTTACTTATACATACACACACATGTATATACGCATACGTGTGTGTACACACATACACGCTCCCCGCGGCCGGGGCAAGGGGGCGGCACTACAAGTCCCGTCATGCCTCGGGGCGGGGCCCGTGAGGTGCGTCGCCCCGCCCCCGCCCCGCCCCCGCCGGTGGGGTGCGCGAGCGCGGGGCGGCTGCCGACCCAGGGGGCGGGCGGCGCGGTGAGGCGAGGCGAGGCGAGTCGGAGGAGGCGGAGGCGGCCGCCGTTGTGAGGGCGGCGGAGCCGGCGTCGATCGGGTTTTCTCTCCGGCCGCTTCCCGGCAGCTGCCGCCGCTGCTTCCCGGCCTGTCGCTCGCAGCGCCGGCCCGCCGGAGCCCGCGGGGGCGGGAGGGAGCGCTGCGGAGGCTCCTTCCCCTCTCGCCCAGTCGGGGCTATCGTCCTCCGTGCGGCCGTGAGGAGACGGAGACGGGGACGGAGGCTGAGGCTGCCCCTTTCCCTTCCCCCCGCTCCCGGCCTCCCCCCGTCGCCTCGGGGAGTTGCGACTGCCGACGTGGGGTGCCTCGTCCGCCTGCTTCCTTCCTCCCTGGGGTGAGTATCGCGCCTGTCGCGACCGAGCCCCATCCGCGCGACCGTATCGCGAGGGGGGTTGGGGGTCTGTCCAGGGGCTGCCCGCTTCCTCGGGCAGCTTCCCCCCCCTCGCCCCCCTTCCCCGCCGCCCTGCGCGCTTTGTGCTGCGCCTCGGCAGGGCTGCCTTTTTGTTGCTGTTTTTAAAATAATTCGCTATTTTTATTTTTTATTTTTCCTGGGGGTTTGAGGAGTTTGTCTTTTTTTTTTTTTTCCCCCCCTTTTTTTGGTCTTTTTTTTTTTCCCCTTTTTTCCTTCCCACCCACCCGGAGTTGGCCGAGCCCCGCTCTGGGGCTGGCTGTGCTGGGGAAGCTCTTTGTCATGGAGCGGCTGCCGAGCCGCCTGCCCTCGGGAAAAACGGCACTTTAAAAAAAAAATAGAGAAAAAAGTCGTTCGGTATTTGAACTCCGGGGTTTTGTTGAATTAGGAGGGTGTTTTTTTTCGGGCGGTGGTGGTGTTATATTTATTTTAGGGGGGAGGAAAGAGGCCCCCCCCGAAGTGCAGGCTCCATGTATCGCAGCCCCCTGTGCCGGAGCGTTGAATGGAGCAGCACGCAGGCGGGTGAAAACAAAACAAAGGGGGATTTTGTTTTGCTGCTGTTAACCTGCAAAATCTTGGTGGGAAAGCTTGCTGCTTTTTTTTTGTTTGTTTTTTTCTCCCCCTACCTCTTCCAAATTTGATGTTTTACTCTGGAAGAATCCAGATAGCCGGTAGATAAGTTGTGTCTTTTTAATTTTAAGCTTCTTGGGGGGAATTGCAAGGTTTCTCTCACGTATCCTCAGCCTTAGCTCTTTTGTGAGCAGCCTGCCATCCAGCGCAACTTTCGTCGGGTTTTTCTGTTCACTTGTGTTTTTTTCCACATAGTTAAATAATGCGGTTTCAGGAAGGGCTAATGGCAGGGGGACATTTCTGCCTGTAGCAGCCATGGAGAAGATTTTTAAAAGGCAGGGGAGAGGAGCAGCGGTTGTGTTTTCAGCTGAATAATATTTTTGCTTCTTGAAAGGGTTAATGATATTTTAAAGCAATTATTATATTTTTATACCGAAAGCTCTCCCCCCCCCCCTTTGGTTTTAACTACCCCCTCAAAAACTGCAGCTATTTCATCTCTGCAAAATGCAGCTTCTAGAATACATGCAAGCAAAAAGCAGTCTAGCTGTAACACTCATGTTTCTGGCCTTACCTTTTAAAGGCCACCCATTTGTTTTTGCTGGGACTCCTCTGCCTTGAAAACACACTACTTGGCGAGTAAAATTACAAAGCATTTCAGCTAGACAGAGCTGGCGGTTCTGCATCTGAAGGACGATGGGTTTATTTTTTCCATTTTGAACGCACGTAGGGGGTGGGGGAAAAGCTGGGGGAAAAAAAGCCGTTTCCGGTTTCTGTTCAGCAGCTTTTCATATTTTTTTTTTTAACAAAGAAGCAGCCAGATGACCTGTTGATGATACATCTTCCGTCACTTTTTATGCCGAAAGGCGCCGGTAGGTTAGTGGAGATGAAAGCTTCAGCAGAACAGGCTACCCAGATTTTCGTTTGCATGTGTCGTCGTGTGGTCCGTGTGGCTTTGTAATGTTTTAGGCCGACGATTTTGGAGTGAGTAATACAGTGCCAAAGTTCACATGTCTGCACGGGACACTTCCCCCTCTCCTCTCCCCTGCTCTCCTTCCCCCCAAGAAAAAGCCCAGTTTGTAGAAAATAGAGGACTTGTAGTGTGAAAATTAGACCCTTTTAGTGCCGTGGAAGATAAGTGTCCTAACTCCTTTTGAAGTTGGATGAATGGCCAGGCAGGAAGCTTTAGAAGTGTGTTTTAGTTGTATATGGGCACCTACTGGGTACCTTAAGCTTAAATGTCTCCTATTTCAAATGAATTAAACTTGTAGGAGCACCTACGTTATGCTGAGTATAGTCTTGTGAAGTGTTCCTAATGAATGTTTCCGTTCTTGCTAAACACTGAAATGTATTTCTCAATGCAGCAGGCTATGCTAGTGTTCATCTTGGAAATTACAATTTTGAGTAACTACGAGTATTTCAGTTGAAGTAGAACTTAGGTATTAGTACAAAGTCTGTCTGCTACCACAGTTTTGTATTTTGATATCAATACTGGTTTCTATTAAGAAACTAGGCATGGAAAACAGGATCCTTTCACTTCAGGATTTATAGCTAGCGACTGTGTGTTTGTAGATGCAAAATAGAGCATCATCTGCTTGGAGCTGGTGGTATTTAAAACTCCTATTCATTTGGAAGGAACTAATTACAAGTATATTTTTATATAAAATGTCGTCTCAGACAGGAACTGTGGAACACAGGAAAGCAGAAAACCCAAAGCTGTTTGTAGATGCTAATCCATGCCCTGAGCTAAAAAAGGAAGAATGAGGGTGTTTCATGAGAAATCAAAGTCACCTTTAAGTGCATACTTGGAAGTGAAATTACACAGTTGATTAGGAATTCCTGCAGGATGCCAATAATTGGAGGTACTTGTTGCTAGCTGGTCACCGTGCGCCTTGCTGGTTAGATTGTAAAAGTTTTGACTGTAGGTGGCATCAAGAGGGAAAAAGTCCAGCTCTTTTGCTTCCCAGACGTTCATTCCTTCATCTCCAGGTTCACAGGTGTGCTGACAAACTGTCAAAGGAAGTGACAGCAGAGAGATGGTGTAGGAAGTAGGTCGAGCACTGCTAAATACTGCTGAGAGAGTTTCAGTAGAAAAATGTAAGCGTGTTTCCATCTGATCTAGTTTCTGTTTCCTTTCAATCTACTCCTTACAGGATGCACCAGTAAATCTCATGCTCCTACTGTAGTCCCCCGGTTCTGCTGAAATTAATATTGCATCCCCAGTCAGGCCCTCTTAGTCTACCTGGATAGAAAGATTCATGGGGAAGAAGGTAAAATAGCAGTTTAGTTCTGATCCCATGAGGTGCAAATCGTGTTAGTTGGGCAAAGCTGAAGTGGCTCTGTGTCTCCCAGGAGGCCGTGGGCAGCTCATGGGATGGATTTCCCTCTCCCTGTGCTGCTGTAGGTTCTCCAGTGGGAGGCTGGAGATGGGCTCGAGCAATGCGGTATCATCGTGACGTGTTCTTTGTGGCCTTAACGTTTTGCGGTGGAGGTGGCGATTAATAGTCACAAGTGGTTGTAAGTGTTTCTTCTTTAAAATATTTGAATTGATGTATTCAAAAACCTGCCTTCCAGGTTAAAAAAGGCGAAAGTTCTTTGCGTGCCAGAAATCATCCTTAAACTACAAAAAAAGCAAGCTCTCCTAAAAGCAGTAAAAACTGTTGACAATAACTTGATTTGCAGAAAAATTACAGCCTTGCACTGTGAATGTGTTCTCTTCCAAGTATCCTGTGTTTATATTGATTTGAAAAGAGATCTTGCTTCAAGTAGGTACTTTGGTGCTTTGCACGAGTGAGTGCACGGTGAATTGGCTATCCAGGTGAGCCCTATGCCATGGACTTCTTTTGCTGACCCATGTCATGTGGTTTGGAGGACCAAATGTTGTTAGCTGCTCAAAATGACCTTTCTGGAATAACCCTGTAGTCATGAATGGATGTAAAATAGTTGAGTGGAAACTACAGGCTCTACAGGGGAAGTCTGTTGTCCTCTGCTGGCACCCTGTGCTGAAGGTAGGTGGTCATCAGTACCAGTCTTGCTCCGGCAGCGTCTCCTGGCTGGCGTACTGGGTGTAAATGCTGTGAGGTGGTGTTTCGGGATGTGGGCTCCAGTGTGAACTAGTCAGCAGCTTGTTTGATGCAGGCTGAACGCAGCGCCTGGGTGGAAGCGTTTGGTTAAAGATTGATGGTATCCTCCGGTCCCTGCTATGCAGGAACACAGTTCAGTTCATGAATAGGTAATAGAAGTTAATCTGCTGACCTTGTTTCTTCAGCCGTGCTGCTGAATTCAATCATAGTGACTTGACTGCCACCCATGGTACATACTTATATAAATGCTGAATTTTGGGCTCGAATCGCACGTACTCGAGCGCAGAGTGGACTGAACGTTACAGTGCATTTCTAGCTGCGGTTTCAGGATCAGGAGTGTCCTGTAATTTTACTGTCCTAATTGAAGGTATATGGCAGTTGTCAGAGTAGGAGCAGTCAAAAGCTCTTAATCTGGCCCCGTAATTATATTCCTGTTGGGAAGAGGATTCGTTCGATTCACACTTGCATTGCAATACTTTCCTTGTTCAACAGTAGAGTATGTTGTAGAAGACTTTGGGTATGTGTCATGCTGGCTCAAAATGCTCTTGATCTCCCTTGATGTTGGCTATACAGCTATGTCAGCCAGATGTTTTTCTGTGCCGACCCTGTTTGTAGCAGACTAATTGCATAAATATGTTTTTAGAAGAGGGAAAAGTGTTCCTTTTGGGAGAAGTTTTTTTTAATAGTACAGAGATATTTGGGCCAGAGGGGTGTGGGTCTGGCTATACTAGATAGCGTGGGCATGTATGTGTTGGGGGGAGCAATTGCACCATCTAATTGACAAAAAGTTAATCAAAGTCCTAGATGTAGGCAAGATTTTGCTGTGATAGAGTGCTTTTGTCAGCCTGTTAGTTTACATATTCAGTATTCAGGGAGATAAGCATGATGGGTTTTGGCAGAAAAGCTTTTGTCACTAAACGCTGCATTTCCATTTGTGGGTCTGTGACGTTTGCTATAGTGGCTGAGGCTCTGTGTTGCAGACAAGTCTATAGCATAGCACAGAAATGAACAGCAAGGAAGGTAGGAAAAAGCTGAAGTTAAATAGACTTAAACCAGAAGTGATCTACAGAATATTTTTATTATTACTAGGATAGTTGATAATATGAATAGCTACTAGAGAATGCTGTTTGGTGGATTGATTGAGGTTTTGAGTGAGTGGGATATATCAAAAAATATTTTGTAGATGCTTGTAAAATATGGGATTGGAGCAAGTTAGCCGAGTAAGATTCTTTGGGGGATAGTTTGTTGGAGCTAGAACTTGAAGAGAAGATGAAAAAAAAAAAACCCAACCAAAACCCCCGAAAACCAGAAAAACAATAAACAAAACACAAAACCCTGCCTAGCCAAAATTGTTTTTAAGTAGACCACCATCAATGGACTTTTGCTTCCGTTGCCAATTCATCTGCCTGGATGTACTTAGCTGCTTGTATTTCAAGTATGCAGTGTTTCTGCAACTATATAACCCTTCAGGCTTCATTACAAACACTTAAAAATACTCCTTCCTGAGCTGGGATATCTATTTTCCTTACTTCATGAGCAAGGTGAGGGACAGAGATCAAATTTGAAGGGACTGATTTGTTTTCTGTTAAGAAGACTATGAAGATTTGCCATTGGCATTGGTGGAGCTCAAGGCCTGCAAGAGTTTTCTGGAGGCATAGTGAGAGCAAACTTAGTGATCTGAGCATCTCGCCCTGTCCTGCTTGCCTCTTCAGTGCTCCTGCTTAATTGTCTGACGGTTCGTCTGAACAGAGTAGCAAGCAACTTGGAGCAGCAGCTGTTGAGGCTGTTTCCCCCCCCCTTCTGCCAGCTTGTCCTCTAAGGTGGTAACCTCTTAACCTGGGTCAGCAACACGAAAGTCTTAGTTGTTCTTTGGGTCAGGGCAGCCAAACTGGCATCTCTGGGTTAGATACAGCTTGAAACATTTCCATCCAGATGGTTATCTTTGCCCGAGGAGTGACCAGCAAGGGCTGGGGCAGGACACGAAGCACCTAGGTGGAACCGTGGGCTTTAGGTATGGGAACTAGTGTGCCTGTGTAGCCTGTACATTCAGCCCCCTTAACCATCAAATCCCTTGGGAAGCTGTAAGACAACATTAAACGAGTAGCAAAATTAGGCTTAGGGTTACACGTGTTTGTAGTTCCTTTTCTTGTGTTAAGACCATCCCTCTCTGACGGTTACAGACCTGCCTCAAAGTGTGTGCTTTCCATGCCCTCAGTTCCTTCTGCTTTTAATGGTCGAGCAGTATTAAATAGTAAAGACTTGGTTTTAAACTCATACAAGCTCGAGTACTTCATGTGTATTTTCTTCATCCTCAGACAAATTATTCATGTTAAATGATAGAAGTGGTCCCTGAAGAGCTGCTCCTAAGAAATCTCAAGGCTCCTCTTCTCTTCAGTGTTAATATGTATACTGAGATTTTTGTCTGGTGCTACCCTGGTATCCTTTCCACTTATCTGAAGCAGTTGTAGTTCAGTACAATATTTTTACAAGAATAAATATTGCCTTAACTGTGCTTTAACACAAGTTTTGACTGGGAGAGTAAGTAATGGTTCTTTTGTCATATGTAGCTGAACTACTTATTTGGTCTGAGGTTAGGGGAGAAAATCCAAAGTGCATCACACATGGAGACTTACTATAAAGTAATTAACTTCCTTTTAAAGAACTTGTTGCTCATTTTCCTTCTGTAATGCACCTCTTGGGATAAGCTGCTAATTCTAAAAATATGTCAGTTCCACCATTTCCCACTAATTTTTCTTTCTTTGGCTTTGGTTTGCTTTTTCCCTGAGCCACTTTAAATACTCCAAGGAATGCTCAACATGGAAGAAAATAAATGCACATAGGTATTTGAGTTGCTGTATTTAGATTGCCGCTGTATTTCAAGGCTAGCAGAAGATGACTTTGAACTTCTGTGCTACAGTGAAAGAGAGTACAAGGACCTCAGTCCTTAGCTAGTGTCTTAGGTAGGGTGTCTGCTTCCTCTTGGATCTGGCTCCTTTCTGCTGGGCAAGTGCTCTGTTTTGAATTTAGGAAAGAAAATGTAACATGCTACTAAGGATGTCAAAATCTTCTGATAGAAACTGGGAGAGTTCCTTGTGTATAGGAAACCAGAGTTGTTGACTATTCACGTGTGGGAAACCAGAGTTATGGACTGTTTGGACAATATTGTTATTTCCATCTTCATGATCAAACCTTGATGGTATTTCAGTTTCTCGTTTAGGAATGCCGCTTTCAGAACTCCACAAAAAGCGGTATGATGCCCACAAGTGGTGTGAGTGCACTGGCCGTCCGTGCATGGCTTCCTTAAACTAGGTATGCTCTAGTATGATCTGTCTTCTGTGCTTGAGTGGCAGGTGGCCCAGTCTTAACCCTCGGACACAACCTAGGCTTGAATGGCCAACACAGATGAGCCCGGTAAACTTGGACTAGAAAGGAGTAATACCACTTGATGTACACTTGTTAAAGATTTGGTATGTTTAAGTGACTTCATGCTTTTGTCCTCTTTTTCTGCTTTAAAAGAAGGAATTAAAGCCACATGTAAAGACCACCTCTATTTTTACCCAGAAAATGTTTCCAGCTTGTTCTCACATTTGAGATAGGTTCTGTTTAATTGGCATTGTAATGTTAAAATATTTTTAACATTGGTAATGATGATCAGACGTTTAATAGTTAGAGGGGAGAAGATAATAGTCACTGTGAAACGTGTTAGGGGGATATTTGTTTAATGTACCTTCAGCAAAAGGCTGTGAGAGATCCAGCTCAAATTCCCTGAAACTTACAGGGTAATCAGTAAAAACTGCTTCTCAACAGGGAAAAGATTTAAACATTTTCCTCGGTTTTTCGGATAGGTAGTGCAGAGAACCAGAAGGCCCAAAAGTAGTCTCTTAGGTGTTTCTCTTGTTCTTTTTCTCATGTGATAATGTTTAGGCCAATTTGTGATGATAGTGCTGGACACTAAAGATAAGGACTGCTTTTCTTGTCCAATCTGCTGTCCCTGCACCTCTTTGAGTTAAACCATTATATATGTTTTTTAATACCATTATATATGTTATATATATAAATAAACCATGTTTATAAGAAAACATTTATATATATAACTGCACCTCATACCCTGGGATTAGCAGACCAAGTTTAAGAGAAATTATATTGTAATGCATATTAGTCTGAAGACAGTTGATCACCCCTTTGTGCTTAGATCGCTTTCACAGCCAAGTCATCTCCTCTTGATTCCTGTGGTAGGTGGATCCATCATACTGGATCTTTGTTCTTTTTTTTTTTATAAGGTAATTACTGTACTCCTGATAGCCCACATCAATTATTTTAGCATTCATTTGGTGCTGTATGTGGTGGATGTGAAATATCGTTCCAGTAGAGCTTTCCCTTTTGGTGCAGCATGAGCTGTTGCCTGGTGGTTAAGGTTTCTGTAAACTACTCAAGGTTGCTGCAGAGAGCTGGAGTGTACCATGGTGAGGTAGCAGCTGGGTGGGTTTTTTCTTTTCTCTTTTTTTTTTTTTTAAAAAAAAAGTGATGCATTATTCTGCTGAGGCACTCAGCCACCTGCTGAAGTTGAGGAACTCAACTTGATCATGCAAACAGATAAATGCACGAGTAGCTTTTATTTTTATCCATTTTTTTCTTGCACGTGCGCATATTTTTACAGTCAATACTGTGGCCAGTGTATTAGCTTTGTCTGAGGCTTTCTGAGCAGCAGATGTGAACATAGAGTAGTTCCTTGTACCTCTCACTGTTGGCTGAGAAAGGCCAGGATGCTGTAGTAAAATGTGGGGGCTTATAAGCTACTTATAAGCCACTTGTGACTTAGATATAGCAACTGCTTTTGAATATCTATGCCAATGTATATATACTATTTAATTTTTTTCCTCATTGAAATAACTATTCATATTTCACTGTTCTGAGATATGCATAGTTAGCAAAGGAAACTCCTACCTCTGGAGGGAAAGTGTTACAAGCATTTTTCCTGCAATCTTCCACTTACTGTAACTTTGGGGAGGAGCTCGTTTAAGTTGGCAGTGTCTAGATAGGAGCCTGATCCAAAAGATGAGGGAAGAGTTAACCTTTACCTTAAAGCCAAGAGGGACCGGTTGCAGGGAGAGGTAAAGAGCTTATTTATCGTGTCAGTAAGCATGTGTAGCAAGTGTCTGGTGTCTTTCAGTCTCTTAGAGCCCACAATAGCAAGCATGGTAGGCATGCTGCTATTATTTTATAGTTATTAATGAGGAGGACTAACAGTCAGATTTATCTGGATGTTTTGTTATATATTTCAAAATGTCAGTCATCAAGAAATAGCAGTTTTAAAGATCTAGATAATGCTTGGCTTATGTGTAGAGCGAGATGTTAGGAGAAGCTTCTTGCCTTGCTCTGGGTAGATGTCAAGTTAGCATTGCCTGTTTTCTCTTCCTTTGCTCTCCAGTTTCCCAAGGCAGGACTGGGGCTGTGATCCTTCTGTGCCAGCACCTCGTACTGGCCTTAAAGACAGGAGGGGTGTGTTCCCTCCCGAATCCCTGGGAGCTGTGGGGAAGGATGTGTAAGTCCTCCCACGTATAATACAGAAAACTTAACAAAGCTAGAATTGCGCTCCACCCTCCTGTCCAACTAGGAGTTCAGTGTATGGGAGGTGGCGGGGAGAGGAACCTGTGTGCTGGGATGACGGAGGGTGTCTCCAAAGGCCCAGATGGGTGTTAGGCTTGTCTCCCCCTTTTTTTTTGTCCTTATTTTAGTAAAGGTAAGGCACTCACAGGTGTGTTGATGCTTAATTTGCTAATGTTTGGAGGCTGCTACAGAAATGCGAATTAGTATTCAGTTACTAATCAAATCTTGCTCTGCTCTGAGGCATGTAAACTGATGAAGTACCAACAAATGTGAAGGTGGGTGGAAAAAGCGATAGTGCAGTGTGAGTTCCCTGAGTTCACGCTTCCCGTTTCTTTCTTCTGCTTCCACTGTGTCAGATATTTAGAAGTGTCAGTGTGACCCAGGACCAGGTACAGAGCTTATCTGAGATACAAGGTTGATGCTAAGGAGGAAAGCACAGTGATTTGGAATACGGGGAGGTATAACATCTGTTCGTAACCTTTGTCACAAGTGGAACGGATTATAAAATGACGAATACTGATTCTCTGCCAATCGGCCTATGCTCAATTCAGTATTGCACAAAGCACACCAATTAGATTTAATACAAATGTTCCCTCAGAAAGATCACCTTGATTTAATTTTTTTCAGATGCATAAAGTAGAAATGGTCTGAGGCTCTCTGTTTGTTCTTTAAAGACTAAGTGCTATATTTCTAGCTCTTGGCAGACATTGTCCACAAGTACTTCATGTTCCATTGGGCTTATGCCAAATTTAATGTACTGTGTGTACTGAAAGCATCAAAACCAGACTTACTTCAATTTTAGATTTTACAGCTACCATTATTGATTTTTCTTAGAGCTGTTCCATCCAATCTGCTATCATTTTAATTCCTTTTCCCTGCAGGAATTTGGGGAAGGATCTTGACAGTCTTTATTTGTGTGGCTAGGGACTGTTTATGTGAGTGAGAGCTGTAGATGAGATGTCTCTGCAGTGGCCAAACTCTCCATTTATAGAAGCTAAATCAACACACTGCATTATTTGTGAACTTCTGTCTTTAATACTGACTGGTATGCTGTGACTAAAGATAGTGTTATAAACAGAGTCCATCAACTGTCTTTCAAGAAACTTGAATTTTGTAAAAACCTGAGTCGGGAAAGGACTGTTACAATCAGCTAAACATACCAAAAACTGTGAACTTTCATTTTGCAATGCTTGTATGCTGTATGAATAGAAGTCTGCCCATAAGACCTTGGACTCTGAATTCAGAGACAAAAAAGGGAAGAGGTAGGGGAGAAAAAGAGAGGACAAGTAGGAGTTACAGTAGGTAGACAAAGAGAGGAAGGAAATAACTGAGGGAAAGAATAGGGTATAGTGCAAAACAGCCAACCAACATGGGCTGGAGCGTTCATAACGCTACAGTCGTCAGGTCTGCTGATCCCTGCCTGACAGCTGTGTCTGCTGGCCTCATATTTTGGCTGTTCATCTTTTATTTTCAACCCTCAGGCCAAGTAACTGTGCATAACCATGGCTTCTGGCCAGGTGGCTCATAGCCCTCAGAGTGGAGCAGGATTCCCTTCCATTGTGCTAGTGTGGAAGAGCGTGGCACTCGGCGGAGCCTGGTTTTTCCCCCTCCACCTCTTTTACTCCTTCTGCTGAGCCTCCTTTTATTAAACGACAGTGTTTTGATTTCTGCTTTGCAACTTTACCTTCTGCTAGTGTTGCTAGAGTAAAGTTGCTCAGCTCTTCAAAGGCATGCATCTAAGTGGGGAAGAGAGGTGTCTCTTGATACAGAGACACTTAAAATCCCAAGGAGTTCTACATTCCCTATTAATAGTCGTTATTGTAATTGAAGTATGTGGGAATTCCTAGTTAGTCTTCGTTGTAGGCTTAACCACGGCACTCAGTGCTTTTTGTTAGGCCTAACTCTTATGCCAAAGGATTGAGCATGGTTTTAAGTCTAACTTCAGTTGTCCAGTCCTTAGCCATAGTTTATAGTTCAAATTTTACTCCATCTTGAGGATGGTGATTAGTCTTTGGAAGTGTCACTTAAGCTTTGACAATCTTCAGATACTATCCCGCAGTTTTCAGAGGCTGTATTTTCTGTCCTCCTTCTGTCTTCTCATTGCCACTTAGCACATGTGTGCTGGAGTCTCTGCTGTGGCCTGTTCAGTTTCTGCAGTTTAACTTTGCCAAGCAGTGCTAGAAGATGCTTTCCCAGCATGCAACCAAATGACCAATGTGGAAGAGTTTTTGCAACTGGACCCTAAGATATTCTAATGTTAGTATACAACAAATTTTATTATAGCAACTGGTTATGGAAGTAACTTGCATTAATGTTAGCAGACAAACTGTGCCTCATTTTTGCCTCCCAAAAGTATTTTGGTAGTTTTTATCTTGGTGTTGTTCTTCATAAGAGGAATTGGTGCTACATCTTGCCGCAGAACTGAATAGGCTAATGGTGCTTTGTCTTCCCTTTGTCTCTTGAGTTGTCCCAAGCCCTAGACCCCCCAGCAGAGCAAAAACTGTAATAGAAAACTTATCCTATGGAGGAATGTACAGAAAGTGACTAAACCTGATGAAGACAGAATAAAGGGTTGTTGCAAGTCCTCTTTTGTAACTGAGACAGAATTTGAAATTTTTAGTTTATTGCTGTTACTGTGCTTGTTTTCAAGCTTGATTTTCAAACATTTTTCATATAAGCTTAGTATGAACTCAATATGCATGCTAATAAGATTATTACTGTACTAAGCTGTCTTTTCCTGATGAATGTAGCTTTTGTTACCTTAAGGAACAAAATAAGTTGAATAGAAGAGTGAGTATAAAGAAAACAAGAGTTAGCTCCAAAGTTAAGAACAGGAGTGGTTATGTTCCCTTGTTTTTCAAGATTAAACACAGCTTTTAAGTGCTGCTGAGGAACAAACTCTCTTTCCTGTCATCTCACTGTTAATTAGTCCATGCATTTAAAAAAACATAATTTTGTTCTATTTCTGGAAATGAACACAAAGTTCACTACATAAAAGATGGTCCCAGCTCTCTGTTCCTGTCCCGTGTTCAGGTGCACGCATGCAACCTAGTAAATGAAGTTGAGGAACGGATCGGGGCGTGAATGTGTGGACACCATGGTTGTGCAAAAACCTGATGTCATCTAAATGCAGGGCAGCCAGCAGGGCCGCTGCTTTTGCAGGCAGTGGTTTTTTATGCTGCCTTAAAATTGTTTCACCGCCAACTGTGCTCCTGCTATATGAGAGTGGTAACAACTAAGGGCGGGCATTCCTGCAGGTCGCGAGAACAGGTGATAAATAATAGTTCTGTGATGCAGTGCTTCCATCTTTGCATGCAAAGCTCGTGCCTCTGCACTAGTGGCCAGGTTTGTCAATAAATAGAAAAATTTATTTTCTAAGGGAACTGTGGAGATCATCTGGTCCGGCTCCTCCTACTCAAAGCAGTTTGAAGTTAAAGCCAGCTCTTTCATCCCTTTATTTTGCATGGTCTTGAATAGCATATAGCCAGGGTGTCAGCAGGCAATACTTGTCTAATGCTTACCTGCAACTGTCAATCTTCTGTAAATGTAAAACTTAGACTTATCCAGTATAATTCCAGAAGATGTTCTTAAGTTTCAGTAAATCTTGAGCATGCTGAAACCAACTGACTGCTAACTGAACTCCTTGAATAATTTTGAACAACTGAGTATGAGTCGCTCTGCACTAGGAATACTGATTGGACACAAGACTGTATGCTGTGTTCAAGGATGTTATTTGTGCTTTTCTCAAGGTGCTTTTATTCCAGTAGACGCTGAGCCAACATTGATAAAGCTCTACGGAATCATTCTTTACAGTGGCAGTGAGCAACAGGTAGACTTCCCACCTCTGCCTCTCCCAGCTGACAGCTCTCAATTGGTGATGCTAGCCGTTTGGTGCTAATGTGGATGGGGCTTAACCATATGGTCTCACTCTCACTTTCTCTCGCAGTGTTGAAAAATGTTGTCCTGTCTGCACTAGCAGCTAACTGATCTGAACCCATTGTTGACAGCCACCATCATCAACAGGTCATTTTCCCGCTGCGAGCGTGGCTTTTGATTATGTATCGTAAATCCAAGTGGAAGTGCGGTTACAATCTCGCGGTTCTTGGACACGGTGAGTTTACATCTACACAGTTGCTCTAAGAGAACGAACTTTTCTGCTTGCACCTGAACTTCTCTATAGGAAAAATTTGAAGAGAAAATTCACTAACTACTACTAGAATTCCCTCAAAATCGACCTTTTATTTACCTCCTTAAGATTTTGATTGAGATTAGTTGCAAGAAGTACAAGTGTAGAACAATACAAACTATTATTATTGTCTTGCTGTTACTGTCTGTAACGGTATTTGTTCTTTAAACGTTGTCCTTTTTTAAAGTAAGTGGAGAGAAAATGCTTTAAGTTGTTCATTGGACAGCATCTCTCTACAGCAGCTACCCCCAGCTTTTATAAAACTGCAGATGATTATGTTAGAGAGATGGCTGCTAAGCTGTACCAAATTGTACTTTCACGTGCCCTAGTGTTGAATTTCTACTGATGGTTGTTTCCAGGCGCTCTGAGCTGATGTAGTATTTACTGCCTGCTGAGAGCAATGCCTTCTCCCTCTCATCTCCCTGGCCTGTGCACACACATAGGCCCCCCTCTCCCCAGATCTGAGTTGTGCAGCCCTGCACCCTTCTTTGCTCCAGACCTGCCGACCAGAGTTTTTCCACGAGCTGACTTTTCTCACTAACTCAAGAGCAACAAATTTAATTGCAGGAGTTTTCTAAGAGGTTCAGGGAGCTGTGTCTTAAGTTTTGTCATTAGACTGAATATGTATCCTTCTGATGTGGTAGGCTTAAAATTCTTGCATTGCTTTCCGTAGCTTTGTGAATGTATCTGTGGCTTGTTCTTTTTCCTTAGCCCTCCGGTTTGAGGACAACAGCTGCTGCCTCCTCTTGCTATGGCTTGCACCAAAGTAGTACTGTGGTGTTGTGAGAACATCATCTTTTCCTTGCTTGGACCAGTTTTCATACCAAGTTAATGCTAGTGAAATTGAGAGTACAATCTCAAGTGCAATGGGTGTGATTAATAGAAGACTTTGGCGTATAACTTTGAAAATGTTTACAGTTTTATTTTACAACTGAGAGGATTGGAGCAAATAGGTGTGAGATGGTAATCGTAATAATGTTTTTCATGATCAAAGGTATCAGTACTTCAATGGCTGCTATTTTTGTTTCAACTGCCAAACTCCTAAAACTGGTTATGAGCAGTTGGTATTGGCGGTTAACAGCCCGAAACATTTCAAGTACAGAAAACTCCACTATTTATTTCACGTGAGTTTGCTGACTTGAATTCATGCTGCATATTTATTTTAGTTTCTGATCAGCTGTGTATTCCACTGTGCCTCTTGATTTTTCTGTCAAGTTTCTATCATGAGTGAGTTCTGATTTCAAAATTACTTAACTCTGCCAGTGCATTTCAACTTCAGTGAAGCTCAACAGATAGTACAGTATGGTCTAGAGCTTTAATAGTAGTGTAGCTGTTAGAGCTTTGTTTTATCAACTCAAGAGTCTCATCTGTTAGGAAGAAGTTTCTATCTAATGAAATATGGTGGGTCAGAGAGGACTTACCATGTTCAAGTACTTGTGTATAAGCCAAAATACTTGCAACAAGCTCTTAGTAAGAGTGTCATTCGTTAAGAGTGGTGGAACACAGTTGAAGCTGGTGGCTTGAGAAGCTGGAAGGTACCTGGCATTTGAGTGCTTCATCTCTTCAGACAAACAGTACACAACTTAAATACTATAACTGACGTGTGCATTGTCTCTGACGGCACTGTAATTATTTTGAAGGTCTGGGACTCATCCAAAATCAGAGTGGTGAATTAAATTACATGTCCAGCTCAGATCTGCTCTAGTACAGTCTTGCTTAGGTAGGCTGATAGCGATCTTGCTTACGCTGGTTAATTCAGTTGCCTTCAATGCAGTTGAATCTTTACTTGCACCTGCATAATTGGGCTCAGGTATCAGGTTTGGTGACGTGACCTGGTAGATGAACAAAAACAGAATTTGGACTTTAGGTTCTTTTCTTTGCTAAGTATGCTTTTACTTTTTGTTTTGCACAGTACGCATAGAAACAAAGTCCTGCTGCTCAATACAATTGATCATCTGTTAAACAGATGAGCTACAAACCTCAGTTTTATTTTTGTGAAACATTGTGAAGGCTTAATATAATAATAAAAAGTGAGAGAGAACTTAGTCTGTTGCTACATTACTGTGCCAGGAAATAATCCTTCCTCCCTGACCAGTTCCTTAGCTGTTCCAGCCATGGTATAATGTAGTTTTATTTTTTTAACAATGGCTTTATTTAGATTATCCTTCTAACTAATGGTTTTGGCACGCTTTAAAAAGACACTTAAGGAAGAGGATCTTGTTGCAGTGTTCCAATCTGGGCTAAACTTATAGGCTGCAAGTATTTTTATTTTTTTTAAATTTAATTAGAGATTCTTCATTTGTGCCACAGTAAAAAACATCTTTGGAGCATGTTGAGTTTGCAAGCAGGTTACCCGAAAGGCTGAAGTTTTGTCAAAGGATGCAGTCTTCTGTAGACTGGAGCTGTTTTAGATTACTCTGTGCGTTTCTGGTCGGAAAGAGATTCCACGTCGCTTCCGATTAACAAGAAAGCTTTTCTTATGATCTTTGATTTCAGTTGGCTGCCACTTCACTGGGAGTTTCAATTGTAGTATTTCAGTGCCCCTTTGTGTTAGGTCTTCTGCTACCTTTGCTTAACTTTTGTATTCTGGACCTTTACTTTTGCAGGTAGAGACAAGTCTTGCTGCTTTGGTGTATACAACTATAGTGGTATTGTTTTGGGGGTGGGGATTGCAGCCTTTCTTTTTCTTTTTATCCATTTTTTGTGTTTTAGGTAGACTTCTATGTCAAAAGTTAAGGAGTAAGCACCATGCTATAACTTTAGGAAACACAGATATTTAAATCTGTTAATAACAAATTGATAAGTAACATGTGAGGATGTTGGGATGGAAGTCGCATTTATTGTGATTGCATTAACCTTTTCATTTTGCTGAGTGAGGGACGGTGACCTGAAAAGACAGGCCTAGATATAAAAAGAAGCCCAGTAATTCCTAAGCTCACACCCCTTAATGTTAGGCTCAGTCCTGTTCTTAAAAGAAGGACAAGTAAAACACACGGTTACTCCCGCAGTTGGACTTTCACAAATCCCAATCCAGCCCACAGGAGCTCTGCGCACAACTAGGAGGGTGCAGTTATTCCCAGAAGTGGTGCTTTACTGCACAGGCGTGAGCTCTAACTCGCGATTCTCGTTGGGCCAGTTTCAGGACTTGAAGCTTTGTGTCAAGAGTTGCACTCCTGCACTTTGTCTCAGATGTTTGTATCCTTCTCTGAAGTAATTTAAAAAAAATAAATTTCTTCTAATATGAGATAGGTACTATAACTTTGTTAATTTTCATCATATTTAAAATCTGTATAGCTGTATATCTAATGTTATTGATACAAGTTCTTTCCCACCATGTTATTAAACTATACTTTCAAAATAAAAAGCTTAAGTCACAGATTGGTTTTAAAGTGAAGACTTTTTTTAGAAGGTACATTTTTTGTATTTGCTGATTTTTATTGTTGTGGTTTTAGTTTTTCTGCAATTAAAATGAAGTGCCTCCCTTCTAACAAGGAAAAAAGCCTCAGTCAGCTTGGAAGTGGTTACTAAAAGAAAAATGCTTCACTTCAGACTAATAAAATTATTGGAGCTGATACACTCCTCATTATGTTGGTATGATAACGTTCTATAGCACTGATAGCATTTCAGAGTTGTTTGGTGCTGCTGACCTCACATCTTTTTGTCCTAGCAGTCATGTTTGCAGACAAGGAGTAAGTATTATAAGAGAGGCTAGAGGAGGGCAAGCTTGTGACAGTGCTGTATCTATTTGTATAGTTCAGAGTTTATTTTGGGGACATGTAATTCACACACTTCCATCAGTGAAATGCTAAAAGTACAGAATGACTTCAGAGTTTTAAAGATTTTAAGTACAACGGTGGCTGTGACACCAGAGAAGGTCTTTTCTTTCCTTTATGTTTAGAGAATATATATTACTTCGACAGGTGGTGTTGAAGTTGCTGAAGTGAGACTGAGCACGCTTGGAAATTTGGTTTTGAAGGTCTAAATAAACCTGCCACTGAGTTGTGTCAAGGCAATACATGCTGCTAAGGCAGCAACTTGCCTATTACTTGTCTCAGCTGATCAGCCTGTCAAACTCGAAGCCTTTGTCCCGCTCGCCCAACACTTCATAAACTCGTTCTGGTTATTTAGTGTCAAATTGGCTACACTGACTTTGCCATATTGGTAGTTCTTTAGTTTATTTGGTATGTCTGTTGTATAGCTAACTACTTGAACAGGCTTCCTTAAATGTTTTCTTTACTTTGAATTTGCACTGGTCGAGGAGCTTGAATGTGGTCAGACATCTCTGCTGAGTCTGGGTAGTTACTTCTCAACGTGTGCCAGCTTGGTTGCCTATGACTGTTCGTACCCTCTGCAGCTGTAGGGCATTCTTCGGCTCCACAAATGGATGACATGAGACATCCTTAAGCAAGAGGGTAACTAATGACAAGCAGCAAATTGAATGTGAGCAGGCCTTCTCCAAACCTTTCTGAATGCGTGTGAATGAGGCACCACTGTGCTCAGTATGAGCAACTGTTAGTAATTTGAAGAAATGTTCATAAACAATGTCAGTCCCGAGAGAGCCGATCTACCCCTAAAAACTTGTGAAGATTACTTCTGAAGAGCCAGGTTTCTTGGAATGAACCAGTCTGCACTGAACGGCTGACTAAAAAAGGGCAAGTGAAACAGCTCCTCCAAATTAGATTATTACTGTTAACTTTGCTGTACTAGAAAATCAGGACTTAAGGTTTCTGCGGTACGCAGAGGTGCACTTGAAGATACCCAAACAGTAGTCTATTGGTATCCTGTATGGGTATCTGGAGTGCACACCGTGGGTTAAAGTAGAGGCTTCTCACCTCTTTCTCAAGATTCAGAAAGGAAGAAGTCTGTATTATATTAACCGGCCACTTTGGTTAATAAATAAGTGCATGCTGTAAATCATGTGAAATTGATTTCAAAACCGTGTAAAGTACTACTATGTTCTGAATCGTCTGGTACTGTTTAAAACTTACTCAGTCATAGCGCTTTCAAAACTGCGACTTTTTGCGGCTATTTGGTGTATTTGCCTAACGGTGTTTCCTATTTCCTGGATGGAAAAATTTTTCTTTGAGAGAAAATGAGTAATTCTTTACTGCCTAAAGCCTGCCTCTCAATGCATACAGGTACAAAGTGCGAAGCCAAGGTAGTTGCTAAGAAGTGAGTTTGCAAGTGTTAAGATACTTTTATATTTAAATTTGCATGTCAGAGAAATGCCTGAAATGGGAGAGAGATGTAGATTTTCTTTCATACGTGTGCTAATTCACATCTAGCCCATTCTGTAACTGCTGGACTACGCTTGGTTTTGAGGCTTCTTCAGGTAACTTTGAAATATGAGCTGGTATCTACAGAGAACCAGAGTCCTAGCCAGGATACAGCTTTAAGCATGGGTTTTTTTCAGAAGAAATTACTGAGCTGTTTTGCTTGAGAACATTATGTGGGGAAATAAGTAAACTTGCATTGGATGATGAGAAATACTCAGAACTTGTCCCCAAACCTCACTTTTAGGAATCTTGCCAATTTCTAGGCCAAATTTTGAAGGTTTGCATTCAGACAGAATTCTGTTGAGTTTGGTGGATCAAGGAAGAATATAGATTTTTTTTGGCTCCTCACTGGTACAATTACTAAGAGTCAAATTGCTCTCTTGCTAATGTAATTTCATTAGGGTTAGTGGTGTGACTTAACATCAGTGAAAAAGCAAGGGCAGTCCATGACGCTACTGGCTGAACATTTTAATGCTGTCTAGCAATGGGTGTACACTTTGACTATTGCTGGAAAGGTGCTCTGCCGCAGTGACCGTCAGTATCCCTGTACTCTACCAATTTTAAATTGCTTTTGTCTTCATATGCTAGATTTTTCTGATTTTTCTTTCTTCAGTGACATACTCTGAGAGGACAAAAAGCAATACAGATTCTGGAGAGCACGGTTATTTTTAAAAAACAAACATGCCACTATCTTGGTACAAAAATACCTGTTGGTGTTTTTAAAAAATGTATCTTATGACCCACACGCTTGAAAATATTTTTCCATCAGAGTTCTTCTGGTTGTAACTGAAGACTATACTAACTTAAAGTTGCCATATTCAGCCAGATACTTTCTCTTATTTGAAGGTAACATTTTTTCCGTATACATAGCAAATTGAAAACTTGAGACTAGTGACACCTTGAAAACTTCCAACTAGTACGTCAAATGTTAAACATAATTTCCTTAGCTCTTAATTAAAACTGGACCATATGGTCAGACCAAAGTCCCTTGGGTCTCTATAGAAGTGGTACAGCTCTGTCTCCATGGTTGAGGTATTCTACCCATGGCTTTTTTTGGGTGAGAATATATTTCGCACAATAATGCCAAATGTCGTATGTGACAAGAGCCAGGGGTACCTACCAGCTCTCTCCTTGTACTTGTAAACAAGAAACTGGACTTCTGTCTCAACCGAGGAGTAAAATTTAGGATGACATCCCTAGCACTGAATTCTTGCTACTCTTTGAGAATGACCTTTTTGTTGTTAGGTGTTAGTGCTCACGTAGGGGTAAAGGAAAAGTGCAACTGCCTGTTTATTTTTATACGCAGCAAACCTCTTATCCAAATTGGATTAGAAGTGTAGGAAGTAGAGTATTGCTCCTCTCTAGATACGCTAAATCATGCATTGCCCATGGGATTATAAAGGAAAGAAAAAGATATAATTGAATAGCATTGGATTTTTTTCTCTGAATGGTAACAAACTAGGAACAGGGAAGTGACGAGGAAGTGTAGGAGATATTTGAACTTTGTCCTGTTTGAATTGCTGGCTGTAGGAGGCAATTAACATGGAAACTTATGTGTGCAAAAAGTTAGTTTGTGTTTATGTATAAATACAAGTTGTATTAGCATAAAAGCTGGTTAACTTTACTCATTAAGAGACAGCTTTTAATGTATTTGGAGATATTTCAATATACCTCTGTTAGAAACCTATTGCATATGCAAAGTAATCAATTCTTCTTGTCTTGGGTTGTTGCCTAAAGTAACCTTTGTTCTGTACCTGAGCTCATAGAACACTATTTAAGCTATTCCTAAAAAGGCGTGCTTGGATGTCAGAAATATAGGAAACTGAACCAGCCATTTATGTGTAGGGCTGTAATATATCCTATCAGGCCACTATAAAAACCTGACAGTTGACTTGCAGAGAATAGGCAGACTTCTGACAGCTATCCAGAGGTATGTAGGTCATATGCTTTTATATGTAAATACTGGAGGTGATATGTTTAGAAAGGGCCAGGTTTTGTACCTTCTATAAAGACTGTCCAAAGCTTGAAGTGAGGAGGAGGAGGAGTATAGTAAGGTGGTGCATTTATTAGCAGTGACTTACAAAATATTCAGGTATGAAGTACAGACTTAGGACATTCACATGCAGAGGTGAGGAGAGCAGTGTGGAGGTTATCTAGCACTTTTTTACTGGAATTGCAGATGAACTACAGTTGAAATGGTGAGTGTCAAGAGTGTAATAACAGTGTGGTGAGGAATTTAGGATAAAGCAGAGGGAGACTATTGGATAAACTTGGCTTTTGTGCTTCATGACCTCTCCAAGTGAAAAGGTACTTGCCTTATTTTAAGATAGCCATTTCTGTGATGTGGGAGTTGAACAGAACTTGTACTGAGTAGTTTTTAAACTTTATCCCTCTTATTTTTTTTTCCTAGAATGTGAGTGTGGGGAGCCAGCCAATTATAGCTGAATTTCTATAACTGAATACTTTTTCTGTCCTTTTCTGCTAATCTATGTGAAATGTGTTTTCGTCACTGAAAGTGAGGCAAAGATGTGTTAATACTTCTAGCGACCGTCTGTCTTAACTTTCTCTGAAGAAGTCCATGGTCAAACAATCCAGCTTTGTGGGAATGAAAACTTTCAGGTAATGCAGGTTCAGCTGGTTCTGCTAGCAGGTACCTTAAAAGTTTTGCAAGCAGGAAAACTGTGTCTTGGAAATTAATTAGAATTGGGCCTCCCTTTCTTTATTTGGGAAACCATGATACCTGAAGCTCAGTGAATCTGAGTTCTGCTGTTCAAAGAACGCAGAACTGCAGCTAAAAGGTTCGTTGAGGAAGTGCTTGTGCATAGCCTAGGTCAATTGAACTTGCAGATACGGTATTTGGCTTGCAGAGTTTTCAAGATCCAGAAATGTTCCTGAAGAACTTTTTTTTTTTTAAAAAAAAAAAAAAAAAATCTTTCACAATAGCTGTTTCCAGGTACCTGGGAAATTCAAATTTACTGTCTTGGAAAGAAGCCTGGTGCAACTACATCTGCGTGTTTCTGACTTAGCAGATGGCTTACATCAGTTTGACCTTTTGGGAAACAAACGTGTTTTCTTCAGAATGATGCCTTACCTGTCATCTTTTCAGTCTTGGATTTTTAGGAATCCATCATCTCTGATGCTTCAGGCCGTTCTTCAGAAGCCAGATGAAGGACCATCTTAAGAGCAGCTCAGTTCCTGAATGTGTTATTTGGGCAACAATTGCTGTGAATAGAGTTCTATAGTGTCAGTGCTGACCTGCTTATTGGGACACGTTTCTCTTGTGAAGCTGTTGTAAAACACAGGGTATGCTGTGGGTCTCACCCTTTCAAGTGCTTAATCAGCCCAAACAATCTTTGGTGTGGCTACAGCAAGCTCTCTGCAGTAATTTTTGCCAATTGTTTTATTTTAAGCAAATGTTGAATCAAACAGTCATAGGAAGGCTGTGAACAAACATGAAGCTCCAGACTGGTCTGAAAGACTGCTTGTCATCTGCAGTTCTCCAGCATTCGGTACGCCTTTCCTATTTCCTGAGGGAATGCACGTCTTGAGAGGCCGTTTTATACTTAAAGCTCCCAGTCTCTTGCAGTAATAGCTCGATATGTGGGAAGCCAACTCCTGCTTTGAGCAGGAGGCTGGACTAAATGACCTCCTGAATTATCCTGTGATTCTGTGAAGCCCCTTATGAGGAAAGGAGTTGGCTCAGCCTCTTGGAAACATATAAGCACCTAGGACTACTGACTCTTACTGTCCTGTAGGTATTTCTTTATTCCTGCCTGAAATTCCTTCAGCTCATAGTAAAGTTAACTATGAAATACGTTCTTGGTCCAAGGATCAGGAATCTTGCATGCGCTTTTGATGGGGTCTCTCCCCTATAGGAAGTTGAAAGTACTGGGTTGGTACAGTGCTAAAAGCCGTGTGTGCCTACTAAAGCAGAGATCAAACTGAAGACAGAGACGCAATTGTCTTTCAGTCTGCAGGATGGGATATGCATTGATGCTGTCCTTGAGTAGAAGGGCGGCTTCCCTGGTGTACTTGAGGATCTGTACAAAGATCTAAGGGTGGAATAGGACTTCATAAGAAATGTTCATTAGGTTTGTCTGATGGCAAAGCATGACTCGCGTCACGGGAAATACCTCTCTGCAGCATGATGATTTGTTGCCTCGCTGTAACTAGGCTGCTGCAGCTTCAGTGACAAATTGCTCCACAGTTGCCTAAGGATCACCATGGTTGTTGGTTGACAGGCATTTGAGAGTGGCAAATCCCTTTGAAGGAGAATTTGCTGTGCCTTAAGAACTTGAGATTCTACTTAGATCTCTTACTCAACTGTCCTGCAAATCTAATTAGCCTCTCCCACCCTTTCCAGAAGTAGTCAGTGTGGAAGAGTTCATAAAATACTGTCTACCCTTCATGATGCAGCAAAGCGTTCTTCTCTGAAAGCTGTAGCTATAACAATGGACCTTTGTTTGCTCGGCCCTTACAAGAATTTTCTTACTTCTTGCCACAAGGCACCACACAGTAGTGCAGGGGATTAGGTCATTTCCTTCCCCCCTCCTCTTCCTGCAGATTATTTGATTAACATTTCTATTGTATACTCGAATTAGCATTTTCTTGGCTTCAGGCTGGTTCCCCCTCCACCCCCCATAATCTCCTTAAAACACTGTAGTATGACTTTATTAACTGTATAACATGGGAACTCCTTGCACAGAGATTACCTGTGACATAACACAACGAAAGATTAATGGGGCTGGCAAGTCAGTAAATTTTCCCTCCTTTCTTCTTCCCCTGTGCACCTGGGGTTAGACTTCTGGGAACCCCCTAACAAGCGTTAACACTTTCCAACACATGAAATATTTGTATTTTTGGGTATCATTGGCTTTGATCAGAGTTCAGCCACTGGCTTTGTGGGAAACAGAGTCAAGGTATAGTGCGTGTTCAGCCTTCAGTATTGGGTGTACATTAAATGTACGTCCCCTTGGGACCGTTACAGATCCTCCTCTTCCACGTTTCTGCTCTCTGTTCTCAGTATTTCCTTTGGTCTCCTTTCCTCTGTACCCTGCATGCAGCAATTTCAAGCACTTATCCTGTGTGGGGTTTTTATTTCACTCCCTGCCTGTTCTGTTAAACAAAATTATCAACAGAGATGTTTAAAATGTCTGTTTTGAAATTTAGCAGTAATATACTCATCAGCTTGAGTCTAGGATGAAGAGTGTGCCACTTCTTGGCTGTCTGCATGCTAGGGGACATAGCGTTGCCCTTTGCCCGTATCTATCTGCAAGGCTGTCTGTCTTTTTAACTGATACAGCTAGAAATGCATTTCTCTTCAAAGCTCATTTTGAATGTCATGTGAAATCACGTAATTATATCAAATGGTACAGCATCTGCTCGTGAGTCAGGTAGAAGAACATGACGATACAGCCCTTTATTTCTTTAACAACTTCAAGGAAAGAACCTCCCCTGCACTTGAGCATCATTTCATGAAATTAGCAGTGATATCTTGGGCTACAGATGTCATTGTTTTAGTCTAGCATGGTCGGCAGCTTCTCTGCTCCAGGAGAAATCAGATAGCTTGGCTAGCGACAGCCCACTTGAGGCATTTGCTTCCAGTCCTCAAGGCAGAGCATGGTTCTTGTGTGGAGTGGAAATCATTAAACCCTCCTCTTAATAAAAGTGAGGGACAACGTTGACACAAGAACAGATGAGTAGAGCAGGGCTGTGAGTAAACACAGGCAGGGAAACAAAGTGGTTCAAGCTCTGTAGGGTGATGTTCAGAGGCAGCCACGTAGCAGTGTGGCTGGGGCAAAATAAACCCTCAGGAAAAAAAAAAAAACTAATTTAACATGGGGCATGATTAGCTATGAAAAGGTTGTTAGGTGGTGTATTTGCCTGATAGAAGACTGCGCTCCAGAATACCGTGGGTCACTAATATGAAGGCAGGTGGGATGTAGTGATAAGGATTATCTGTGGCAGGCTGAGTTGGGCAGTAGAAGGCATATCCACCTGCAGTTGCTCACTCCTCAACTTCTGATGTGGCTGCAGCATAAAGTAATCCACAGGCTTATTAACCTGGACTCTGAACAGTGGCATCTGTAAAATGAGAAAATAAAGGAGCTCTAGAAGCAAATTAGTCTTTTAAGTTCTGCTTTTCAGACTGAACACTTCTGAAACAGTACATCTCAAGTGTCACAGCCTGTGTGAGAAAAGTAATGCAACCTAGACGTGGTCATACCAATGTGACTTATCACTACAGTTAAATACCTGAATACAGAGCACCTTTTGTACTCTTGTTGCCGTATCTGTGTGCTAAGTGATACTAATACAGTCCTGATGGTGGGGATTTTTTAAAAAAACCCACAAACCCCAACCCTTAGCCCTGCTTAAAACAGTACTGAATCTGCCAACCTTGTATAGATCAGGATGAAGTATAAAATACTTGAAGGTGATGGGGGAGGTGGGATTACATGACACTTCCACCACAGTGACTGGTGCCATTTTAAGGTTCTGCAAGTTACCAGTGGAAAAGCTAGGTTCATGTGCCAGTAGAGTAAGGCTGGTGATACTTTTGGCAGGGAGAAGGGCTCAACTTTACTCTCAAGATGTGGCTTGATGAGTCTCTGGCTTTACTGATGAGATAGGAACCTTCTGAATCAATCCTCTCACTTGCATTAGTATAGTGGGTTTACAGAATAAACCCACAAACAGATTAGCAAAATGATTTGGGTTAAAATAGTCAGGGTTTGTGTGTTGTGTTTTGGTTTTTCCTAAGCCCGTTACCAGCTCAGTAATCTGACAGCTGTGATAATGACCGTACTGTCTCAGATCAGTGTTCAGTGGTATGTCCTCTTTGGTGGCCAGAAGCAGAAGCCCAGAGAAGAACAGGAACAAGGGAGCACCTGTACATTGATGCTTCTCCAGGCACTTCTCAGTGTTCAGCAGCTGTGGCTCAGTCACTTCTGTGGAGGAAAGTGCTATCTTTGTGCTCAGTGATCTATAATAGGAGTGGGGGGGAAGTATCTTTGAACCTATGTAGTTTTATTATCCGGTATATCATGTAAGAGCACAGCCTTACAGTATTACTTAGGGGAAGGTTGGCTGTGGAGTACAGGTCGAGGAGAGAGAAAACAGGTATGGATTCACCTTGTTCTCAGCAGTGAAGCTGACTTACTTGGAGTTGCAACTTATGTTGCGTTATGGCATTAGAAACAAAAAGCTTGTTCGACACTGCTTAGCTTTGAGTGCTGCCAAGTTATACACCTGCCCTTCCCACCTTCAGTTCTGCTGGTACGACTGCACAGCTGTGCCGTGAGCTGAACTGGGAGATAGATCCAGCTGAAAAGCAACTAAGTGGGTAAACTAACTTTTAAAAGCATGGACAGATCAGGGAAACCAGTCCATGAAGTTGTGCTTGCAAAACTGAGGTGGCAAGCTGAGGAAGGAGCAGCAGAAACAGGAGCAATAGTCACCTGTAGAACTTGGAGATGTCAAATGTCAGCCTGCATATACATCACTTGAGCCAGGGTAACCATGCACACCTTCTTGGCCCTCTACAACTGTGATGTAAAACTTAACGTAAAAGTTAAGCTACTGCGTCGTATCATGCTTGCAGCAGTCTCAGAGCATTTGCATGATCAATTCTAAGAGGCGGTAACTTGGAAGCTGTGGTAACTTGGATCACCATTTTATGGCTCAGACATTTAAATTATCCCACCCACTGGCTTGATGCAGTGATTTTGATGTTAGTGGAATAAGAACTGAGCTCAAAACCTGGTCTGGCACGTGCAGATTTGCCTTTCTAAACATGCATCCTACAGGAATGAGCTGTTACAGCATCGTTGGCCATGGGAGTCCAGTGCACACAGGTGATGTCTGCAGGTGTCGTGTGTCCAATTCTGTAGCATTAGTGAAAACAGGGATAGCAATGCCTGAACACTTTCTGCTGGATTAATTCTCACTGTATTAAGAAATCACTTTTTGTGTGGGAGGTGAGGAAAGCTAGCTGGGCTAATAAGTGATGATTAAAAAAAAAAAAAGAAGAAAGAAGGTATAGCATGCATGGGTACAGTTATGTAAGAGAAGCAGAGAAGGAAATAGATCAACGTTTCTCAGAGAACCTCATCCACAGAGCTGCTGGGGAATTGGGCTGCAGGATCGTTCTCAACACACCCTCTGCTTCCTTTTTTCCTTTTTGGGGCCAGAGATGGATGAATTTATGGAGCGGTGAGCAGGATGCAGGCTCTGACTCCAGCCAATGGTGTGTGGTGTGGTGGTGTTTACCTAGCTTACGCAAGGCAGGGCCAGCCCCTCTTCAGTCAGAACGAGCTACCCACGGCTTAAGTAAAAGCACACGGAGCAGAGGCACTCAGTCTGGCAGTTGCTGGCGGTTTAAAGGAGTTGGTGGATTTCGGCTGTTTTAAACAAGATTGAAGAGGTGATTTTTTTTTTTTCTTCTCTACTGTGTAGAAATACTGAAAGGACAAAAAGATACTGGTAAGTGCTCTGCATGCCATCGCTTTTCCCTTCTAGTGTTGTGTTGTTTTCAGTCTCTTTTCTAAAAGCCTTCTCAGTTGCAGTGTTTTTCAGTGAGAAGTTGAAAGATAGTTCAGTGATGTGGTCGAAAGGAAATCTGAGAACAGGCAGTGTGTCTGCGGGCTGCCCTTCCACCTAAAATAGGAAGAGACATTCAGAGTGCAGAGCATAATAAATGCTTCTTGTTCATAAGAAGTGTCAGTCGCTTCTCATTTTTAGAGTGCAGAGCAAGATGCCTTGAAACTGTCATCATTACCTAACAAAATCATACCAAGAGGAACTTCTCATAGAGCCATTAAATATTTGTATTGTCTAAACCAAAAAAAGGCTTTAAATGTAATTGTAACTCCTGTTTTTGCAAGATGATACAGTATGCTATGTGAAATAGGTTTAGTGTAATACAAACACCTATTTAGCTGATACTTTGGTACATAAACTGCCTCATCAGGAAGTCAGAGGCTCATAAAAAGCAAAACAGTAATGTTCAGATCTGTAGAACAAGAAGTCATTGTGGTTTTCTGCAAGCATGGCGTCCTCAGCTGTGTATTCTTGTTCAGGTGCATGAGACAGTAGATCTCCCTGGGCTCGGTCATCAAAGCATAAAAAGCTCCATCTATTTGTGTAACAGCCCTTTTAGAAGTTGGTTTGGTATAAACTCTTAATCTGTATATGGAAGTTGTGCCTTCTGTCACCGACTTGCAATGAAAGTTGGGACTACTTATTTTTAATGTAATACTGTGTAATTTGTCGGTAAAGGCGGTAAAGAGGATAACTTTAAAGGATCCTGACTGCAAAGTTCTCTGTCTCAGAACCATACTTTTGCCACATTGTACCAGTATTGTACAAAGTTTTTTGTTTTCCCGCTTGTACTTTTGCAAGGCACTCTCTGAAGATACAAATAGGTAGTGCTATGGCTGGTGAACACCTAATGTTGTTCTATCAGCATGCCTCTGACGTATTGTTTTATGGCTTCATACATTACAGGTTATGTAAATAATCTTCATTTGATAATCTGAGTATGAAATCAAAACTGTCCCTTTCTAACAAAACATACAGAGTTTGTAGTAACAGCCAAAGTGCAAGTACAGCCAAAAGCTCAGGTAGAAACCCGATGATCTCGGAGGTCTCTTCCAACCAAAACAATTCTATAATTCTATGATTCTATGAAATTAATCTTCTTAAGTAGCTCGTGTGAATAACTTTCAGGTAGCTCAGCTGATTGAGCAAGTACAACCTGTAGCGTTTGGTCCTCATGCTGCAGGGGCGGTCAGCGGAGGAGCTTTGCCTCATGCGAGGTTGTGTGCTTCGTCACTGGTACATCCAAAAGCTGACGTAGAGGGCATGGGTGGTAAGGGGGTGTAGACTGCACGTAAATGTAGCAGTTTAACTGGTGAAGAACTTTCTCTGCTAATTAAGGTTATAGATAATATTGCAGTGACAGCTTTAAAATAGACACCTTGTGCTAAAAGACAAATGTTTTCAGCTTCCCACACGCAGTCTGAATTACATCATTTATAACCTGTAGGAGGCTATCGTGGTTTCCTCAGGGGAGGATCAGCTGTTACTTTTTGTAACTGAAAAAAATGCTGGATTTTTTTTTCTAGGGGAATATTTTCAGAATTGATTTTTGTCAATCTGTCGGAGTGGATCGTTAGCAGCTACATAAATCTTCCAGGTTTAATAGCCCAGCCACGTTCTCATCCCATCAACAGCAGTTCAGAATACCAGGACTGAAGTTAGCAGAGGTTGATTGAAATCAGGCCCCTATGCTTAGATGGTTTTTTCCATCTTCTGAACAGGAATGCTATTTTTGAGTACTGTCATGAAGTACAGATTTTCATATAGTTGCCTATAATAGAAGTCTTGTTCTAAAACACTTGCCTTGTTCATTGAACAAAGATGCTTGTCCTCACAGCCCTGTTCCTAACTTTCCTAAAATTGCCAAGAACCGCTCAGACTTGCTTCCGAGACAAACAGAACTTGAAACAGTAGATGCCAACCTGACTAAAACTGCTGTTTCTTAGACTGGAAAAAGTTAGCTGTAGCCTTGGTGCAAAGCAGTAGGTTTGCTCTTGTGTATGAAGTTAATGCCCCTTTGAAAGTGTCTACAGGCAATGTGCCTGTTTTCGTGTATGTTGTGACTCTTGCATGACTTGTTTCCAGGATGCCCAGCCTACTAATGGCAGAAGTGTGTGGTAAAAAGATGCTTTCATTCTGTTTATGAGAATGAAAAACCCTTCTATTGAGGTTTTACAGGTGTTCTCAAGGCACAGCAGCAGATAGCTGTTCGCATTGCTTTATGCTTGGTATCCTGTGCAGGAGAGACTGCTTGCTCATTTCAGAGCTTGCCCTTGTTGTCTTATTTTCAATGCTTTCATATCATAAGACACTCTTGTGTGTATAGTGGATGACTAAGCTTATTCAGAGGTTATAAAAGAAAAGGAGAACAGTATAGACTGAGGAAAGAATAAGCCATACAAAAGCAAAAGGCTAGACTGATTTTCCATACTCCCAAGGCTTATTCTTTTTTTTTTTTTTTTGGTGCTGAAAAACTCCCTTTTCTAGAAAGGAGAAAATTAATTATCCTTCCTTAGGTAAAGCAGAGCTACTGATCTAAAGTGACAGTGCAATTTGAATACATAACAGCTGCATCGCTATACCTTTCCTGTGCATCCGTACTGAAGGATGCAAGCTGTAGACAGAATCTGGCTAATTTTGAAAGTGCTGAACTTAAAGTTCCAGGCATGTGTGTGAAGGAAATGTGAGCTTGTTTTTTTAAACTGGAAACTGGGACAAGTGTGAAAACTATGGCTGATAAACACGTACTCTTCTGCATGCTCTTTTACCCAGGTGATTGCTTCAGTAAAAACGATTTTAATAAAAGCTTCCAAAAAGATTGCTAGGGAAAACAGTTAAAGGAGAATAACTTTTCAGTGGTGATGCAACTATCGTGTAGAAGAAAGTGATTTCTCAATCTCTGTCTCGGCTTTCAGAAACATAGTGATGCAAGGATCTGATTCCTTGTTGCTCGCACCAGTGTAGATAGCAGTAATGTCATTGATATTGTTTATGAGGTCTGGCAATCTGGACTTGACGGGGACTTGTAACCAAACAAGAAGGCAGTCTGCTGGGAATTACTTAGGGTTTTTTCACTTCCCTCTCATTACTTACTGCCTCTTCCTTCTTCCATGCTTGCAAGTATCTTCATCTTGAGAGACCAGTATTCTGCACAGATCCTTTGTGTCTCACAGTGACTTTAACTTTGATATTCTGGTCCTTTAAATCTGGAAGTCTAGATTTTGACTTTCAAGGGATGAGATGTAACCGTAGAAGAGAATATGCAGCACTGAATTATTGTGCATGCGTTCAGAGGACTTTGGTTTCTGATCTTGCAGCTGCAAGATTGCCTAGTGGAAACTGAAGTGCTAAAGAGCTTAAATGTGTAAATGGATGTTGGCAAACTTGGGTCCTACTTGTGTTTTGTCAGGTAACTGCACAGTTCTTTGTTTGAAGAGCAGTATGGGGTTTAAAATCCAAATAATGCTATAGACAGTAATAGCAAGTCTCAAGAGGATAAGGATAAAATTTTGTTTCATTGGTAATGGAGTTGCTCATAATTTATGTCTAACTGATCAAAAGTGCACCTAAGGCACATATTTCAGTTGCTTGATAAAATCATGTTGGGCTTCCTAAAATTAATTGTATTCCTAGAATAATTTAGGTTGGGAGGTTGTCTGGTCCAGTCCCCCTACTCAAAGTGGGACTGGACTGCCTTTGATCAGGTTGTTCAGGGCCACGTACAGCTGAGGTTTGAGTATGTCCAAGGATGGAGATCCCACAGCCTCTCTGGATTGCTTTTTTCCCTAATAGCTAATCAGGATTTTTTGTGTTGCAGCTTGTTTGTTGCCTCTTGTCCTGTCACTGCATATCTGTGAGAAGGGCTGGATTATATTTTGTCTGTATCCCCCCTGATTTAACACGGAATTGCTGAGGGAAGAGCTGGATATGAGAATTGCAAAGACAGTAAATGGAGAACTACAAATAGCAAATTGTATAAAAATAAAAATGTCAGTAGACGAGCTGTCTTGTGCTTTATTTCTAGAAGCCAAAAAAATCCAAACCTTAAAATATGTAGGTATAGGACATAAAGGAGATATATTATAAAAATGGGGGAAAAAAAATCCATTTTTTCATCTGAATCAGCATATTTTTATTTTAATATACTCATTGACAGAGGTCGTCTTTTTATACTGTGAAAGTGTTTTTTTTATGCAGTATTTTAGAAAAGGGCTAGTCTGGCACTAGCTACAGTTGCTAGCAGCCTATAATGCTGGCTCTGTGTTTAGAAAATGATGGTAATTTATTACAAAGAGACTTTTATTCTAGTATTTTTAGCTCACAGCCGAGTGTTTAATGAATCTCTGCTTGGGCTCATTGAATTTATGTTTTCCCCTCCCCCTGCCCCATTTTAACCATTAAGATACTGCTATTCTTGCTGCAATTCCAAAAGCTGTACTTGGTCTACTAAATAGCGAACTTATTCACAAGGTGCTGTGCCTCTGTGCAAACAAGATCTGAAGACTGTCTGTAGAAGCCACCAAAGACTAGTTGTGTAGGAGTCTCATGATCAGAAAAGGTGGCTGAATGATTTGAGGATAGCTGGTAAGATCAAGCTGATAGTTCAAAACCAACCAAAACTCATTATATCCCTAAGTCCTCCACTGAAAATGGCATGTTCAGTGAAAGTTGGCAGACTCTTAAGCACTTCATCTACTCCAAAGCATGGTTTGCTAGGTCTTCCCAGAAAATAGTCTGCCTCCAGATTCAGAGACTAGTGTTTGAATGTGACAGGAGAGGGTACAATGATACCGCTTTTCCTTCTACTTGAATGTAATCAGAACTCTGTGGCTTGCTTTCTGCCACAGCAATCTTTGCCTTCTGTGATTCAAGTGAATATTGAACAAGAAGGCTTGTAGTAAACTGGATTTCCATTCCTAAAACAAATTTAAAATGCTTTTCATTTTAGATGTCATCTCTTTCCAGTCCCTCAAAACAGTTGTACGTGACCGTATTGTGCACATTACCTTCCATAAGCTTTCTCCCAGCTCCAGAGGAACCAGTGTTAATAACAAAAATGTATTACTTGTTCATGAGTTCTTCCTGTTCCAGTTCTCTATTTTTGAGACTAAAAGGCGCTGACTGGTACCCATCGTGGTTTTGTGCTAACTGCAAATAGTTGTGCTCACCTCTTACCCAATCAAGTAATGCCTTTCCAAAACTGTTTTCTCTCCGTGCAAGTTACTTTACTCACAAAATCTATTTATAATATAACACAGGACTGTGCACAGGTAGGGGGGTTCAGGCTTTGATCTCTTCTCTGTAGCAGAAGCAGAGATCTTGAGGTGAAAATTTGCTGCTACTAGTTCTATGATTTTGGAAGAATGTAGGATGGGGTGGGATCTTATAATTAACACCTTATTCCTCATCAGTGTGGAAAGGTCTTTAGGAGTTTTGGAACAGTCAGTTGTTCAGAGCCTACTTGAATGAAGCCTGTTCCACTGGCGGCCAGAGATGCTGCTGCAAAATTAATGGTCACAGCAAAAAAGCGAACTTGCACATGTTATGCTCAAGCAGTCCGTTGCTCAGTTGTATACTGGCACTGCAGGGGCAAGTTGTCTTTTTAACATATTTAATTAGCCTTTCCTAATGCTTTTAAGAAGGCTCTTGTAGTATTCTAGGAATAAAAACTGGACAGGTTATTCTACAAGAGAAGGCTTATTACATAAATTAGCGGATCCTTCTTCTCAACTCAAGAGCGTTCCCTCCTGTAAGTTCTTAAATGCTTTATCCAGCTTTAAACGATCCGTAAGCCTGCTCTGTTTCAGGAGTGGAGATGTTATCCCATGGCCTGTTAGACTCCTCTCCAGTGGGAGAACACTTGTCTTTTACTTGCAGACATCAAATTTTATTTGGACTAGTCTTCGGGACCTCATTGGAAGAATATAATTAATCTTTGTTATTTCTGGGAATGAAATGAGTCTTCCTTTTGGGTACAGTGCATCAGGCAGATCATTCTGGGTGAGAAGTAGCATATATGTTGCGCAGATCTTTTTTTTAGGGGCTCTGAATTTTACATGTGCTTGAGTTGAAGTTACTGGGTGTTAGTAGCTGTGAAAGTGATGTGTGCAGCTCATAAAGGTCTCAGACATATTTAAAAAATTAAGCTCAAAACATCCAAGCCATGCCTTTGAAAATGTAGGAGCAAGCTGTTTTACTAGTGGTAGCTCTAGATTGCTAACTCTTGAACCTTCCTTAAGTCAAATAAGAAGTGGGTTTCCAACATATGTATTGGTCCCAAAATAAACTTGGCTGGACTTCTTTAAATATGGAACAAAAAAATGTCTTAAGGGGGAGCTGAGCGTTAGATGTTGGATACTTTTCCTTGTATTAAGATGTTCTAGTTATCTTCTTGCATCGCTGAAGTCTGTCACTTGGAACTGTTGGCCCCTTTTATGATTTCTGCTTAGTTATCTCCTTAGAGGAGGTTACTGGCCACCTGTTCAGGTAACTCTTTAGAGTCTCCTTTAACTGTTCATGTGTAATTACTTTTAATGAGACTCAGAAGCTGATACTGTGACTGGGAGATGTATTTTTTAGCTTTCCATGAAATTGTTCACTTGGGTGAACAGAAGAGAAGTTACACCAAGTCTTTTCTTGTACTAATGGCAAAAGTTAAAGTTATTTTTAATGCTTGCCTTCCCACCTTCTCTAAGTGAAGGGATTAGCTCTTTTTCAAACACCATAGTGTTGGGTGGATGCTATTCAGATCTCTCTTTACCCTGTCATGGTATTTACCAGTCCTACGCTATTTCCTAATGGGCGGTACTATAGATTTCATAGCACTATTTATTCAGAGTTGTTAAATGCCAATTCAAAGGACAACCGTTATGTATTCTAGCAAAGAAACATGAAGCATTGCACGTGAAATGCAATGGCCAAGATGAAGCGAGTTGTATGTGGAGAAGAGTGAAGTGCAGGGAAGGCTGCTGAGGAGATCAATATTGAAGTTGAAAATAGCTTAATCATTTGGGGAGGAGATTAAAATGCTAGGAGCTGTTGTTAGAAGACAATGTATAAGCAACTATAATGCAAGAAGATTTTACATAAAAGCAAAACAGGAAATGCTGAAGTTGATAGTAGAAATACTTCATAGTAAGTATCTTTATATCCTTATATCTATATACAGATAAATACTTAAGATTTATACTCACTTAAGTAGAAATACTTCAGAAAGGAGATGTGGCTAGAGAACCAAGCACTGTTAAGCACTAAGAGCTAGGTAGTTTGGCATTAATGTCAGTAAACCATCTCTGTGGTGTCTTCAAAGGCACATGGTTTTCGAGAATTGCTGGTGTGGTGCTCCAAGGGGGGTTGTGATGCCAGGAGGCAAGGAAGACCCCAGATGGCCATAGCAAACATGAAAATTGTGAACATGGTTAATGTTGTGGGGCTCCGTTTATCAAATGGGACAATCTCCACTTCGATGTATTATGGCTACTGGCATAATAGTAATTTAAGGTCACATTTGCAAAGGATAAGTTTGCTTTAAATTCTTCATTTTAGAATTTTAAAGGCACAACCTTGGGCCCCACCTACAACAGTAAGTACCCTCACCATCACAGTTAACCTACTGCTACACATGGGTCAGCAATCTAGAAATACTTCTGAGCAAACTATACTGCTTTGCTCTCTCCCGTGCTGCTGTTCTCTTCCTGCGTGACAGATGGGGAGCGTTGGATAAGTGCAAGGCACTTTCTGCACCGGCTAAATGGTGGATACCATAAGGCTTGAACCAGGATAGCTGCCTAGTGAAAATGCACGCTGCTTCCTGTGCAACAAAAATACATTGGTGTAACTGTTGTGTAGATGGGACGCAGACACTTGACAGTAGTGTTGTGCAGATCAGATTTATTGCAGTGTGCTCACACATCTAGCAGTGGGTCAGGATACCGCTGTGATGATGTTACGCGTGTGCTAACCACAAAGACAGTCTTCAGTTAACTTACTATTCCAAGCACTATGAAACCCACAGTACCCAGACTTGAGAGGAAAGGAGAAGAGATTTGGAAAATAATGAGAAATGAAAGGAAGAAAGGTTTCAGTTTAGCCTCCTGGTTGTGTTCTGCAGGCATCACAGCAAAAGTTTGGAGGACAGCAAGATGTCTTTGCATGTATTTGTGTGAAGCCCTCCCAAATATGTGGGATAGCACGTAAGAAGGCAATGAAGGAGCATACTGAATTTTCAGGTAGTACTGTGAGCTGACTGCAGGTGGGGATCAGCATATCTGTGCTGAATAAGAAATTGGTAGATTGAGAAGAGATGTTGGAGGCCAAGCTTCTCTGTGAAGGAGCAAAGATGACTGGGAGAGGGTAGAGATCAGGTCAGTAAAGGTGTCTTTGCATCAGCTTCTGGACAAATGTGAGCAGGGTATCAAGCACTGCCACATCCTTTTCTTTGTTGTTAGGACAGAAGATGGGGCAGATAAAATCTGCATAATGACATCGTTTCTGCTAATATCTACAGTGTAGTTGAGGTAGAAGAAAATGGAGATACAGCATTGTAGTTGTGACAAAAGTTGATGACAGGATACAAGAAATGTTAC
This sequence comes from Phoenicopterus ruber ruber, assembly GCA_009819775.1. Classification (NCBI taxonomy): domain Eukaryota; kingdom Metazoa; phylum Chordata; class Aves; order Phoenicopteriformes; family Phoenicopteridae; genus Phoenicopterus; species Phoenicopterus ruber. Next base: position 11,490,727 of record CM020217.1, read on the forward strand.
ATGGGCCAAAATGTGTATTTAAACAGAAGGCAGAATGTTAACCATCAGTACTAAAAACACTTAATAGCTCTTTGAGTTGGTATCAAAACTTACTTGCGAGAACCAGGGGAATGTTCTTGTTTCTGTTAAAGAAAGCCTCAAACAGGCCAGCATCAGCTTTATTCTTTATCGAGCAAGTGCTCTGTTGGGTATAGGCTTTCTCTACAGGAAGGTCAGGGATGGGTTGGGTAGGTCAGAGGTGTCTGGAAATGTTACTAATGAGAAGCTGCAAAAAATACTAGTGTGAACTGTTCCTCAAAGCAGAGGTATGATGAAAAATTGCACTTCAAGAGACTGTTCTCGTTAAAAATTATGTGAAATTCCCTCAGGAAATGTCCTTCAAACAGCTGTTTGTATCACTTCTGTCTCTGGTTAAACATGAGAGATCACATTGCACACCCCAAACTTGTATGGTGGACTTGATATCAAATTTTCATACAACTTCCTTCCATCTGCAAGTCCAGAAATTTCTTGGAAAGCTTTGAATCGGATACTTGCCATGAAAAGTTCTACCTCTCTAGCTAATGAACTGGTCTTGCTTTGTTTTTTTTCCTTTAAATTTAATCACTATCTGGCTCTACTTCTTGACAGTTGAACCAAACATACTAAATGAAGCTATATACCATTTATACTAAAACCTAGCATGAAGGAAAACAACTGTGGATGTTTTATCAAAGCCATACTGGAATTTTCTAAATGCACTTGTGGTTCTTATTTCAGGCAAAACCAAAATACGGAAAACACAAAATATTGTACCTACTGTATCAGATAGGTGTGCAGGTTTGTGTAATTGATGGATTTGAGTCTCTTCTCTTACACTTAATTTCATCTTTGTTTTTACAGGAAATAATGAAAAAAGTGTGCCACAACTCTTGATCAGAGACCTGAAATTTGAGAAGAAGTCATTAGCTAAGCTCATGTTTTCTCCTGATCAAGAAAATCATCCATCAAAAGCACCAGTAAAATATGGTGAATTGATTGTATTAGGGTAAGTGTTTGTGTCTTGGTTGGAAGTGAGAATGAAGGTAGAATTTCAGGGTGCACTTAAAGCAGATAAAATGCAAGTTACTGTGAGAGAGAGTTCCACCACCTCTCACTTGAACTCCCTCTTTTGCAGCGTATCTAGTGAGCGTGCAAGTAAATGGTGAGTTGCTCAGCTTTTCTTTGGTAGCTGATCTCATGTAAGGGAGGGAGTGGAGGGAGCGTCACCTTTTTCAGTGGCAGCCAGGCATTATTATACATAACGTGGTATGTTGGAAAACTGCAGCACGTGTACTTTTTTGTGACAGTGTGAGCATGGAGGTAGGGCTGTAAACAGCTGAGTAGATTTAAGTTTGTTTTCAGCTCTTGTGTTTTTTTTACCAGGTGTTTCATGACAAAGGCAGCCAATTTGTGAAGGGTTTCCCAGTTGGTTCCAGGTTGTACCTAGACAGATGACTAATGTGATAATGTGGAACGGGAGGTTCCCTAGGACTTTAAGTAAAACGAAAGGAGTTTTGTAGGAGCGTGGTAGCTGACTCTATAATATCCAAGTGCAAAGAGAAGATTTTAATAAAGCAAGTTTGCTGGCTGGCCTCTTTATGTTGACGTGTTCAAAGTGAGGGTCTGAGAGTTTTCTGGTGGATTAAATTGGAGTCTTGGAGGACAGTATGTTTATTTCTTACAAGGTATTTTTTTTTTCAACCAAAATTCTCTAAATATTAGCTCTCCACCAGGCTTGGTGAGTGTTTAGGTTCTTTCATTTGCGGTGTGAACACACCATGTAGATATAAAGCTACAGATAGGCATATAACCGTACTTGTTTTCATGTTTGGGTCCAGTGTCTCTTTCACTTGTCGATAGTAGCTTTGAGATTATTCTGAGCAGCATTCCTTGCCCTATCAGCTTTGTGTGCATATGCTGTAATTCCATGGGCATGTTTCAATATGGCGTTTATAAATTCTCAAATTTAAATAGATGTGACTAATTGGAAATCTGTAATTTTTTCAATACCATACTAATTAAGAAGACTGTGCTTAGTATGAAAGTTCTTGTGAGTCTGTATCTTGTGAGAAGCTAAGTAATACAGGAAGATGGACTTTGTTCTTTTTCTGTCTTTTTTGATAGGTACAATGGGTCTCTCCCAAATGGAGATAGAGGAAGAAGAAAAAGTAGGTTTGCTTTATTTAAAAGGCCCAAGGCAAATGGGGTGAAACCTAGCACTGTGCATATTGCCTGTACCCCTCAAGCAGCAAAGGTAAGCTTGAATTGTCTAGTTAAGTCTTATTTCTCCTGGGGCTGTCTAAAGAGTTCAGTGAAGTCAGTGCTGTTATGCTGAGATGAAATGATGTAAAAAGCATGAAGTTCTGGCTGCAAAAAGAATGGTTCATGTTTATCCAAGGTTTTTTGGTACCTGTCAGGGTTAGCAAGAAACTGTTCAGCAAAACAAATCTAGTGCCCAGTCCTTGACGTGTCCAGAAAGAAAAATGTTTATTTTTGAAACATGAATGTCCAGGGCACAGGCTAGTCATGTAAAACACTTTCTATTTTGTTTTCTTCCAAACTCACTACAAACATCTGTTCTAGCCTTCCTGTTTTCACACTCATTCATGCTTTAGGGCTAACTTTGCTTCACGTGAAGCTGACTTTGAAATAGTCCTTTGCCAAAGCTCTGTGTGCACTTGCTATCCTTTCCAACGGGTAGGAGTTCCCCAGAGATGAGGACAGGTGGGTTTTGCAGGGCACGTTTTATACTGCTCATAATCAGAGAGCCCATTAAGAAGCAGTAAAGGAAGGGCTTAGGTCCTGAAGTTGGATTGTATTTCATGTCAAAACTAATATATGATAGCTAAGGTATTACCATGAAATACTTCTGTATCATGGCAATTCAAGTCTATGTGCAATTATGTTCAATAACAAATGGAGCATTTCTACTAAAACCAATGGAATTTGAGAATGCTTAGTGGTTGTTTAGAAATCTCCAGTGTCGAGATCACTCCCTTAAGTACAGTAGTGTTACATGTTTGGCTCCCTAAATACCTTGACACTTAGGAATATTGATTCCTAAATTCAGGGAATGGCATAAAGTATTCTGAAATCAAAAGCATTTTGCTAGCCAAAGTTCTTGTAATAGAATTACATTTATAGGAGATCTGTGAAAAGAACACTTATTTTCGCTAATTCTTTATGATCTTCAAGTCAGTGCTATTTAGAAGCACTTTTAGAAGAGCGTGTGTTCAGTTCCTAGTAGGTGGTTGCAGAATGAAAATCTAGACTAACAAACTGAAGCCTAGATTACAACTTCTGCAACCTGTGCTGAGTTTCTCCATTTTACCGTGTTTACCAGCACTACCTGTTACATTTTTTCTATGTATCTTATTAATCATCACTGATTTTTAGTATAAACTTGGGATCTGGTTTTTAGAATGAAGTCCCTAAGTTTTTGTCCTCACTTTACTGTTGGAGAAGTTCAGGCTGAGAAGGGCATGAAGGTGTTATGTTCAGTTTTAGCCTTTGCACTTAGTTGTTTTCTTCTTTTGTGTTAAGGCCAGTGTTGCTTTAACACAAAGCATGACTAATAATATGCCTTGGTTACGTGTATTTTGTTGCAGCGTGTGGTGAAGAGACCAGTTTGGTCTGTTGCTGAATCAATCAGGCAGCTTTTTTTAATGGCCAGGACTGTTTTTTGTGAAATTTAACTACAGGTGTGTCACTAACAACCATTTGTCTCAATGCATTAATTGAGCAGAACAAGAGCCTGGTTATATATATATTGTCTACTTTGCTGCTGTATTCAGTAGAGCTATTGTTCACTGGTTCAATAATATTTCGTATTTTTTCCATAGGCAATAAGTAATAAGGACCAACACAGCATATCTTACACTTTGTCTCGGGCCCAGACAGTAGTAGTTGAATATACACATGACAGCAACACAGATATGTTCCAGGTATGTGAAGTAAATATGATACATAAATGTATTCTTGTTTTTGGCAGTTTCTAACAAGGCATCCTCTCAATGGGCTCTTTCCCTCAGACCCAGAAGTTTGCATGTGTCACTTTCTGCACTTCACAATTCAGAGACGTTTAATTCTGTTTATTCCCATGGCCATCACACGAACACGGCTGTATATCTGTGAATCTCTTCTAGGCTCGGTCAGAGGTGAAAGTTGTTTTTTTGTGACTAATGCACAGGATTATAGTTTTGCCTTTGATTGCCGGTCTGCAAGTCACGTAACCTGTCTCCTAGTCCCTCCGTGCAAAATGAAGAATAAAGCGCACAGTTCTTTTTAAGCACTTGGAACTTTGCTTCTAGCATTTACAAAGGGTTTTGGGATCAGCCAGTTGGAGGCGAGGTAGAAGAGATACAATGGGAAACTACAGAAAAGCTTTTGACACAACTAATATGAAAAATACCCCTAACTCCTTTAAGCAAACCCAGAAATAAGTCTAAAGCGCTGGGAGATGTGGAGAGAGGAGGCCCGGTTCTGATGTGCTTGCAGTTCAGAGCAACTTTGCTGCAGTTCCTGTATATATGAGAAGAAACCACAAACACATTTGCAGCTGTGGTGTACGCTCATATCTTATAATTGTTTCCTGTTTTTCTCAAAAGGAAGGGTTTTGTTTGGGGGTTTTCTTCTGTGCTTTGTTCCTTCTGATTCCTGAACCGATCTTGCATTGATTTGTTGTTGTTGTTGTTGTCGCTAATTTATGGTGAGGAGTTTTGCTGTCACAGCATTTAGCTGTGACGCCACTGCAGGATCTAAGGAGGTGGGAGGTGTTGGTAAGTGGTGGAGGAAGCTGCTATGCAACTGCAAATACCTACAACAGAGCAAAAGGGCTGTAATAAACTAACTGCAGCATAAGCTATTGTTCGTGTGTAAGTGTTCTCTCTTCAGGCATGCTGTGGCACGTATGCTGCTCTAAAATTGCTAGTGGCAATCCATGTGTACTGATGGGTTATCCTGCTTAAGAAGCAATAGAAAAAATACATTCTGACAAAGCAGTTTCAGTCTCATGAAAGCTCTCCAGCCTTCATCAAAAAGCACCTCAGGCTTTTGGGTCTTCTGCCCAGCAGTTAATCAGTCTTAATATAACCAGCTATTTTATAAGAGGCGTCTGAGACCTCTGGAAGTGAGTGAAAAGTAGTAGTGTGTAAGTGGGCTTTAAACCTGGCTACGTGGATGTTTGGGAGAGGGGCGTAACTTTTCTTTATGCTTTATAAGGAAAAAGGCAAGATGAGTTGACTGGAAGAGCAGTGAAACCCATGCAATTCTATCAGACCCGGTAGAGTTGTGTGGGACTGCAAAACTCATTCTTCCGTGCAACCAGAAAAGAAGGCGCCTCTACTAGAAAAATCTGGTTGTAGTCAGATGTTGTATTCCTGTTGTGTTCTGTGCATATTAATGTATACCCCTCCCCGACACAAACATCTTGTACCTGGTCTTTCCTGACAGATTTGCTGCTTCTCAGTGCCCCACCGGCGCTGGAGAGTCAGCTCACATTAGCTAATTTTCCTACATCTACACCTCCACCTAGTCTGGCATTTTTCAGAATATTCTGGGCATGCAAAGTGACTGAGTACCACTTTTCCATCTAACTGCAGTTTCCTAGCTGTTTTGGTGCTGCTGCAGCTGGTCCGACTGACCTGAGTGTAACCTTTCTGATGAGAAGGCCTTCAATGGGAAATCGTCTCAGAATTGACTTAATTACATCATTTTATTTCCTCTTCCTTCAGTTGGCTGTACTCAGCCTTCAGAATAACTCAGATCACATGGAGGTGGAATAACTCATCTATTCAGATTAGGCTTTAGAAACCTAAATTTAGATTGGTGGAGGGGAATGCTTCAAACTGGAATGTCATGATTTTTTTTGATCACTTTTAAATGCTTTGAGTTTGAATATTCCTAGACCCAAAGGCAAACTTCTAAACAGTTGGTGTTTGGGGTTTTTTTTTAAATCCCTTTGCAGATTGGTCGGTCAACGGAGAGTCCTATAGACTTTGTCGTGACAGATACAGTTCCTGGAAGTCAGAGTAATTCAGACACACAGTCTGTGCAGAGCACTATATCAAGGTTTGCCTGCAGAATCATATGTGAACGTAACCCTCCTTTTACAGCAAGAATATATGCTGCAGGATTTGACTCCTCAAAAAACATCTTTCTTGGGGTAAGGGAACTCTTTCTTTTTTTCCTCCGAGTTCAATGCAGGCTTATTTTTAAACTAATTCATAGCCCTACTTCAGCCAAGCTAAAGTTCTCATTGATGTAATTTCTCTTAGGAGAAAGCTGCGAAGTGGAAGACATCAGATGGGCAAATGGATGGACTAACCACAAATGGAGTTCTTGTTATGCATCCCCGTAATGGATTTACAGAAGACTCCAAGCCAGGGGTATGGAGAGAGATATCTGTGTGTGGGAATGTCTTCAGCCTCCGTGAAACCAGATCAGCTCAGCAGAGGGGAAAAATGGTGAGCGTTAGTGACCAATGTTTTATGCAGCCTGTTTAAAATGGGTACAGCCATAAGTGCAACAGCTTGGGCATAAACAGAGGCTGGAATCTGCCTCGCTCAGCGTAGATGTCACGTCTGTAATTAGCTACGCTGACTTCATGTGTCTGTGTTCATACATGAAGGTGTCTTGCTCAACCTGAATAACTGATAGAGTTTATCTGTAAACTAGTACTTAATTGCAGATCTAGACTGCTCTCCTAAATTGAGTTGCCAGTCTACTATGCTCTTCTGCAAACTGTCATAGTCATGCGCACATTTTAAAGAGTACTTGCCTGATTCTCCCCCTTGAGTTTATGCTTTTAAGGTTTTCCCACTTTTCCTTTTTTGCAGAATAATAAAGAATAATTACAGTTTTATTGACACATGCCTATATACCCAGATAGCCATTTCCACCTTGGCATTCTGAGTTTTCCTCCTCTTTCCAAAGCATTGGCAACATTTCTAGGAGATGATTGGTTTTGGTATGACTTGGGATCTATTAGCAAAAAGAAATGCTACATGAACACTTAAGTGATGCATTTAGCTAGGCATGCTGACTTTTTCTGGAGGAGAGGAAAGCCACGTGTAAAGGTGTGTTTGAGGAAAACAGTCTAAAATGTGATGGAGGACTAAACAAGACTTGTGAAGAAGTTGGTTTTAACAAAAAAAAAAGAGAGGGGAGGGAGAAGCTTACACTGGGCTCTCTAGGGGTGTCTTGTATAGGACAGTCAGGAGCTGCTTGAAACTTTTTGTCCGGATCTTCCAGGCAGATTTGTGTTACGAAAGTGCCTTGTGTTACTCTTCAGGTAACCTTAGGTGACACCTCTCTCTTTGTCCACCACAAGGTTGAGAACGAAACGAACCAGCTCCAAGACGGCTCTCTAATCGACCTGTGCGGAGCAACGCTGCTGTGGCGCACCGCGGAAGGGCTTTCACGCACTCCTACTGTCAAGCACCTGGAGGCGCTGAGGCAGGAAATAAACGCGGCAAGGCCCCAGTGTCCCGTGGGGTTTAACACCTTGGCGTTTCCCAGCATGAAGAGAAAAGATGTTGTAGACGAAAAGCAGCCGTGGGTGTATCTGAACTGTGGCCACGTCCACGGCTACCACAACTGGGGAAACAAAGAGGAGAGAGACGGCAAGGATCGCGAGTGTCCCATGTGCCGCTCTGTCGGCCCCTATGTGCCTCTGTGGCTTGGGTGTGAAGCGGGATTTTATGTGGATGCAGGACCTCCAACTCATGCGTTCAGCCCATGCGGACACGTGTGCTCGGAAAAGACAACTGCATATTGGTCCCAAATTCCTCTTCCTCATGGTACTCACACTTTTCACGCAGCCTGTCCGTTCTGTGCGCATCAGCTGGCTGGTGAGCAAGGTTACATCAGACTCATTTTCCAAGGACCTCTTGACTAACACATGTGTTACCGAGGACTGCAGTAAACTGATAAGCTAAGCGATGCTGATTTTTAAACCGTTTTTCGTATTCTCTGGGCTTTGCTGGATTGCATTAAGATGAAGAATTTTTGGTTTTTTGTTACAACAGCTAAATCCCTCTCTGTTGAGGGGGAAATGGAAGAAACGGGGGGAGAAGGGGGAGAACTCCTGCTTTTTTTTTTTTTTAGTCAATAACTACTTCTGAAGAGGTGAAGGAAGTGTTGTAGAGTGAACTTTGATGCCTTCCGTTTAATGGTTTTGAATCACATGCCCACAGTGTTTGAAAGTTGTTTCATTCTTTTTGTATATGGAGGGTAAATAGTTCAAAGAACATTAGTTTACAGCTTGGATGCAAATGTTGTAAAATATAACGTGTATATTAACTCTTTTCTATTTATCTTTATTATTGAAAATACGTAGAATGTTTAGAGAGTAGCATGGTCATAGTGTGTTCATCCAGCAATTGGATGTGTAGAGTAGTTCTGGATGGAGAAGGACGTGAGACGGAAATGGTAGAAAAATCTTTTTTAATCTAAAATACTGAGTTCTTAGAATAGTTAAAATGCTTTTTAAACAAAGCTAATGCAAATTATGATGGCATAAAGGTGTGCTTTAACCATGTTGAAAGGTAGCTAAGAAGGACTTCTTAAAATGTCTTTTTGGTAGGACTGTACTTAAGATCTGGTTATGAGGACAATATTTACCAGACTCTTTGAATATGCAACTTAGTCTAGATTAAGGATTTTTTTTCTCCCTTCATGCTAACACATCTCTTTGTTTAGCATTAGTGACATTTGTGAGGGTTTTTCCAATGTTAAACATTAACAAACCTGAAAGATGAGGCTCATTTTGTTCCTTGCTGTTTGGGGCGGGCGGTAAGGGGAGAGGTGGATGCACCTGTGCACGTGTGCGGGGAGCAGGGAGCAATTCGTGAATCGGCCGCAGTTCCAACTTGGGACAGGCTTGTCAGTCGGATGTTCCGCCTTTCTTCTGGCCCGTTGCAGACTGGCACGTGTGGGCGCGTGGGAGCCACGGGCTTCGCAGGCTTGCCTTTACCCTGCCGCGAGGTGCAAATCCTCATCTAGGCCACGCACGGAACAAAGTTGAAGCCTGGTACCCAAGGGATGCGTGTCTGCGTCCTTGTGCAACTTGTCACAATTGGCACTCTGTGAGGGGAGAGCTTGAGCGGGGACGGGCCTGGACTCGTAGGCCGCGGCGTGGGACGCTTGCCTAAGGTCTGCTCACGCTGCGGTGGGCTCTAGTTAGTCGTCTCTCTCTGCTCTCCCCTCCCTACCCTTCCTTTCCTTCTGTGTCCACCAGAAAAGGCCAGTGCACTACAACCAGCTTTGCTGCTAACCCACCGTGCTTCATGGCAAATACACAACCTGTCCTTTTTAGGATTGAGTTGAGCTTTTTTTGGCCAGCTTCATACTTTTTTTTTTTCCTAAATACGTACTGTATAATTGACAGTAGCAAATTTCTGTAGTTTATAGCATAGCTTTAATTTTTCCTTTCGAAGCTGTTCTAAAATTTTCTTGGTTTAAAGAGACCTATGTTGCTTAGATGCCATGAATTATTTACTTTGACTGTCAATTGTTTCTCCATTTTTAAAAAGAAATTATATATATTGTTTGGTTCACTCAGGAAATGCATGTGTCAGGAAACCTGTATTATAAGTTCAGTTAGCTGTCATGTACAAGTAACTGCTGTTACTCCCTTTCCATAGAAATATAACTGATTTTGACATTTTCCAGATTATATGCATTAAGTAATGAAACTTATGCAGCAAGAACCCCCTGTATGGTAGTTGTTCTAATCATTTTATTCAAACTATATTATACTGTAGTTTAATTTTTATTTGCAAATTAATTTATTCAAACTACGTGAGTAAACACTTTTCAAAAATAGAAAATCTGGGATTGTCTGTTGCTTTGTTTCCAAGGGATGGGGAAGGTGGCTGGAGATGGCCCTTCTGCTGTCACGTAAGGTGTCTGTTCTGCACGTGTGGATTAAGATCACAAAAAAGAAGTAACTGTAGAGAGTTTGCATGTTGTCCTGGTCATGGATTTGAATGGCCCCTTTCAGATGTGACCTCTCAATGTGTTTTATATTTAACCCTACATTAATAACGGCAAGATTCTTGTTCAAAAGACATAGTTAAATGATCTCTTCCCTGAGTACATTACAAATAACAAAATGTAATCAAAAACTTTAACCAAATGGCTGGGCTCTTATAAAACGTCAAGAGCTCTTGATTATTCCATCTTCCACAAAATGGGATTGACACTTCTTCTCTGGACCTGATCTTGTTAACTACGGGGATATGAAAAATCAGAAAAGGAGACGATGAAAGCTACAAAGCAGTATGAGTAACATAAAGACAAATTGTGAAAACAGACTGAGAATGGGATGGTAGCAGACACGTGGAAAGCGGTGTACTTACCCTGTGTTGGAGCCACAGCTGGATGCTGGTGTGGAGCCAACACTGCAGTTGGGTACACGCACATCCGACTGTAGAGGGGAAGAAGAGAGGTTCGTGCCCAACACATAACCATCGTTAAGCTTCTCCCCCATTAAGGTGATACTTTATGCTTTCATTATACTTCTGTACCCCTGCCCCCACCCCCCCAAAAGGAAACACCACAGAAGAAGGTGTAGTTTAACAGAACCGGCTGTTTCTCTGGGTAGCGTTATGCTAAGATAACCCTTCAGAGTCTGCCCCATGCTCTCTGCCTGTTGTGTACTTGACCTAAAATGGGATTGCTAATCCCATTTTTAAAAGGGCAGAACATGGGCATTCAAGTGCCTGAGACATGGAAATCCCACTGTCAAAAGCAGGATAGTGGTGGCTGAGTAGTTCGAGGAACAATTTCCATACAACATGCAAGCTAACTAAAAGCGGTAGCTTTGACTGCAGTTCCCTGAGTTCCCCCCCAGGCTTCTGTTCTTTAATAAACAATTTAAATAGAAGGTCTCGTACTCTGTAAACTGTAAAATGAATGTCAGATTAAAAGTAAAATGATCCCTTTGACTCAACCAGCTGACTGAAGCGTTCTGAACTTCAAGGCCTTTGCTTCTGAACAAATTTGGGAGCTGGGAGAAGTGCAAGAGGTTGCACTGTGCTGGCTTTGAGACAATTACAGCTCCACCTGTGTGCAGACTAAATCAGCTCCTTGTACCTGCAAAAAACAGCCTCAAATGAGATCTGTGGCCTTAACCTGCTTTCAAAGGTTTGTTCAAATCGAAAGAGGCATCGATGATGCAACCAGCAGATGGGACAGGACTATTCCCTGGGAGATCACCGCAGGTATGTGGAACTGATGAGGGAATGCATGTGGAAATGAGGTAAGTGTAGGCCCTTTTCTAGCCTTAAGGTTTTTGTGAAGATCTGCAGAAGCGCATCTGGAAATCAGCAGCTAGCTTTCTGCAGTTGGCTTGTGCATGGCTGCTCTGTTCTGCGCAGTTCTCTGTGATGTGTAATGCAGGTGATTTAATGAGCTAATTTGCTTTTCAGCTGTAGGAAATTGCATGGATTTAATGCTGGTAAAAGGCAGCAGCTTGGCACAGCAGTTGGCTAATGAAGCCCTTTTTTTTTTCCCAAAGCAGAAGTGGGGCAGCTTGGTGTGTTGACTCACAGCAGTGCAGGAGCATGTTGATGGGGGGGTTGCTGGTGGCTTTCCCTGGGAAGGCGGTGGGTAGCCCAGCACCGACGGAGCGCTCTGTTCCCTTCGCTGACTCAGCTGTTGGGCTCCAGCAATACCATGAGCGCATGGTGTGGCTCTGAGACACGTGGTACGGGCTGGGGATGAGGTTTTCTAATCCCATCTGTGCTAGGCTTGTTACGCCTGCAAGGACGAGGCTGGTGTCCTGAAAGGTTTAACGACAGGATGAAGTCAACCCAGCAGTCCTCCTGTAGTGGAAGGTGCTCTGCAAATCCTGTAATGATCCTGCTGTGGCATGGTTGATCTCTTTCTGAAGAGACGCTTTCCAGGCCCAATTCTAAAAATACGTTTCCAGTTTTGCAATAGAAATCTATCACGACGACTACAGCTACCTACCTGCACACTGTCTTTCAGCCTGGATTAGGCCTGGCTGCTGTTGAATTAGACCAGATTTCCTGGTCCTAGTCTTGGCTCATGCAATCCCTGCTTCCTCTTCTGTAAAAACACTGGCAAAGCTCATCTATTTTTAATTGTAGCACTTGGCTTTAACATAAGGGCTGTGATCATCTTGGAAATGCCGCTTCTACGGCTCTTTCGTGGCTATAGGAGATCAGTTGTACACGCGCTGTCGTGCATCCTGTGAAAAAGATCCGTGAAAGCATCTGCAGGAGCTGTGACAGTTCCTGCGACTTGTGTCGGGGGCTCTTTGGCAAGCGTGGCCTCTGCGCGGGCAGCAGCGAGCCTGCCCCTTCCCAGGTGCTGCTTCCAGGGCAGCAAGCAAGAGCTCAGGACCCTGTTTTCTAGCAGCGAACAGCACGGTGTCAAACTGTGCTGTTTGGATGCAGTATCCCATGGTAACGTACCCGGTGACACGAGCCGAGCCAGGGAAACACCAATGTGTGCTATTGCACAAGAAACAGCCGGCTGCTTCAGCTGTGCTGGGTGCTACTGGTTGTTGGTCTGGTCATCTCCCTCCTGAAAGCAAAAGGGTGGCAGATTTAAAGAGCAGAAAAAAAGGTGCTTTTATTCCCTCAAACCTAAGCTGCCCCTGTGAGAGCAGCCAGCCCAAACGCAGCCTCGTGGGACTGCAAAGCCTGCAGCGGGACCGGTGGCTTCGGACGTGCCTGAGGCTGTGCGTCAGCGCAGCGGTAGGGAACGGTGTTAGCCGTAACCCCAGTGCCTGAATATTTATGTTCCTGCCTTGGTCCCCCTGTGAGCTGCTGCCCATCCTCCTCCTCCCTCCAGCCCTGGTAGATACGGTCCTTTCCGTGGCCACAGAAAGACTGTGACTTTGCAGAAGGCGGCCCCCTTCGCCTTGCGCGGCACAAGCTTGCGTGGGATCAGGTTAGACATCGGCTGGGGCTGCGTCCCCTGGGGCTGAGCTCGGGGGAGGATGAGTAACCCGAGGCGAAGTGCCAGCTCTGGCAGTCAGCAGCTCCCTGGCTCCAGCCCTCCCCCAGGATCTCCCTGTACCTTGGCTGCTGCTGTGCAGAGCAACAGAGAAGTGGCAAAACGGGGGGATGGTGCCAGGGCCTGCTGTGGAAAAGGGGAGAGTGGACCCTCAGTCTGGTGTCTGAACTGTAGAGCAGGAGAGCTGACAGTGGTCCTCCGGGTCTTCCCGCACAAAAAGCGTCTGGATCCAGAGTAATGGCTCTTTTATAGAGCAAGGTCCATCCCACCCCATTGTTTGGTTTCCAGTGGGGGGTGCAGGTGCGTGCCTGGGAGGAATAAGAACAGGACAGGCAGATGTGATGTCGCCCAAGTCTCAGACAAGTTGTGGCTCAGAGACTTTGAGTAAGAAGTGGCATCCTTGGATTTTTCTTCCTTTAATGTAACTGTATTTGAGCTCAAATAAGCTTCCAGTGCCTGAAATACTTGCGGCAAGGAGACCCAAGGCTCAGCTGCACACTGTGAAGTGCCTCTTGTTTGTTTTGTCAGCCTGTTGCCTGATGACTTTGCTTTATACCCAATTTCTTGTGTTATGAGAGGCAGTGAATTACCATTTCCCATCCACCTTTTATCTGTCACTCTTGATTTTGCCGCCAGCGTGCCCGGCTGTCTGTCCTTGTCCTACTGCCCCTCTTGCGGGGCTGGCAGGAGGGAATGGGAACCAGCACTGAAGTTGCCCTGATTTCTGGTCTGTGATGTTTGCCTGGCTCTGCTGGCGAGGATGTGTTTGTGGCAGCAGCAAAGGCACCAGCAAATAGTATCTTCTGCCATCCCTGCTGAGGGCCCAGCTCTACCATGCAGGGGGTTGAGACATCTCGCATCCTCTGCGTGGGTGCGAATGACCTTACGGATCAACTAGAGAAGCACTTTCCTGCTGGCAGAGGCAACTCCTTTGTAATTTGGCAACGCCAGCAATATTGTGATGTTTTTATTTTGAATGCTTTTGCTGATTTAGTGTCACTAAACAGCTCTGAGGCAGGAGTAAATTATTAATCTGCTCTGACTTCCTTCCTCTACCGTGTCTACGTACATAATAACAGCTCAGTACCGAGATCACTGCTGGAGGTCCGCTGCCTTTCAGAAATACGACGAGAGTAGAGTCCTTTGGAGTTATAACTCACACCAGGATCATCTATTTTGCTTCTTCCTAGTAGGAGGGTCTCATTACAAGGTTTCCCCTCCACAGCACTTGCACAGCACACGGCGTACTCCCAAGGATTCCCCGTGAGCACGCCGCACGAAGCACGAGCGGCCTGGAGAGGGTAGGTAGGAAATGATCGTTCACGTTCTCAGACAGTAGATGAAAGTGCAGTACACAGTTAAATCACCCGGGGAGGGAAAAGCTTCCTTATGTGTATTCTTTACTAATAACTCCCAAGATCATCCTGTCTGCTTATTTATAGCTTATGTCTTTGTATTTGTTTCTGCTTCAACCCCCCCCCCCCCCCCAATTAAATCAGATTCACTTTTCTCTGCAGTTGTTTTATCTGAGAGTTTCTCAGTCATGTTCCCTATGGTTATGATTATTTTTTAAGTGTTGATTATGATTTTTTTAAGTGTTTCTATTGAAATATGTGACTTTTAATGCATTGAACCATGTTGACTGGACTCAGGCCCTGCAAAATGTGTTTTGGGTTTTTTTGGTAATCTATTCTTCAGCTTAGATGGGATTTCCCTTCAGTCTCTCCTGGAAAACACTGGAAATGTGAGCTGGTAAAGGATAAGGGAAGAGCAATGGGTTTCCTGAGCTCCTGGGAAAAAGCCCCATCAAGGGATGAGCATTTCATCTCTGGGCGGAGGAGATCCACTTCTTTCCCTGGATGATGCTCAGATCTCACTGAGTCTCAGCACATCCCACATCTCGGCGCACTGATACCTGTAAAATAACTTTTAAACACGACCACCTCACAAATGGGATCTACCTGTGCTATTCCCTTTGGTTGGTTGCAATTTAGGAGCTGAATGAACATAAAGCCTTTAGTGCTTCCATATCCTCTTCTCTCCAAAATAATAATTTTAGCTGATCCCAGAAGATTTGAAACAAAACAAATGCATGCAGCGATATTCTAAACTTGCCTGGATGCAAAGCTAAAAACTGCAGCTTGCTGTCATGCGCTGTAGGAAAGGAATTGAGTCAACTCATCCTTTCCAAAAAACCCATGCTTTTTTTTTTTTTTCTGTTGTGTGGGAGGAGGAGAGAATTAGTTATTCAGTGGAATGAGGACAATTAAAAGCAAACGCAGCTTCCAGCGATGCCATCATCTGTTCTGTTAGCCCTGAGCAACACAGAGACAACCTGGCTTTATAATTGGCCTCTTTTTCTCTCCGGCCTGCGCTTCCAGTTGGCACGGTGGCTGACATTTTCAAAAGTCTCTGTAGGACTGCAATGCAGGCGTGCCTGCTTTCGTTTTGCCTGGATAATCACCTAAAATGTGACTTTAAAGGGGATGAAAGGCTCCAAATTGCAGGGGATTGAGATGTTATGGTCTCACCTGCCCAGCCTGCCTTTCCGTGGAGCGTTGCCCTGTAATGGCGACGTGTCCACGGGTCCCGCCATGGGATGAACCTGTGGTGCCACCCTCCACCGCTGCTGGAGGATAAACGTTATCCGACACAGGTCGCAGGGATGCGAGCACCTCTCCCATCTGCTGCCCCTTCCCCGCAGCCTGTGCTCGTGGCAGCCGGCCGGGCGAAGCTGGTCCCAGGCTCCGCAGAGCAAAGCTGCCGGGGCCTCAGTTCATTTAATTAGCTGCTTCACATCTAAAAGGGAGCTAAATCAATCAGAAGGTCTTTTAAATGCCGCATGGCAGCACGGAGCATGGATATTTAATGCTTTTTCACTCATTCGCATCAAAAGTGGATTCAGAGCAGCTTTCCTGAGAGGCAGGGTAAGCGATGCCGAAGAGCTCAGCTCCACCATCGCTCCGGGTGTTTTTCAGTGTTACTCAGCGTTTCTGCCAGCGTCACTCTTTATCACTTGGAAATCTCACTCTGCCTGTTCTGGAGCAGGAGAAGCAGAAGGTGTGTGCAAGCGCCTTTGGGCGTTGATGAATCAGTGCTCATGTCGCACTCCTTGGCAGCTCCTGGCAACTGCCTGCCAGGGAAAGCCAGCGCTGGAGCCGGGGCAAGTGCCTTGCAAAAGAAGGGCTTGACTGAAGATCGTGCCAGCCCTAAAGGAAAAAACACCCCAGCCCCCCTGTCCTTAAAACAACATTGCACAGTATTTATACAGTGGAGTGTTTTTCATATCGTGGAGGCCTGGGGTTAGCGTTCCTCACAACAGCATAAATACATTTACAGACCATGTGTGTCTGCATTTTGTTATATTTTTATCTTTATAGGCTAATGGTTAATAAAGCCAGGCTGTATTTATGTTTCTGCAGCGAAAAATATGTTGAGTAGTATCACGCAAGAGGCTTAGGCTCTGCTGGCCCCAAACAATCTTTCAGACTGTAATTTAGGGGCTAATTCACACTACAGAAGTATAAAGGTGGGATCTCAGAGGTTGGCTTCCCCAGGACACAGCAGAGGAAGAGAAGAGCAGCTGTGGGAGTCCCCAAGGTGGGGGAATTACACCCACCTTTGCTCTTGGTACTGAAAAAAACAGCAGTGCGTCCAGCACATTCTGTGTAGCAGCAGTTTCTAAATGACTTTCCTCAGCCCAGCTTGCCACCTGGCTGATCCTTACATCCTGTATACATACTGTCAGCAATCACCCTATGTTTGCTCCCAGATCCTGAGTGGCAACGCGAAGCAGCGTCAGGTCCCGGCGCCTCCCGGGCGATTCTGTCCTGTCCGTGGCAGAGCTTCCACCGGGGAGCTGTCAGCTAATGCATTTAACGTGGGCTTTTTTGATAGGGGAGAGCGCTAATCTTTTAATCATAACGTCGCTCTGTACTGAGTCAAATGTCTTACAAAACTCCATTACGACTGCCTTTTATCTGCCAAACTTGTTATCTCAAAGGAGGAAAGCAGGTTTGCCAGATGTGAGTTTTTCTTCCAAAAAAACCCCCAGGTTGATTGGCGTTATGTTATTGTCCTGTACGTGTGAGCTCTGATCAGCTTTCTCTTTATTTTGCTCAGTATGGATGTCAGATGAGCTAGTCTAAAATTGTAGTTCTGGCTCTCTCTTGAGTACCAGATCTTAGTGTCTCTGGAACTTCCCTACTATGTCAAGGGGAAAAAAAAGAAAAGAAACTAATAAGAGTTCCCAGATTGCATCAAACAATTTTTTCACAAGTTTTAGATGCAAGCTTCATTGCATCAGCTGATTTTAAAATGTATTGTTCATAATGTAACCATGGACGCACGGAAGGTCCTCTCCTGCATTAGTCTGCCCCGTGGCAGGGTCAGCTCTACCCAAATCCTGCTTGCGAGCATTCATCTCACTCACCCTTTCAAAATCTGCAGATTAATGGAGACTCCACAACCTCTCCAGGCAGCCTGTTCCTCGGTTCAAGTATCCTCCCAGTGAGAAATGGCTCCTCATCTTGCATTTAACGCTCCCCAGAAGGAAAGCTTTAGCGCATTACTTCTTGTTATTGCCTCCACAACCCAGAGGATGTGGAGGCAATAGTTTTTTCTCCCTGCTTCTAGCAGCCTTTCACATGCGTGAAGGCTGGGAGCATGTCTCTTCTCAGCCTTTTCTTCTCTATGCTGAAGCAGCCCTTTTGATCTTTCTTCGTAGGTTGTGCTTGCCAGACTGCCGGGGTTCTTGCTTCTGTTTCCTGAGCTCTGTCTTCAACTTCGCCACGTCCTCCCCAAGGCCCTCCACTTGCTGAGCGAAGTGAGAAGGTCCCTGCCATGTCCTGCATGCTGTATGTCCCTCCAAAGACTCTCACCCTCCTCCTCCAGTGAGGAAAAATATCCTGATGATTCTTTGTCTCAGTACATTTCTGCCCATCGAGAAGCATTTCAGTTTTGGGGTGCCTGAGCCCCTAACACTGAGCAATTCGGATCTTCTACAGAGTCCTCCTTTCAGGTTTTAACCGCAAGGTGAGGGGGATTATCCACACCAAAACAACCCTGCGCAAGCAAATATTAGTGCTGCTGGCAGTGTCGCTGCTCCACCCGGGAGAGGGGTTGTGCACCCCTAGGACGGGGGTAGAGCAGCTTCCACCCTGAAAAACGTGACGGAGAGGCTCCCTCCTTGCCACAGGCTTCTGTGCTTCTCCTGGAGCATCCCCAATTCACCACTCTTCGGAGGACAGACCCCACATTAGGATCAGTCCCACGCAGACCTTACACAGCCAGGCTACTCCCATCTCCCCTGTGAAACCAACTCATTAATGAACAAAGCTAGAACTCATCAACTCCCACTCTAATAAGGTAAACCGAAGAGCAAGCTGAGACCAAAGATTTACCTACTGTGTCGAGTTTTTTTGTTTTCTTAAAGAAAAAAGCAACCCAAAGCAAAAGATTTTGTATTCGAAGTACTTGTGCAGAGTTTGGAAATAAAAACGTTACAACTTTCTGCAAAAGGTACGTCTGTTATCGATCGACAGCTTCCCCTGAGTGACACTGAATGAACTCGTCCAACAAATGGACCTAGAAGAAAAAAAAAAAGGAGGAAAGGTGTCTAACAAGCCTTAAACCTCTGATATTCAATTTATTAAAATTTAATGATGAGCTATTAATAATGAATGCAGCCAGGAAGATGGGAGAACTGCAGTATAATGGCCTCGAGATTTCTAGTTAGCCAGATTTCTCTACAGAGCTGGGAAAGAAGAGGGCAGCTTTCAAAAGGATGAAAAGTCTCCTCTGAGGGACAGATGTAAGCAGCAGTCTGCAACAGTCTCTGCGGGCTGGGTAGATTGGTTGGTGGAAGAGTATTTTAAGTGTTTCTTTCATTAAGAGCTGAACTGGGGGTGGGTGGCGCGCATGTCTTGTAAGGAAAAGATGATCGTGAATGCCAAGACCTTGAGTATAACGTAGGGAATTGGGGTCATTTCCTCGCTGATGGTGATTTCCTGTGTGAAATTAACTCTTTCTCCCCGCGTCTCCCATCCCTCGCGGTACGTGCACGGAAAGGCAGCCTCCTGCCTCTTCAGCCAGATTTTGGGAGCCAATGTTCCCATCGTGGTGGCTGCCAGGGACATACCAAGGGATGTGATGAATGTTACACCTTGAAGCATAAGCAACTCGCCTGTTCACCTCGTAGTAACGCTGTCTAGACCGTTTCCTTTGGTGGCTGCATGAGCCAGTGTTACTCAAGTGAAGATACAGCACATCTGTGACTTCCATTTCCTAGCTGCCAGGCCAGCTGCCTTATCACAGACAGAAATGGAGTTGGTTAGACACAACTTGTTTTTGTAAGCCCATAGCGGTTGCTTTAAGATCATGTGGGTCTTTAAGATTAATTAATGCTGCATTTGGATGTCCCCCTAGATATCGATAATAGGTTCTCCGGTCCTGTGGGACCTCTCCTGTCCCCAGAGTTTATAAAGTCGTTCACTGACAACCGTTTGATTAGTTTCTTGAAGGCTCCAGAGTAAATTTTACTTGGCCCTGCTGACTCTGAATTCCTCTCATCTCTCTTAACTATTGTTTAAGCTGTTCTTTTCCTCATCTGGCCTGTATTTCCTGTCTCTGGTTGTTAGTATGAAATGTGTTAATAAGCATCTGGATGCCATTAACATATTTTGTGAGAACAGAAGCAGGATAAAAAGTAGAAATCGAAGGCAGAGCCTACGTAGAAGTAAATCTGTGTTCTTTTGTGCTTGCATCAGGAACAACCTCCCAGAAGAAGACATCTTTGCACCTCTCTTGTGCTTGTGAAACAGACCACTAGGACTGATTAAGACCAGGTAGGTATAAAACCACAGTGTGGACAAGGGAGTTGCCACATGGTAATAAGAAATGCTTCCACAGGGTCTAGAGGGTATTAGAAAGAGGTTGGTGTGCCTGTGGTTACCTCAAAAAACCATGTCCCAATAAGCATTCCTGTTCCGGCTCCCAGAGCAGGGAATAAAAAGGGGCAGGACAGAAGGGCGCTGATCACTTTTCTCCTTGCTTTTCAGGGCTGGGTGAATCCACGGAGTGTATCTGAGGCTCTTTTGAACAGTCACCAGCAGATGAAGTAATGTGAGGCCTCGCCCACACCACAGTTTATTCAGCCAGCTGCTGTAGGTCGTTTAACAGAGGTGCTTTTTAATACGGCACGAACATCTTATTAAATCAAGCACTGAAAAATGTCACTTTGATTTTGACATACTGCCCACAAAGTATGATGTGTTTTCTGTTATGTGTTGTTGTCAAGGTGAAGAAATGAATTAGCGTGGATTTTTAATTACTTTGATCTTGAACTCTGATATAAATTGGAAGGGAAACATCGTCCTAGAGGAATAAAGAGGTGGTGCAACAGCTGATCAGACCTCTGGTGAGGAGCCAAGCCCTGCAAATGCAAGGAGGTGATTTCGGTCTTGTTTCTATCTCCAGCTTCTTCGATCCAGTTGCTCAGTTCCTACAGAGGCTTCTGCTGGCGGCAAGCAGACACCAGGAGACAAGAAAAGACATGTATTGTCTGAAATCCAGGTACGCTTCATTTCTGGAAATTTGGGGAAAGGCTGCCATCTGCTGTAATACAAAGTGGTTGCTGGAAATAAATCTGACCTAAATCAAATCCTAATAGTCACACTGAAGCTGTGATGAGCTTAGTCTAGAAGCAAGGTAAGACAAGCAAAGACGAACTGTACGCTTAAAGGCACGTTGATGCTTTCCATGCAGATCACTCTTCTAATACAGCTATTACCTATCCCTACAAAATCATGCCCTTAGAGGAAAGGAACCATCCTAGTGGTCCCCATCTGCTTTAATCCCTGGTGTTTCCAGTCGAGGTCAGAGATGGGCAGAGGGGGACTGAGGCAGCGACGCATGTAGCACCGTTCAGGCTGGGGAAGCCTGCTGTAAGGGGACAGCATGCGGCTTCCTCAATTTAATCTAGGTGCTCGTGGTACTTCTACAGCCTCTCAGCTGCAGAATTTTAAAATGCACAAAGGCGTGTGTTTTTTCTCTCAGTGGTATGTGTGTCTTACCTAAAATAACAGCTAGTTAGCTTGGCTGCTTATGCATTATTTGGTTGGGATTCCTGTGGCTGTACCCTCTACCAGTGGACCTTGCAACCTAGAGCAGAGCAAAGTCTAAAAACATCTATAATTCAGGGCCTTTATCTCTGATCTTTAACATAAAATCTGTACTGAACCCTGTGGTAAAAATAGAATCAAATTCATATCTCTGGAAGTCCCTAAGATCCCAGCCCTGCTTGCTTGGTACCTTCTTTAGACAGCACCAACTTGGTCTGCTTTTTCTGTACTTTTTTTCTTTTTCTCACTCCGTATCATCACTTGCTTTGAAACTGCACATTTTGAGTCACACGTAATCTCAGAAACAAGAGCTTTTAGTTTGCCTGAGTAAAGACAGACTGAGGCAAGAAAGGATTGTTCCAAATAGAGTTAGCATGTAAAAAGGTGGGAATAAAGGACAGGAGCTCCTGACACCCTCATGTTTTGTAAAAAGAAATTTACTGCATTGCTGTGGGGTGGCAACTCTGGCGGATGCATGTTCCTGGAGTCCTTTAAGAGTCAAACACCTCCTCTCATGCGTGCTCAGATGAAAAGGATGCACTTAGGAGATGTAGTTTTTAAAACATTTGGGTTGTGTATTGTCTGCCTGCTTGTAGGCACACATCCATCCCTCTGCCAGACGGTGCCTAATACACTAAAAATCCAGTAACGTCAAGATGTTTCGCTGCTCCTGGGATACCAGGATGGTTGGAAACAGTGAGGTCTGGGAAGGAAAATAATTGATTTTTGGCTGTGTTTTGTTACAGTGGTCAGGAGGTCTAACATCAAATATTGCTGAAGAGATGGCCAGATCAAGATGGTAGGTACTCAAGCCTAAATGGTGGAAGCAGACAGAGAGAGAGATGCCAATAAAAGAGAGGTAAATATTTGTCAGCAGTACAAAGGTGTGGGTCAGACTGGTGAGAACACTCAGAGTGAGATGCAGGCAGAAAAAAGAAATGAGAGAGAGAGGAACTTCTTCAGAAGTATCTCAAAGAGCAGCAGGATTAGAGAAAGAGTCTGCAGGCTGCAAGAGGAGAAGTCTTACTTATGCCTAGCAAAGCTGGAGGGCTTGATAAGGCATTTAATCCCCGTGGATGATGTAAGTAAATGCTATAGGTGATTTCCATACACATCAGGCACGCCTGGTCTTTACACAGTGATTCCTTGTTGCCAAACAGAAGAATCTCCTGTTGTCTTTTTCAATAACTTCCCCATGTCACCGTTTAATTTAAAAGCGAAGCCCTGTTTGAGTCCATGGTTGATGATATTGGAGTTGCCGCTCAGACCAGACTGTTTCCCGTTACACTTCCCTGAAAGCATCCCACTAGAATCCCTCCTTTTGTAATGTCGGGGTTGCAGTGGCCGAATTCAAAGGGAGCGCTGCACATACAACAAAGCTAGCCTAGAAAGCTGACATAAAAAAAGCCAGAGCCCCTGATGACTCAGGTATTAACGTAGTCCACTTCATCAGAATAAGCTGCTATCTGATAAAATGTGCTCACTCCAGATACAGAAGCAAGAGCTTTTAATTTTACGCAGCCTCTTTACTGGAGGCTGCCAGTACCAAGAAGAAACCAGGTTAAATGCAGATACATCTGCAGCATGTGCTGAGGAATGACTTAGAGCCAGGAGGAGCTCCACTACCACTGCAGACATGGAGGAATAAATGCCGTATCATTTAGGAACAATTGGAGAGATTTGGCATTCCAGTTTTATGGGGTGTCCTCATTTTGTGACAGTGCCTTGATGCAGTCTATTAAAAAACTGCCCTAGACAGAGCCATTCACCTCCACTACCCTGATGCAGCCACTTTTCCTTCCTGCAGGCCCCTTCTTCTCACACTTTGTGCGCTCTGACACGCAGTAGTGGCCTGGCTCCTTCTCACCTCTGAAGGAAAATGTGGGTATTGTCTTCCAGGGTCAGACCAGGCACCCATCCTGCCCTGTATCTTGCCTCTAGCAAGGATATACGGCATGTCAGGTGGTGGCCCGTGAGCGCAGAGGTGGGCCAGTCATCTGTCTTCTCTACATGGGTCTGATCCTGAGCTCTAATAGTTAGCATTTGGTTGACATGATAAAAATAACCTTCAAAATTGTCACAGGTGTTCATTTTGAAAGCCACTAATGTTGCTCTATAAAACTGCCATCCCATTCTGCATCTTTCTAAGCTCCTGTCTCGAAAGGTTTCTTGTGGCATTGAGTGCCACGCTCCACTTACAGAAGGCATGGAAATGTTTTCCCTGCTATTGGCATGAAAAATTCAGTCTTAATATCCCTTCACATCACTGAAGACAAGGAGAGCAGAAACTCTCCATCTGCTTTCTCTCCAGTGTTCATTATTTTACATATTTCTTTTACATCCCTTGCTTCCTCCAAGGAGAGCTTTTCCATGATGTTTCGTTGTTCCTATCCTTGTTTAATGCTGCTCTTTTAGAGACAGGATTACCCACTACACTCAGGGTTCCTGGGGGACCTGCCCTGCTAATTACATTTAATCATTATTTTCCTTCATATTCCTTATGGATCCCAAAACCTTGTTCATTTTTTACTTGTAGTACAAGCTGAGCAGAGGTTTTCTGTGAAAGTTTCTGAAAGCTAGCGGTACCAGGGCCCTGCAAGCCAAGGACCTTCTAAAACACTACAGCATCCCAAGAAAGGAGCCCAGATATTACTAGAGATAACACAGCTTTTACAATAGTTGGCTACCAGTTCTGCCACCGAGCAGTAATACGCATTTCCTTACCTATTAATTTCTCTTGCACTCGCTCGTATCTGGGAAAATGTCGAGCTACTTTGTTCTTGTTACTGTTTATTTTCTACATCACAAAACCCACTGTTTCTCCCATTTCTTTTCCAGGAAGACTCCACAGAAGACTCCTGAACCAGAGTGAGTGTAGGAAAAAACTCTGTCATATTTATGTTGTTTTTCAAGAATGCCAATTTAACTCACGTATCTGAAAAAGCAGCAGTAGAAAAATTTTCCTGGCTAAAACTACTGGGGAGTGGAGTTGTTTACCTAGGAGACTCTTTGTAGGACTATGTCCCATATGCACAGGAATAAGGATGTTTGTCATTTTATATCACCGGGGCACTGTAACACACTGGCAGCGCTGAGTCACATTCTCCTGCAAAGCCGACGTGGCCCTCGGCAATCAGTAGGAAGGAGAGATAACTGAAATCTTGCAGTCGTCAGAAGAATTACCATAAAAGCACACTTTATGGACATAAGTTGTACTCAAAGAGGTAGATCGACAACACATCAAGTGAACTATGGTTGACTGACTCACAATTTCCTCACCAAACTCTGCTGGTAAAGAAATGGCCATTCTTATCTGCAGAGATCCGTCAGCACGTCCAGGCTGTGAATACGAGAGTTCACAAGACCAGCCACGCTGCGTGCCCCGGGGAAGTTTGTCATGGTTTAAACCAGCCTTTCTTCTCAAAGTCACTAGAAATCACCTGCTGAGTATCCTACGGTCTTGGGGGGAGGAGATACCTTGGGCTAGACTGATGTTGTTACTACCACCGTGGTGTTTAGCCAAAAGATGACAGTCAGAAAAGCAAGCAGCAGGAGGTAACTGCACATCTGTCACCCTTTCCTTCTGGTCCACAAATATTATGCAGCATTAGTTTAGTTTTCCCACGGGGAACAGAGGGCTTTGCTGTTAATACAAAATGCAGCAGAACAGTAGCAGCATTTAACTCGGAGATAACATCAATGAAGCATAAGGTAGAAAATCAAACAATTAAGGTAGAAAATCAAACAATTTGTTACTTCCCCTGTGTGAGCAGGTAACAAGACTCTCTTCATTGCAACTGAAAAATATTAAAGGTCGGGGAGGGCGCATGGCTAAAAGGTCACTTTGAGGGCATGGCTTTCCCCTGTGTTCCTGGCACAATTAACCATTGTGGATTTGAATGTACCCCTCTGGTGAAAAAGAAACACAGACCTGAGGTTTTCAGCCAGATCAGTACTTCCTGGGCAAATGTCAACTGAGGGGTAAGTCCAGCTCTACATAAAGGTCATTTCATGCTAAGCAAGTGATGCAAAATTTCTTTTTAAAGCTGCTCTGAGCAATCGACTGAGATTAACCTGGCAGGATGTCTCCCTGACTCGGGTGAAGATGCTTCCATATCGGAGGTCTGAACCTCACCAGCTGAGCACTGAGGTCAGTCCTGTGCAGCTGGACTTGGCTCCAACTCAGTTTGCAGACCAGGACCGGACACATTGCAGTGGCAAGTGTCTCAGTCCGTGATGCATCCAAGGGAGGCGTAGAAAATGGTATCCATGCTGCAGCACCCACCTGCAGCCTCAGGCTGACCCACAGGGCTGGAGAGGAGAAACTTGGTTTACCACTGAGGCTGTGGGAAGGGCTTTCTCTTCACAAACAGCGGCTGTAGTTAATAACCACCCACAGCTGCTCCTCTGCTGGGGATTCCCTTTCTTTTTGCTTTTCCCCTCCCTTGCCATCCCCTTCCATCCATCTCTTTGCCAGTGGAAAGTGGTTATGTAGATATTCCCGGGTCCCTTTCCAAAAAGTCAGACTACTGAAAGCAAACAACGAACACGCTTTGGGCAAACCCAAACTTCCGTCTCATTTGCGAGTGCTTGCAGGAGCCAGGGGGACACCCCCAGCCAGCCGTGAGCAATGACGAGGCAGCAAGGCAGGAATGCCATCCTCAGCCCACACAGCTGAGGACATTTGTCTGAGACAACAGTAAGTAACACAAAGCAGAACTGCAACGGAGGACAGGGCTAACGTGGCCTCCGTCCCTCCCACAGCCTCTCTGATTTCGTTGGCTTTTTCCACATGAGTAAATTCTGCAAACTCAGTCTTTCTGCAGTCTGCATCTATATACAGTGATCAGTTTTGCGTTATGCTCATAATCTCTCACTTTATTGCAACTATGTCGTGTTTTGGGGATTAGAAAACAGATAGACTCCAACTACTGTGATCCCCAAGCGAAAAAAAAAACCAAACTCACCACGTTTTCCCCATGAAGAGCGTGTCAAATGCGTGCCTGCAGTCTGAACATGGCTGAGGCTGTTAGGGACAAAGAGATTTCTGCCAGGTAGTGGTAAAAGATGCTATGAAAATATTCTAAGTGACGTTTGCAGGTTGCTGGAGGGAAATTCCCGTTGGCTTCCTAACAAGCATTTAATATTTAACATGGTTTTTTTACTGCTTTTGCTGTTCCAGCATCCAATAAAGCCTGTTTGAGCTGTGTGGAGCTGATATTAATTCCAGCACCTCAGAAAGCCAAGGATGGTATTCTGAAGCATGAGAAGGTACATCTTTATTTTCTAAAGCATGTCTAGGAAAGGTACAATGGATGTAAAGAGAGCACAGCAATGGTGATGATGACCACTGACACTGAAGCCAACAGTTATGAAGTAATAGTAATATTAAACTAGTATTTCTTTCTGGTAGTAGTGACACTTCTTCTGCTCTTTAAACTCATTGTATAAACCAGTTACCTCTTGCAGGGTAAGACAGGAGATCAGATTTCATTGCACCTTTGCATGCAAAGCAGCAAATGGTGCTATTTCAGACTACATCAGTGTCTCCCAGACTGTCACACACATGTAAGCAGCAATCAGCGGGCCAGGCTGAGTAGCCAGCACCTCAGTCCACATAGGAGCACGTTAAGCTGTGCTTTCAATAAGCTTTGCAATGAAAACTTCAGTGCTGCACGAGTTGTGAGCCACAAAGACATTGTAAAAATTGCCAGGAATATTCTGATGCAAAAAGCTTGGGATCCACAGCAACAGTTTTCACTCAGCAGGCGTTGCAGCTTTAGGGTGTTAACCTGAATCAACAATAGTGACAACAACAACAAAACCACCCAAACCTCCACCTTCAGCGCTAGGCATGAAATGATCACTTCCAAACAGGGCTGGAATGTTTTGCTTATTGGAAAACTCATACTGTAAATAAAAGGGAGTCAACAGTGCTCCCCATGCCCTCGATAAAACTGTGATGTTGCACAACTAGGGCTGCCAGATGCGCAGGCTGGGGCTGTGATGATCTCGGGGAGGGTCCTGGACTGATCTCCACCACGTTCACAGGCTTCCATGTGGACTATGGATGAGGAATTTGCTTGGCTTTGTAGCACGAGGCCAGCTGGGGCCTTGCAGATAGGGAAGTGAGAGGGAAGTAATTGCAAGGTAGGCATCTTAAGATCCTTATTTGTGCTCCATGACATTAATCGGTATTTCACAACCTGAAGCCTGGGGACCCATGGGTGCATCCAGATGTGCAGTGGCGTAAAAAAGTGAATTAAGCAGTGAAAGCAGGAGAACTGCAGCCACAAATTTCCATTGGCCTCTGATGGTAAACGCTAACGAAATCCTCCCACCTACTTCTCTCAAATGTTCCTTCCCGCAGTGTCCTAAGGTCTGCAGAGCTGATGGGAGGCATGAAATGGGATACTGCAACCACAATATGCAGCCTCCCCAAGACAGTGTCTGGAACAAAGCAAATAACGTCCTCAATGCAGGGTTGTGTGGGGAACAAAGTGTCTCCACAACTCTCTTGTATTTTCTTCCTGCTGTTTATTTATCTTATGTGTGTATGTATGTATTTCTCTCTTCTGCATCTGCAACTCATTCCTTCTCTTGCACGAAGTCCAGCCTGCTGCACCAGCGACTGGCGCGGGGTTGTAACGTGTGTCAGCAGCTTTCTGTTGCCTTTAGTATATGTGACAAGAGAAAAGCTGAAGGCAGGAGCCTCGCTACCTGGCAGAGGAGCGTCCCGAGCCAAAGGGTGAACACAGGTCAGGTCAGACACGTCTCTCAAGGAAACCATTGAAGAGTCCCTGTGACTCCCAGGCACCTAATCCTGGTGACAGCCATTTGGGATTTACTGGTCTGGAGTTTGCAAAACAAATTGTACCCAACAAAGGTCTGGCAACATTGACTACCAAGGAGCAAAAAACCATCTTCAGCCCAGCTGGGGTGACACCAGTCTGTCTGGTGCCAATGCAGGGGCAGACACAGAAATGAGTTAATGAGCTGCAAGCCAGGGTGTGAACCCGTGGATTTCCACATACATGCATTTATGCGGCCCGTAGGCACGTGCTCACGTGCCTCTGCTTGTTAACACAAATGGAATTACTGCTATTAATTAATCAGAGCCTCCCTGCTTTTTGGTATCTTTTGTTGACTGCCGCAGGACTACAGCTGAGAATTTAAGTGTGTTTAAGGCACCATTGGGCATCAGGCTGTTATTGCTTAATTGGAACCTAACATGTCCCTGTATTTCAGCATCTTTTGCGGCCTGATGAAGAATTACGGCCTAAAATATGTCTGAATAAGAAGTTACCAGCCAGGGGATTGCTGGGTACGATGTCTGATTAAAGTCTCTGAGCATGACTGTGGCCACCTGGCACGATTCCCCCACTGCTGCACAGCGGTGGGGATTCTCAAATGGCAGCACCTTGGCCGTGGGGCACTTGTGGGGCCTCTCAAATGATGGTGCCTCTTAAACTGCAGTATCTCAGCCATGAGTTGCTCAGGGGGCCTCTCAGACCCCAGGATGGCAGTGCTGCAGCTGTGGGGCGCTTGTGGGGACCCTCAAACAGCAGCACCTTGTCCGTGGGGCCTGTCAAATGGCGGCGCTTTGGCCGGGGGGCACTTGTGGGACCTCTCACACCCGGGGATGGCAGTCCTGTAGCAGTGAGGCACTTGTGGGGACTCTCAAATGGTGGCACCTCAGCCACGGGGCACTTGTGGGGCCTCTCAAAGGGCAGCAGCTAGGCTGGGAATCACTCTCTCACACCCCAGGAGGGCGGTGCTGTAGCTGCCGGGTACTTCTGCGGCCCCTCAAATGGCGGCGCCTCGGCCGTGGGGCACTGCGGAGCCTCCCGCTCCGCGGGATGGTGGTGGGCACTGCGGGTGGCCCCCCCACACCCGGGTCAGGACGGCGGCACCTCAGCCCTGCGGCCTCCCCCGAGGCGGGCCCCGCGCCAAGGGCCAGCGCCACTCCCGCTGGGACGGAACCGCAAGCCCCAGCGTGGCCGGGCAGGGGCAGCCCCTTCCGCCGGCCGCGGCGGCGGCTCCTCCCCCGGGCGGCGGGGAGAGGCGGTGCCTCAGCCCCTCCCGCGGCCGCCGCTGCTGCCGCCGCCGCCCGGGCCCCTTCCTGCGCCGCGCCGCCCTGCGCGGGGGGGGGGAGCGACGTGTCGCCGCGGAGGCGCCGGCGCCGCGCTAGGCCGCGCCGCCCGCCCGGCGCTGCAGGTAGGCAGCGGGGAGCTCCCCGCCCGGCCCGGCCCGGCCGCCCGCCGCTAGGCCGCCGGCGCAGGTGCCTCCCCGCCTCCGCCCGCAGCCGGGGGGCTCTCCCGGAGAGCGGCCGGGAAAGTTGAATTTTCCCGGGTGCCCTTTGTCTTTGCGGCCCGGGCCCTCCGCGGGGCGAGGGCCGGGGGGCGGCCTGGGGCCGTGTGGGGAGAGGAGGGTGTGAAGGAAGGGGCGCCCACTTCGATGCGCGGAGGGTTCCGCCCGGTTCTCCCCTTTTTCTGCAGATTTACGTTTTGTATTTCCATGGTAACCCCCCCGGTGGGAAACGGGCGGTGTCTGAAGTCGGTGCCCGTCCCTGGCAGGGAGGCGTTGTGTGTGTGGAGGTGTCAGCGTTCCGCCAGGCTTTCCTGGGCCGCCCCCAGCACGGCCGTCGCGGCCCTCTCTCATGTGGGCTCTCTCCTGCAGGTCACCGACGCGCCGTCCCCGAGCTCCGAGACCGGGCGGTTTTCCGTACGATGCGACGGGGAGAGATATGACGACGGCCTCCCTGAGATACCCCCGGCGTGTTCTCGTTAAGGTACGACTGGCTCCCTATGTGGCGATGCCGTGCTAGTCAGGCACGGCTTTTATAAGCAGTCAGTGCTGGCGTGGGGAAGTAACGTTTGGAGCAAGTATTTGGGGTTTTTCTCTGTAACACTGGCACTTGACACCCGTGTTAATGACAACCAGGATGGACTGGGATGTGCAGAGCCAAAGGATTTGTTGGTTCCAAAAACCATTTAGGATTGCGATGGTTCCTGGGTTTATAGACAATCCTAAAATTGTGTGCGTAAACGAACATCGTTACCTTTCCTTACTGTAATTTTTCAAACACAGTATGTCCTATTGAGAGAAATACCCATATGTGTTTGTAAAATGCTGACCTCCTGCAATTTCAACAAAAAAATACTTTCTCTCTCTTCCACTGTCCAGTTTTGTCCCTAGTATTTTGTTGATTCTGCTTTCCTTCTCCGTTTTTCTTACATTTTCTAAGTACTTAGGATTTCTGTTACAGACGATCGAGCAATCCCAAGTGTGTAAAGTACGTATTTTAAAGAACATAAAAATATTTACTTGATTACAGATTTTCATGTGTGTTTTTGAGAGTTTTAAAGCGCGGGTGGTGTATTGACTTTACCATCTTACCTATACCCTATCTGATGGAGTCCTGAGCAAGAAGAAGTCCTACGGACTTCTGCGCAGCTGTGGCCCTATGCAACCACGGCTGCTTTGTGGCCCTGTGAAAAAATGCTGTTACTAAAAAACCTGACTGCAGTACGTTAATTGTTGTAGTGGCTGCAGTAATTGCTACTTTAGCCTGAGAGCCAGTGTAACTCTCTCCCAAACCGTAGTATAGACAAAAGCTATAGTTCCCTTGAAATCCTCTGGGCATAGGATGGTGCTCCTGTTGGGTAGGAAAACAATGCCTAAAATGAACTAATTGACAGGAGATCTACAGCTATCTAAGCAAAAGCTGCTGTGCATCATGTGGGCAGCCTCACTGGTGAGGTCTGAAGGCACGCTGAGAAGCAGCTCTACCTCTCGCATCCCATTTGCCAGTAATAGGATCTGTCCTGGGTGTCCCTGTGTCTTCAGCACTGTCTTTCTCTGTAGTAGGAGTCTGGTGTATGTGTGGAGGAATTTTGCCTTTCTGTTGATAGCACAAACTGCATGGGAGGAGAAGGGGACATACATTTCCAAGGTTAAACAGGAATATTGTTTGCCTGAGAAGTGTCAGGAGCCACTAGAGTGGAGAAAGCAGACCACAGACTTGCTTTTTGGCAGTTTGAGCGGGAAGAAGTTGGGAAATGGAATCA
Organism: Phoenicopterus ruber ruber; assembly: GCA_009819775.1. NCBI lineage: Eukaryota > Metazoa > Chordata > Aves > Phoenicopteriformes > Phoenicopteridae > Phoenicopterus > Phoenicopterus ruber. The sequence continues at coordinate 11,521,928 of CM020217.1, forward strand.
CGTAGGTATCGTTTCTTCTTTTGGGGCAGCAACTCTGTAGAAACCACTTCTGCTTTCCTTCTTCAAACTTTTGGGGAAATGAGGAGCTGCAAGTTTCTCAACAAGAAGACTGAAGGGCCTCGAACATCTTATCATCCTTCCACTTGGGAGGCTGTTTATGGTTTCTTTATTTGTCTGGGTTTTTTCACACTTTATTTTGTTTATTCCTTGTTTTGTTTTATGAATATAGTATAAAGAGAGAAGGTGATAATGAATGGATGTTCTACATATATATTTCTGGGGCCTCATATGATTAAGTCCAAAGAAATATTTACCAGCACATCTAAGATTTGTGTTCCCCATATTTTTAACTTTTTGCACCCACCTCACCTAGGTTTTAAAAAAAGATATGAGTATTCTTTCCAAAAAGTAAAGAATCCTTAATGTATTTCCCTTGTGCTCAAAAATGGCAGATCCATTTACAGATCAGATGTTGCAAAATACTCATCTTTGGATAGAGAAAAAGCTCGGATATTTCAGCTATTAATCTGGTTCTTAAAAAAAAGGAGCTGCTTTGGATGCAGGGATAGTTTATTATAGTTGGAGTAGCGTATCTGGTGCTTTGCAATATGGCAGAGGGTTCCCATCAGTTTTACACATTTACTGTAAGCAGCAGTGTAAGACCTTCCTTTTATTTTTTGACATTCTAAATGTAGCATAACGATACTGGTTTTTACGTTTATTCTTCTTGTAAACGGAAGCTATTTGAGGGATGAAAAGGAAGTGATGTGAATAGAGGTGATCCATTTCATTTGATCTTCTGTTGGGCAGGTATTAACACCACAAGAACTATCAGCAAACATGGGTGGCACTCTCTGTGCCATCCATAAGTTTGGATGGTCTTGTTCGCTGAGTACTTGCCCTACAGAGTGACTTACTGCCTCCCAGTAGCGGACTGGCATCCTGTGTCAAGATTGCTCGCTAAGACTTGCTATGAGGTATGCCGTGCCTGCTTTTGAATAATCCCTGGTCTCAGCTTTTTGCATAATGTCAAAACTATTAAATGTTTTTATTGGGCTCTTTCATAGCTACTTGCAGTTGTTCAGGGCTTTGGTAAGGCTTCAGAAAGACATGATTCTCATGAAAAAACACATCTTTAGAAAACTGGTTTCGGATTAACAGATTGAGCCTAACCCCACTGAAGGTAGCAAACAGAGAGCCTGCACAGAGAAACTTGCTGTTGATGCAAATTGCCGTTAGCTTCTGTCAAACTCCTTTTGTAAAGTCAGGACCTTAGTGTTATGATTTTTGCTCTGACTGGTGCAGTTCTTCTGCCTTTCCTCAAAATGTCACTGCTCCACGGCCTCTGCCTTTGACGGGCTTCTAGCTGGAGTGCCTGCTGGGGCTCCTTGATCTTTGTTCATCTGCATGTACCTCTGTGGAGCTGTAAGAGATGCTCATATTTCACCATTTTCCAAGGGGATAATGCACACTGTAATGCTGATGCCTGAAAAAAAAGAGTACGAAGAGATTTCACACTCATCTTGTGCGATAGCGTGGGCAACTAAGCACAAGGCCTTTTCTTTTCTGATGTATATTTTTACTGCTTTGTTAATTGTTTCTGAATGATTCTACCACCCCTGGCATGGAAGAACTTGACGCATAATGACCTAAATAGCTGTAGGAAGGTCTATTCTTCCAGCACAGAAGCTGCCTTCCGATTTCAAATTAATGTTCATCATTGGGAAGTTAGGTTTCCGGATGAGAGGAAGTGCATTGGGTATGTTGGGTATGTCACAGATATTTCATTTAATTGTTTTATTCAGTACCTGAATAAAAGTGAAACGTTACTTTTAAGATAGTTTGTCTGTAGGGAGATAAATTGCTTTCCAATTTTTGACAAAATGTTTACACTTGTGTATTATTCTGAATAACTTGTGCATACATACATTCAAATAACAGTATGTTGTTCAGTGATGGGGCTTTTATGGGTAATTTTTTTCAGAGGATCTTATTCTTGTATTTAAGGAAGCAAAGCTCAACTAAAGCTTTTTTTTTTTTTTAAAAAAAAAAATCTGCTGTTCAAGTGACTTCAGCTGGGGAGGGCAAAAGAAACTGATAGAAAATATAATAATATGAAAATCAGATGCTGTTTTACCCTGGCCTTGTAGCTGACCCACAGTGCTTTGCAGTGGGGATGCAGCTGTCCTGTTCTTTCTTTGTAGTCAGATTACTTTCTCCTTGCCTGTTTCTCTGTGAGGAGAGCGTTTTGAGATGGCGTTATGAAAGAGACGATATTAGAGGAGGTTGTTGGCATTACTCTTTAAGCTATTCAAGTGCTCTTGCTTTTCCACAGACCCCATTATGCAGTTTGCTGAGAAAGTAGCGCAGTCTGGTTCAGCTCAACACCGTCCAAGGAATTACAGAATATGCTGGATCGTAACAGCACATGTGGCTAAGCAGGGCTGATGAGAAACGCAGATAACTCATATATAGCTTCCTTGTCAGGTTGCTTTCATCCCAGCAAGGCTGATCTGGATGGTCATCACTCATGCTAACTTTGCAGAGAAGGTATACCCTCAGTGTGGGAACATGAGATTTGGGATACTATTAAAAGATGTGCTGAATGCACTGAGATACATGTGTGTTCATGAATGCAACTATACGTATATTTATTAGGCTTTCAGAAAGGCTGGGCTGACAGAGACTTCTCTCCAAGTTGTGTAAGGCGGTTTGGTGTTGGAGTGTGCGCCAAATGTAGATGGCTTGCCATGGGGACAGGTCACAGCTGTCCTCCAGCTCTAGCTTCATCATCCTCTGACAATCATCAGCTTCCTACTCTAAAACCCCAGGGTGGAAATAGGTGTTCAGAAAGAGCTTGAGTTAGCAGAACAGCTTCCGCAGCCTTAATCTCATTCTCTGAAACTGCTCAAACATTTCTGCTGAAACCTAACCTTCTTGGCTCCCCCGCTGAAAGAGGGATGTCTGTCTTGGGGCACAGGGGCAAGCATGGAAATTTCAGCCCGAGGAATTAGCTGGGTAAAAGAAATTGAAAGCTTGCGTTAGTCCAGGCTGGTTCACGTTGTCTTACAACGGTGGTGTGTACTTTGCTCGTGCCATGGTTTCCTTGTTAGGAATCCTGCTGATTTAGCAAAAAGAGCTGTATAATAATAGAGTGGGAAACCTAAACTTTTGGGGACAGAGTAAATATATTAGACCAATAACAGGCACATTGTTGAGATCCTGGAAGGAATCCTTTGTGCATTTTTCTCTTTTAGTTATGTTTCAGGTATCCTTTTCCTTAGTAAGTATCTCTGGTATTTATCACTTCTTCTAGAAATGGTGAAATATTTTGCTTTAGCGTGACTTGTGGGTGGCTTCTGATGGTTTTCTATTCTGAAGGGTCTTGGGTAACCAGAACAGTACTTTAAAATGTTTTGATTTCACTCTGTTGCTGCCAGATAAAGCCATGAAAAGCAGCAGGGACTTTAGCATGCCGTTCATATTCACAGAGAAACTTCTCGCCTTACCTTTGGGATGCAGAGTATACCTCTTGAAAAGTACCTGGTGGTGTCCAAGTGTGGCTCATCGTGGACAACACTGAATACTTAAAGAACTTGCTCAGTGTTGTGTGCTCTGGTGGAAGCCCTGGGCTCTTTCCCCTGGGTGCTTAATGTCTCTGCTCAGATGTCACTATTTCTGAAGCCAAAATCGAGGTTGGAGAGCATATTCTATGAATTGTATGAAGGGCTGGAGCTAATAAGCTCCATGTTCCTGAGTGCCCTTTGTGGTACCAGCTAACTCAGCAAAACTACCAATTTAAGTTGAAGGTATTACTAGTAGGTTGTAGATTTATTTTCATTTGGGAGGGAGAGCTCAGAGAAAGGATAAATATGGGTTTCTTTAGTGCATAAATTGAGATTTACTTCAGGTGCCTTGCAGGGATTGTGCTGGCTTCATAAATTCTAATTTGTATTGTTAGTACAAATTACAACTTCACAAGCCAAAGAGTGCGCACATGAAAATTCCCAGTAAAAATGATTAACTCATGTAAAGCTGTTACCTTAGTAGGAAGTAGAAAATTGGTTGATAATGCTAATGGAAAACTGCCCAAAAATAAGGAAATATGAAGTTAGTATCTGTGAATAGGCAGGTTTAGTTTGCATCTTCTCTAATATCATGTTTATATAGAGATGATACTGGATGTTTCAGTAGCGAAGACTTACCATCTGAAAAACAAAGCGTGTGGATAACACTCAGAATATGGAAAGGCAGTTTCTGAAGAACTTCATGCAAGTCTTAATACTTACAAAAACAAGCTCAAGAGTTACAACCATCCTGTGCAATTACTTCTGAGTAATATGCTCTGTTGTTTGTTGTGCTGCTCTTCTAACTGCTGAAACCCTGGGTGTGAAACCCAAGAGTCAGAGAGTAGTCATCAGAGAAGTAACTTCTTAAAATTCTTGTGATTAATACATTACTAACTGCACAGATCTTCTACTTTGCTGAGTGTACGGTATCCAAGCATGTGGTTATTACATTTGTCATCATGGTCATTTTATTCCATGATGTATGTTGTACAACTGTGTCATATCATAGTTGCTAAGCATGTTGTTGAACAAGGATTTTTTTTTTAAAGAGGAAGCTGTAAGATTGTTTAATATGAAATATTAATCTTCATGTGTTCAGACTGTAAGAATTCCATAAATTCAAATTATTGAAGCTATTTTCATTGTTGCGGTGGTTGATGGGGTTTTTTTTAATGTTTAACTTCAGTGATATTAAGTCATTACAGTGACAGTGTAATTTAATGTCATTTTTAAACTAAGGAAATTAATACAGTGTGTACAAAATAGATTTAATATATTGAAGGCATGTTCCAAATATAGCCGTAATCCTGTATTTCCATCATCACTCTTGTATCTAACCCCTACAGTTTTTTTTAATGTGTTGGTTTAATACACATTGCTAGACAAAATGTGAGTAAATTATGGTGATTACTGGAGAGAAGAGAGTTAATCTAACCCAGTTATAATTGTATATAATTTAAATATTGATGTCATTAAGTTACACAGTGGCATATTCTTATTGCTGCACATATGTCCTTCTAAGTAGGAGGCTCAGGGGACTCGCCATTTCATAATTCATTCTGCACAGCTTGTGCAGTTAACTACCTTTACCTGTGTTTCACTTGCTTTTAAAGTTGAATGAGTTAAAATATTCTGTGGCGGTTTTGTTCTATGTTAACATTGAGTTTCATTTTTTTGTAGTATGTTTAAATCAGCAAATTTATATATTGTTGTGTATTTAAGAATGCTGATTCAGAAGGCTGGTTATAGATTAATTTCTGTAAAATGTTTGGTAGCGTAACACAAGGAACGGCTGTTCTGTTGGTAAACAAAGGAAACTTTTTCTGTTGTCTGCAAGGTTAGCATACATAGAAGGGCTCAGGTGCAGGGCAGGATTTTTGTCTTCATGTACACTTGTCACATATTCCTTTGTAATTTGAATTTAATTCAGGTAATTTTGTCCAGTTTTCTTTCTCTCTCTGAAGCTATACAAACTGCAGTTTGAAGAATGCCTGGTTTGGGGCAGTACAGATGGGTTTATTCCTGTGCAAATGTGGCTGTTCATTGAGGTTAATTATCCATAAGGTCCTGACTTATGAGGCTACTAGAATAGCTGTTAACTATGAATAATTTAGTACAGCATCATATTGCATGCCACTTAAGAAGGCCTCTGCCTGTGAATCCTTGTATCTAGTTGAAATCCACTCAATAGTATGAAGGTTACTGCTTGCCTTGATATTTTATTGTACTCTTTTCTTTCAATTTTAAGATTTGTCAGTGTACAAAGGCAATGTGAATATTTTATGGTGATAAGTAATAAAAATACCTGTTTAAGATTAGGTACAGTTTGTTTTTGAAAAGCTGAGGTATTGAACTAGTCTTCAGTGTTAAATTGTCTTTCAGATTTATTTTAAATCTTACACTGGCATAATGCAGTTAGCATTTTTTCCACTGAGATTTATGTAGTTGGGGCAATTCATGTCTTAGAATATACTTCTAGGCAATACCTCATTAGGGGGAAAGGAAAGAGGCTTAATGAAAGACTTGCTAGCAAGAGTACAAGATTTCAGTGCTTTCTACAAATTGTCTTAGTTGCACATACATCTGGCTAGAGCAGACTGCGTGTCATATTACAGAGGCTTTTTCAGGAGAAAAACTGCAAATACAGAACTTTGAAGTAGTTCCAAGTGCAGATAAATTTACTGTATGCCTTCAGGAGACTTGATCATTATAACTTAGCACGGGTTGTGTTTTTTAAGAAAGCTAAAATGATACAGTTCTGTCATTATCATAAACCAGATTTTTCACAAAAACACCTCAAAACATTAGGGAAGAGCTTCATAAAGAAAGAAGTTGCTTTGGAAATGTCAAGGAAAGAACATAAGAATATGAACATCTAACAGAAGTAGTAGTGAAAAAGGGGGCTTTGGGTGTTTTGGGGAGAGAGACTGGTGCTTTATGATATTTAAGGAAGGTCTGTCAGACGTCTGGGAAGGTTTTTCCCCTTTCTGACTAGTTCCAATTTTCCATTAGTGCTCCCATTCTCTGTCTTGACTAGCAAGTTTTTCTACTATAAGAAAGAAGGGAATCTCCTCGCAAGAAAAACTGGGAGACGGATTTTCAGTCCTTCTGCAGCATTTTTAGAAAGGCTTCTGGTGGTCTATTTTCACCTCTTTTAAAAGTCACTTCCAAAAATGACAGTGGAAGCATGTTATCCTCCTTGTCTTGCTGCGTTGTTGGATAGAAAGGGAGAGAGGCAAGTGAACATCAGGAATGGTACCCAATGGACAGAGTTTTGGCCAGGATACGTGTGGGTTAGTCATTATGGGCCCGTTCACTGGGATGCTCTATTGTAGCTGTACATACCTTAACTCGTGTTTAGAATTATTTTGTAGGACACTTCCAACCTCATTTAGAAAGTAGAACTTTTTTTTTCTTTTCCAAATGAGACTTGCTGTAATATATGTGATGCTGTTAGAAGTTGACACGGTGACGTACAGTCATCCCTTGGTGCCTGCTTCAGCGATTGAAGATAAAATAGGCCTTTTATCTTTTTGTGCTCCTTCACAGGGTAGTAAGTAATTTAGGTGTCCCTTAAGGGTTGGTAGTTAAACGCTAAGATCTTGCTAGATGTGTTTATTTCTCCTTAAAGGCGAGGATTCAGATCGGTCCCTTTGAACGGGCACTCTCTGTGAGCTGTACATTATGGGGATGTTTTAATAAACTCTCAAACCTGTAATAGTTCTGCAGTTTACTACTGACTCAACCGATACTTTGATGGAAATGCAGCTTTGTTTGCGGATGGAAAGAACTCATTATGTTGTTCAGCCCTGGTGTAAAATTTTTAGGGCTGTTTATTTCCAAATTGGGAGCTTAAAATTCAGCTGAAAATTAGTGGGACTTTCCTTACTCCAGAGCTTTTTGATCTATGTTTTAATTGTCTTCTCTCTGCAACTACTTTTTATGCTGAAATAAACCATAGTTTAGTTTACTAGGCAGCCATGAAAAATTGAATTGTGAATTTTCCTGATTCAAGTGATAAAAGATGTTTATGTTCCGTGCATAGTATGTGCTTGTGCTTTTCTGGTATGTTCATATTTTTCAGATTCTGATTTGTCCAAAATCCAATGATTTCGATTAGTTTAAATCATTAGTGTTATCGTATCTGTGAGTAGCTGTTGCTGGGCCTGTCTGAATCATGAATGTAGGTTGCAGACCTCCTCCTTTGGAAAAAAGAGCGCACCTCCTGTTGCTGGGGTCCTAACATTAAGGCAGCGCAACAAAGTGAGGGCACAGAATACCCCACCTGCACCCGTTACGTTTTTCACTGCAGCATGTAATGCACTGTGGTTAAACCTCGCTGAACGCGGTGTGCCTTCGCAGACATCTCGCAGGGTGCTCTGCCCGTCTCTCGAGTAGGGCAGTTGCAGGAAGCCTCTTGGAGGTGGGTATGGGCAGCTTTTGTGAGCTCCCTCGGCTGTGCTTGTGCACCAGTTTTCGGGCTTTCAATCCTGGCCTGAGCCCATCATGCAGATGGGGTAGTTTTTCTGAGGGTTGTCCTTCTGCCGCTAGCTGCTGGTCTACGAAGCGGTTCTTTGAAGACTGAGATCATTTGTCTCTCTTTCCTTGCCCTACCTGGGCTGTCGTGGTTGCCGTGGAGTGCAGCCCCCAGGACAGTAGAAGCACTGCGGAGACCAGACGCAAAAAGTGACGTGCTCCCTGCAGTCACTGAAGGTAGTAGTTAGGAGGGCAGGGGAGGTGGAAGGCTCTACATTTGTCCACCCAAGATTCCTGGTGTCTGAGGAAGTTCTGCCGTGAGTGTGTGCACTATGGCTGCAATAGAAAGGAAGAAGTGCCCGAAAGACTTTTTTTTTTTAAACATACAATTTTATTGGTGCTGTGTGCAAGAACAAGCTATCCTCCAAACCTAGAGGTGCGGGAGGAAGCGGACTATGATGTTATACTCTGCCTTTTATTTTTGTGTTTAAAATAAACTTTCCCCTGTTGCTCTTGAAATGTGTTGGTTGAAGTGTTGTGGTTGAAAAAATACTATGTAGCTGGGGGAGTGTCATTGTTTTGAAACAAGCTGTAACCAGAACTTTACTGAAGCCTTGATATTTGTTGTTTCTTATTTAGCTTTTATCAAGTGGTGATTTTATGCAATGGCATCAAGCCACAGTTCTTCACCAGTGCCTCAGTCAAACAGCAGTGATGCTTTCCTTAAAAAGGAAATGGACGCCACGAAACGCTTTCGACCTGTGCAGTCACTGCCTGATGTGTGTCCCAAGGAACCTACAGGTAATGTTGGTGTGCAAGGAGAGTGAAAATGCAGTTAAATTTGCTGATCCATTTACAATTTTTCAGTCAAATTTTCTCTTATACTGGGTGTTGTGTACTAAGCTGTAGTCTTATTTCAAAGTATGCTGTAATTCTGCTTTATACCACCCAGTGTCCCTTTGGAGCAATGGGAGAGCCTTCCTATTTGCAGCTTGGTTTTAGATGTCCACATTATAGATGGGATCTTGCTTGTGTGATTCCATGTTATAGCTATGATCCACACTACATGCAAGAAGAGGGTATATTCTGTCAGAGCGTCCAGCGTGCTTGGAGTCTACCCACATTACTTCTGTGAAACACCCCAGCCTTCTTGCAGTGGGAAGCAAGAGACCAGGACCTGTCTCTAGCACTGTCATAAGTCTCTAGTGCTATCGTAAAACCAGATTTTGGTCACAGTTATAGCTGCTGTGGTATACTAAAGCTTAGTTTGTAAAAAGGAGTAGATGGGATGGGTTCTTAAGAATTATGAAATACAATGCTAATGAATTTCAACTGTCATTCTGATCAAGTTCAGATTATTAAAAATATGTTTGTGGCTGGAGTTTTTTTTCTCTTCAGTAGAAGCTGATTTTGTTGAGCTAAATATATTTAATGAGTGTGAATATACCACTGTGTTCAAAACTTGTGTTGGTTAATCTGATAGAAGAAATGCAAGTTAAACTGTTGCAGAAGGAGAATATCGTGCATCTGTTGCATAGTTCATTCTGATCCACTATGTAATTGTGAAAATACGGTTTGCTTAAGAACCGCATTTTAGCAAAAATACAACTTTCAATTTCTCACCTTAACAAACTGTCTTGTCTTTTGCGCTGCAGGTGATCCCAATAACTTATGTGACAGCCCATCTCTAGTTGTGGATCAGCACAGATGGACTATTTATCATTCCAAAGTCAATCTCCCAGCAGCACTAAATGATCCTAGGTTAGCAAAAAGGGAATCTGATTTCTTTACAAAAACATGGGGAGTGGACTTTGTGGACACTGAAGTCACGCCTTCATTCTACCTCCCACAGATCACCAAGGAACATTTTGCATTATACCAACAGGAAATCACTCCGGTAAGAACCCCAAATTAGATACACATAGTACTAGGGAACGGAAAGAGGTTTGAGATCCTTCTTCTAATTAGAGATTGTCCCTGCTAGTAGTCCATCATGCAGTTAGCTGATAATTAATTTGCTCTTCAGTGCTTGTTGACTCTTCATTAGGCATTTCTTGTTTTATAATCTCAGTATTTGTAGTGTGGAAAATGCTGTCTAAATTCTCTCTAGGCAATTTCATATTTTTTTTATTTGTATTTCTGAATACTGAGCTCTGCACCAGGACATACAGTTCATTATTCTTTCTGATTATTAATCCTTTTTCTATAAGGATTGTTTAATGGTTGGGCTCTACAGTGCAACATAGCGTTTTCAGACCTCTGGATCAAATACAAAACATGACTATGTGCTGCAAGAATTGGAGATATTTTTTAAGAGTCTCTAAATTTAAACATTTATATGTGAAGTTCTTAAACTATAAATAGGCCTATTATCTCAATGATTTCTTTTGTAACAGGAAAGTTTAAGCTACATCTAAGGACACCAGGACCAGTAGGAGACTTCTACAAACTCTTAAAATACAGGTGTCAGTAAGTATGTAGTATTCTTTTTTTTTTTTAACTGAAAGAACATGTAGAAGTCTCCCACTGTTTTCTGCTTCCTTGGTTTGTAGCTTGCTTTTTTTTTTTTTTTTGCTGGTACAGAATTGGCTGCAGCAAATGTTACTTGTGTAAATCATAGTTAAAATATGTGAAAGAGAATTGTCTGTAATGGAACTATTGCCATTAGTTCACACATTCAACATTTAAAAAGTTTAAGAGCTCATCCATTAAAATTAGCGTGTAATGCAGTGACTGCTAAATGAAAGAAGATTTTGGGAAAAGAGAACTGACCTGTGATGTAGCTTCTAGCAGAGATCTAGCTAACATTGGTGTTCTTTAGAAATGTAATTTCTCACCACTATGGTCTCTGGTGTTGTTTACACCTGTAGATAAAATTTGAAGCTCAGCATGATGAAACAAGATACGTGGTTTCGGCAAGGTACACATTAGTGAGATGTGGAAGCAATTTCTACTTTGATCAGATTTAATTTAGCAATGAAAAAGCATTCATTGTGCGTTAGTGTGATTTCTGGATTAGACAGCAAATAAATGTTTGGATATGTAATTACAATTGATCTATGGTTATATCTCATTATGTAGAGAAGTTATTACACCTCTTCAATAACTTTTGTGTTCATTTTCTCTTGAGTTGTAAAGAAAAAAAAAAAACCCTAGCGTATCGACTACAGGTGGAAATTTTTGGTACCTTTCACCTGGACAAACGTTATCTGAGCTTTTAAGAGGAAAAAAATACTATTGTGAACTTGTCATAATTATTTGGCATAACACAGTTATGTTTCACTGAAAATGTTCTGAATGTTCTGTTTCAAAGAAAAAAAATATTTTTTTTCAGTCTCAATAATTCTTTAATGTATTTTCTCTTTTACAGAGAGAGAAGGTTCATGAAAGATGCAAGAATATTTGTACTCCTAAAGATACCTTCGACAGGACTCTATTACACACCCATGGTACAGTCAAAGCCTTCCCTTAGTCATTAAAAAGTAATTTCTTTTTGTACTACAGCATTCACTATTGAATGCTATAACATAGTGATCATCTCCTTTACTTGCTCGAGGGCTTCATGTGCAATAGTAGCTGGTGATGATTTCTTTGTAACAATAATGTTACAACAAAGGTTGACTGGAAGTATTCATGACCACTGCTGATATTTTATAGGTCAAAATGCTTGTGATGCATGTTTGCATTCATGGCAGGTCATTATGTCCCCGGCAGTGTTTTCTTTAACTTCCTTTTATTTAAGATCCGTTGAAACTGTTGCATCAATTTTCTAGCAGCTGTTGACTTTGCAATGAAGAATGGCAGTGCTGGGCCATTCCTGTCTCTCTGCCATGAGGATCATGGAATGGCTGAGGTGGGAAGTGACACCTCAAGATGGTCTAGTTCAAACCACCTGCTTAAGCAGGGGCACCTACAGGAGAACAATGTCCAGCTGGGTTTTGAGTTTATCCACAGATGGAGATTACACAACCTCTCCGGTCAGTTTTTGACCACCCTCACAGTAAAAGTGTTTCCTTATGTTCAGATGGAATTTTTCACGTATCAGTTTCTGCCCATTGCCTTTTGTCCTGTCACTGGGCACCACTGAGAAGAGTCTGCTCTGTCTTCTTTATACCCTCTCATAATATATTTAAAAACATTGATAAGATCTCCCCATAGCTTTTCCAGGCTAAACAGTCTCAGCTCTCTCAGCCTCTCCTCCTATGAAAAAATGCCCTGGCCTCTTTGTGGCCTTTCACTGGAATCACTCCAGCATGTCTAGGTCTGTCTTGTACTGGGCAGCTCAAAACTAGGCACGCTGCTCCAGATGTCTCACCGGTGCTGAGAGGAGAGGGAGGATCACTTCCCTCAGCCTGCTGGCAATGCTCTGCCTAATGCAACCCAGGATGCTTTGTCGCAAGAGTGCACTGCTGCCTCGTGGTCACTTTGTTATCTGCCAGGGCCCCAGGTCCCTCTCTGCAGGGGTACTTTCTAGCCACTAGACCCCTAGCATGTCATGGTGCCTGGGGTTATTCCTCTCCAGGTGTAGGACCTTGCCTTTTCCTGTGTTGAACTTCATGAAGTTCCACTCTGGCCAGTTCTCTGCTTAGTATTTCTCTGATTACTGTTAGCAAAGACCACCTGGGAAACTTTTTTGGTGTCCGCAGCTGTAGCAAGGCTGAATTTCAAGATTTTATGGAAATAGTTCAGCTAATATGAAACTGGACAAAGGCAGGCAAGAGGCAAAATGAAAAAGAAAAGACAAGCAAAAGGTATAGAAACACTCATAACTGGGAGCAAGCTTTCAATATTTAATTTCTTTTAATTTATTTTCTTAAAAATGTTAGCATAAAAGGGTTGGTTTGCCAATCACTGTTTGATCAGGCTTGTCTATATCAATGTCTACAGGTAATGCAGCAAGAAGCATTCAGCAGTTTACTCCTTTTGATCAAGTTCTTTCAATGGGCTTTCTTCCTCCTTTTCCATGTAAAAGGAAGCCCTTCTGTAGCATTTGTCTGTGATTGGTGTTATTTTGGAATAGACATTCCTGAATGAGTCTGTCTGTGGCACATACTGCAAAATGAAAGTTCCTTCTTCAGGCTTAGCTAAATCCATTTTGAAAGAGTCTTTTGTTTTTGAAAAGAGAAAATTACTGTGTCACCAAAGTAACTGGGAGCTTCTTGGGTAGATGGACAGTTCCTAGAAGAAGCATCATTTGGTAAACTGAAACTCTTTATTTTCTATAATTTCTTTTGTTAGCGTTGCCTGTCTTCCTCTTAACTCCAGCCCACAAGGCTTGTCCTTTCACTTCCATAAGAGTTGGTCTGTCCAAAGACTGAGGACAGCAGGATGATTCCTAGGTTGCCTTTTGTCTTTCAATACAAATAAAGTAAGAAACAAACCAAGTAAGAACCAAAGAGGTGGGAAAAATGTGGGAGATAATGCTGATGTAGCACTCACCGTGTTTGTCAGGGACAAGTAGACTGTCCAGCTGAGGTATGGACTAAGAAGTCCAAAGCAAGAGCTTTTAAATTCCTCACCTTTTTTGGCCTCCAACGTGCCCTGTCTTCATAATGCACACTAACTTAATGAGTAGGGGGGGAAAAGGGGATTTTGGCTGAACCTCAAAAATCTGAATTTGCCTTTTCTTCAAGTTCTGCTGGGGTACAATGATGCAGCTCTTTTCCCAGCTCAACTCTCTCACCCTCTGCAGTTGTCAGGTCAGCTTACTTCAAGGGAAGGGCTGCTTCTGTGCTACTTGCTCAGTGTGCTTGGGACTCTGTCCTGAGCCCTTGCTCACCCTTCTTGCCAGCCCTTGTGCATCCATCCTCCAAGTGCTATGCAGAAGTGATTATATGGGCAGCTTCAGTCTGGAGCATTAAAATTGGGGTGATGTTAAGAGGGACCTTTTACTGGCCCTTGCCGGTTAATTGAACAGTGCATTAAGGAATGTGAAGTGCTAAGTAGATTGCTTGGTATGACTAACATTTTCGTTGTCAAAGCAGCCAAGTGCGAGCACCTTTGAACACTCCGAGCGTGAGATCTAAACTACAAAGGACAACTGAGTGTTTCAAAGAATCGGAATATTTGAGATTGGAAGGGACTTCAGAAGGTCTTTACTGCAGCTGCCATCTCAAAGCCAGTTCAGCTGTGAGGTCAGGCCAAGCTGGTCAGGGCTTTATGCAGTTGGGCATTAGAAACCTCCAAGGATGGAGAGTACCTAGCCCCTCTGGGCAGCCTACTCCAATGCTTGATTGTCCTCATGATGAAAAAGGTTTTCCTCGTGTTCAGTCAGAACATTTTGTTTCAATTTATAACCACTGTTCCCTGTCCCCCTAGCGTGTCCACCCCCTATGAGGAACCTGGCATCGTTGTCCTGAAAACTTCCTCATAGGGTTTAATAGTGTTCAAGGTAATTGTTTTCCGTTGTTTGCTCATGAATGACTACTTGTATTTTGTTTCATTTTAGATAAATCCAGGACAGATCTGGAACAAGTACCTAAGGTATGGTTCCTGTGCGCTCTAAGCTTTTATAAGGATTTTTCACATGTAGTCTTGAATATATGAATGTACTCTCTTCTTTGTAGAAATTTTGTCCAAGCTGATTACTGGAGCTGATTCTCAAGAGGATCTGCAATGCTCAGAATTTAAAAAGAATAAGAACAATCTGCTTTTTCTTACTTTTTGTTGTTGTTTGCCATGGTCTTGATTTTTCTCTTACTTAAAGGAGAATACAAATGCCATTATTTTTTTTTCATCTTTAATAGTTAAAACCTCAGAGCTAGGCAAAATTAGCCACTCTGTGTTCTAGGAGAAAAGGCAAACTGAAGAGTTTGATAGAAGCTTGAATATCGCATAGTGTACAACTTAGCGTTAGGTTTAACTCCTTGAATCCTTGAGCAAAGCCCTCTTGCATATATGCTTGCAGCATATATGATGTGGGTTTTTTGTGACAGGTTGACAAAAGACACAACTCCAGATTCCGTTTCAGTCTGAATAATTTTTTCTAGGTACATTAAGAAGTCAGAGTGTTAATATGGGTCAGCATCTCTGTGCCAGCCGTGCAGGCTGTTACTTGAATAGCTGTCACTGCAGTGTTTAAAGTCCAGGAAACAAGAATGTTTGTGTGTGGTGTGATGCTATAGTCTATGTTGAACCTTTTAAAATTACGCTTCATAAATACGGGGAAAAGGGTACTACTGTCTGCCTTGAAGCTCACGGTTTGTACCAGTTTTGTCAAGTAAAAATAACATTATCGGAGAGAATTTTAGATTAATAGTTCTCTGAGATGTGTAGTTAATGTTATGTGTTACTGGCTCTGTGACCAGCACATTTGCTGCATTGTGCTAAAGGAGATCAGCTTGAGGCTCTGTTCCCTCCCAGGCAACACTTGCTGCACCCTGACAGCTGGCTGGATCCTCAGTCTGGTAGAAGCTGTGGTCCCAGAAATGAGCAGATCAGCAGTAGGACACCCCTGCTATTGAAGAACGTTTGCTCTGATCCTTTAGAGGACCCACCTGCAGTTTAATGCTGCCTACATTTTCATACTCGGGATGTTTAGATTACCTTGGGTGCTTGATAACCTATGTAATTTTGGAGCTGTGCCTTCCACTTTTAGGAAGATAAGACTTTGTCAGATCACACAAGCTTTTAAGGTGTAAAGTAAATGAGTTGAAAGGTCTGGAATGAATTTGTTTGCCTGGATAAAGGAAAATTTGGTTTTTGAAAATCAACAAGTAAGGTCCCTGTTAGCTTCATGAGGCAGGAGGTGTGTTTAACTGGGGAGAAAAATGTAGGGGCGAGGGAGGTGCATTTATTTCTTTTGTTTTTCTGTTTCAGATTTTTATGAAACCAGATTTTGCCTTGGAAGATTCCTTAACATTTAATGCCGTTTTACCATGGTCTCATTTTAGTACTGCTGGTGGAAAAGGAAATCGTGATGCAGCTTCCTCCAAGTTACTTCAAGAAAAGGTACAAATTTGATACAAGATGTCGTTATCCATCACAGCTATTACTTACTACAAAGAAACTCCATTGCTGCTGTTCTGTTCTGTACTGTTTGTTGAGACATCACTGTTGTGGGCTTTCTTATCTCTGATTTTACATCAGGCTGCAGACTGTTAATAAACAATGCAGGAAGCATCTTACTGAAAGAGAACTTTTTTTCCCTGCTAAATAAATCTATCTATCAAATCTGGAAAAAAGAACCTATATATGGCATAATAACTGGCTCTTCATGACTGCTCAAACTTGGTGAAGCAGGTATATATTGAGAACTTCAGAGACGTGGAGCTGTTTGTTAGGGAGGAAGAGCAATTCCATGAGAAGGGAAAGCTAGAGGTTGTACACTGTTTAAGACTATTGCTTTCTCACGTCTCAGGAAAACTCCAGATTCAAGGCACTGTGGTTTCTGTGCTAAAAGAAATACTAGATCCTAAGGTTTTTGTATGTCAGGAGCTTCCTC
Source organism: Phoenicopterus ruber ruber (assembly GCA_009819775.1). Taxonomy (NCBI): domain Eukaryota; kingdom Metazoa; phylum Chordata; class Aves; order Phoenicopteriformes; family Phoenicopteridae; genus Phoenicopterus; species Phoenicopterus ruber. Next base: position 11,538,416 of record CM020217.1, read on the forward strand.
TTACCTTTTGTTGTCATGTCATCTGCACTGTTCCATTTTTGCATTTCACAAAGGACTTGAGGGCATTGGAGAGCATGAAAGCAGAGCTGTTCCTTTCATGTTGGAAACAGAAGTCTTTACTTGGTCTTTTTTATTTTTTTTGTTAGTTATGTAGTCATACTGTAGAAAGTCCCATAATGAATAATTTTTTATGGTACAAATACCCATAAAATGCTTATAGAAAATCTACATAATTTTGGAGTCTGTGTTCTAACTTTAATTTTCCCTCTTGTTTAACCTACTAAAGCTTCTGGGAGCTAGGGGGAAAAAAAAAAAAGTAGTGAGATACTTTAAGAAAAAATAACACGAGATCTTGTGGAAGGTGTTTCTAAATTTCCAGGAATTAGGCTTCCTGCTCTCCTGCCAGGTCAGGAAGAAGAGGCAAGCTCTGCTGGAGGCTAACTTGATCCTTCATTGGGTTGTCCTCCACACCTAAAGCTGGAGGAGTACTTCTTTGGAGTTTCTTGTGGCAGTTGCTGTCTGAAGATGAAAAAGCAGTGTCTGGCATATGCTTTAAATTCACAAAGCGTGCCTGGCCGCAGCAGGATGCACACTCAACATAGACTTTGAGCAAAGGAGACCCGGAGCCCTCTCTGATGCAGTGGAGTGAAAATAAGACTTTGAATAGCTGTGAGCCATGCTTCTTTGGAGAAGTGATACAAATACCTAAATAGTATAAAACAGTTCTGTTGCCTCCAAAGCCACATGCCTAACAAACCAATTATTACACTGCTTCATATGAAATGGGCCCAGATTTTTTATTTTACTTTTTAAAGGCTCTCAACTGCACAAGGTTTACACTTATCACGTGTAAATAGGCTCCCTGCTGCCATAATTATCCTTAGCTCCAGGTGCTATTTTTCAACAGGATTTGGAAAACTCTGCTTAGGCTATTAGTGCTTTTGGACTGCTGCTGATCTACTTGAACAATTTCCCCCTGACTTTTTTTCCTCCTTACCTCCTTCCATGTCTTGCCCTACATAGCGACTGTAAGCTCTTTGAGGCAGGTACCATCATTTTGTTCTGTTTGTTCTACCTCGCTTAGCATAGTGAAGGGACCTGGAGCATCTGGTTGGTACAATCACATAAATAAATGATCATCGTAACCCTTTCTCTGATCACTGTGTCACAGTCTGTCTCAGCTTTTCCTGTGCGCTAGGTGTGTCACAGCTGCTTGGTGGAGGATGTTTTTGATTAAACATATTACAAAAAAGATAGGTTTGCGTATTGTATAAATCCCCAGTGTTAAATACATGCAGGGTGAAAATAACTATAAGAAGGAAACATTCTCCGGCTGATCTTCTTTCCATCTCTGGATGGGCCTTTTGAAATTCAGCATGAGGTTTGAGTGCTTGGCACCTCTTAGAAACCAGGTCATCTGAGTATTAGCATTCAGATGAGCATCCTAATGCCTCAGTCCTTTGAGTTTGCATATTCAGCATAAGCCAGAACATAGAGCTTTTACAGCTCAAATAATCAGGCCAACCCAGTGGTCTGGTAACTGTTCAACATAGAGAATTTGAATTTCAGGTTCCAAGCGTGTAGCCATACTCTGTCTCTGGGAATCCCACAGTGCCAGTGCACATGAAATACATTTAATAGGAACTCCAGCTGGTTGGCAAAAAACAACTGCAGCCAGGAATATCCTGAGGATTTTTTCTACAAAGAAGATGCTACAACCTTTTAAATGAGCAAAGCCATCCCAAAGCCATGTCATCAAGTACAGTCGGGCTGCATCTTTAGCAACTTCAGTGACCCGAAGTATATAGCTTATTTGCATGTGTACTGTTCTTACTTGCAAGCCAGTATCCAGAGCTGTCTCCTGATTAATGGCCATATTGTTACTGTCAGTGTGCAACCATGTGGTACAAAAGCTTGGGTATTTTAAAATTACTTACTTTTCTAACTTGTAATTTTCAAGTAGGAGAGGCATCAGGTCAGCCTTCCCAAAGTGATTTTGAGCTCATTTAAAAACAAATGATCAAACCGCAGTGGGTAGTTATTTGCTTGCTAATCTGACAAAAGGTTTTAATTTTTATTAGCAAAATTTCCTCGTGATGCAGTAAGACAAATACCCTGACAGTGTATTTGCATGGTGATAAACTTGCCAAGTCATAACAACGCTGTTTTTCCTCCTTCCTCCTCTTTCTAGCTGAGCCATTATCTGGACATTGTGGAAGTCAATATTGCTCATCAGATTTCTCTGCGCTCAGAAGCATTTTTTCATGCAATGACCTCTCAGCATGAGTTGCAGGACTACCTCAGGAAAACCTCCCAGGCTGTAAAATTACTTAGAGAGAAAATCTCCAAAATTGATAAAGTAATGTGTGAAGGATCACTTCGAGTTTTAAGACTGTCACTCACCAGAAATAACTGTATAAAAGCATACAATAAACTGAAGTTAATGGCTACTGTACACCAAACACAGCCCACAGTACAGTTGCTGCTATCCACTTCTGAGTTTGTTGGAGCTTTGGACTTAATAGCAACAACACAGGAGGTGTTACAGCAAGAGCTTCAAGGCATTCACAGTTTCCGGTAGGTAACCATCTAGGAAATTAATGAAATGCAAGTAGAGCTAGAATGTGTCGAGCACGTTATGTTGGCTGAAGGAGTTTGTTTTACCTTTGTTTGTTCATTCTTAGAGGACATACTACAAAATATAAGTGTAGCATAAGCAGTGTGCCTAATGCAGGTGCCAGAGAGAATATTTTTTTTTTTTTTTAGGGGAGGATGAACTTTTAACATCTAGATGCTTTGTACTACATTCTTGTCTACAGGTGGTTTTGGGGGTGCAGAGATGAGAGCCAAGCAGTGGCTGGACCTTCATCTTGCAGGGCTTGTAGCTCACAGCTGAGAGATGGTTTCCAAGTGGTGGTCTGCAATCTTCATGCATGCAGCACCCAGAGATACAGTTCTTGCTGCACAGCTCAGCTCCAAGCCCCTGTTGAGTGACTGGCCTAGGCACGTGGTGTTACAGGAATGTGCATGGACCGTGTGTTGAGTAGGTCGGCCTCCAGCCTGTGCTCGTGCTGGAAGAAGCTTTGCAAGCAAAAACCAGTGCAAAGCTATCAACCCGTGGCTCAAAATGTGGGCTGAGGTTGACAACTGGTCAGATGGGACATGTTCAGCCGTGTCTGCTCTTGTGGAGACCTGTGTTTACAGTGGCCAGGGGGTGCTTCCTCTTGCTCCGTCCAACTGAGAAATCCGGTTCTGTGAGCTGCTGAAGTTGGGAAGGGAAGAAACAGTGGGAAGGTGCTGCCCAAGCTGCTGTTGCTACTGTTTTTTCACCTGTGTTTGCTATAGTGATGGGAATTAGTGAGTCCAAGGTCCCGTGCTGGCTGCTTCTGTTAACCCTGGATGCTTGGAGATCAACTTGGGAGATGCCACTGCACTGGGCAAGGTCCTCTGTGATATCCAAGAGTGTTAATACAGTAGAATCCTTTTAGCTGATGTAAAATAAGCTGTCATAATGGTCATATACAGGATAAAAGTGGTGTATGCAAAGCTACCACTGTGGTATGATGCTAGCAGAAGTAGTGTATGTTAAATCAAATCTAAGACTTGCATCAGCCAGTTGAGGAGCAGTATAATTAGTTTTGTAAGTTGATGCTGGTTGGGGGGGTTGTTTTGTTTAGAGGTTATGTGGTTCCTGCAACCTGGTGGTTCCCCGCATGCATAGTAAAAGCATGGTTGTTGCATGAGCGTTCAGAACTTTATACAGTTACTACTCTTGTCAGTCTGTTCTGATGAGCACCTCTTCTAGCACCCCTTCTAGCTGCTTTGGAAAAAGACTCAAATTTTATGTAGAAAAGATCTCAGAAAAAGTATTTTAAAAAAATTAAAAATTAAATTAAGAAAAGCGCTAATAAACTATTGGGAGGAAAGTTGTAGAAGCTGTTAGTTTTTTTTCTTTTAGCTTAAATGGTCCATCTTCTGACACCTCAGCGCAGTTCCGTTCCTCTTTACTGTTCCTACTCTCAACCACTTGATTATGGTGCACAGCCCTTGACTGAGTCATATTTGTATTTACCTTGATAGTAGTGAGTCTGCTTCTACAACCCTGTGACAACATCAATCAGAATTAGTTGTGTTTTGCAATCGAGCAACCTACGTGCTACATCAGCAGAGAATGCAATTCTGTTGTCATTGTGGTTGGTATACGTGATGTCCCAAGAATGTGCCATTATTTTAAAATTACACTCAGATGTGGAATGTATTTGCAGGTAAACATTCATCTTGTCCATAAAAAGTAATTTGTATGAATAATGCTTAGTTGGTTGCTTTGGTAGAGATAAAAATAGTGATGTGAGTGGGAAATGACCCCGCTGCTTTGGATATTAAAGGTTCAGAAAAGTGATTTAAATGCATCCTAAGTCATCACCCCACCAGAGATGCAAGTGCAGTTGAGAAGCCCAGCACGGTTGTTCCCAGTCTCACAGAGGCCTGTGTGTATACCATGTCTGGAGAAATAATGTGCAATGGAAAGATGGAGATCTTGATAGAACTTTTCAGTAGAATATTGTGTTTCTAAAAAGAAATAAAATTGTAAAAAACATCTAAATTGGTGCCATACACAAATACTTGAGCTTTTTCCAAGAAATACCAAATGGATGTTCTTGCTTTGTTCTGAGCAAGAATGCTGCAATTGTCACGCAAGTTAAATACCTGATTTATTTTAAGAAGAGATTAACTTCTAATCAGTATCTCATTTTTCTAAATAATTATCTTTTTTCCCCTAAATAATTTGTGTCTTTTTTAAAAAAAAAAAAGTTGTTGCTTTAGTGTTGTGCGTGACAGCTTGTAGAATTTGCTTTTGAACAGACAGCTTTAAATTGAGTCATGTCACAGTGTCATTCAATATAAAGCAGTAGGAAAACTACTCAAATCATTCATATACAAAAATTTTTTTCTTCTTGTCATGCTATATGCAGAAAAAAAATGTAATTTGATTTTAGGTATAGCAAAAAATGAAAGCACCTTCATGGTGCTGCGAAGTAATAAATTGGTGTCTTTAGGTTAATATCCCCAGTGATTAAACATGTCAGTCATAACTATGATTATTGTTTGCTACTACTATAGGATAGAAGGAAAGTTTTAGAGCTCTCTAACGTTTTCAAGTTCATCTTTTTAATTCTACAAAAAAAATTACTTACGTGTTCACTAAATTACAAATCTGTACTGCCAGTTTTTACATTGTTTTCACAATCCTTGTTGCGGTCTTGGAGATCCAGTGAATTTTTTTGCACAGATATGCTGGCAAGCCACACTTTAATACTTTTTTATACAGTAAAACAGATACTTGGAAAAATAGTTCTCATTTGTGCATTTTAAAAGATTTTTTTCACCCTGCATTCATAATTTTACATAAGAGAACTGTAGTGTTCAGTCATTGAAAGGACCTGATGTGTCACTGGTACCTCTTAAGAGATCATTGCCAAGGTGCTTTGCTGGAGTATGAATTAAGGTTTGACTTATTCCTGGGTGTTTCAGGGTAGAGGGATTTTTTTTGTTGTTAGGGGCTAGAACATCTCAGGTGAAGTGGTGGCAGCAAGTGCTGGGAACTCTTGTTGGACATTTCCATGCCTGATGTTTGAGAGAGTAGGTTATGTTGTGTTTCAATGTAGTTAAGCACAGTTACAGAAATAATTTACTGAAGAGCATCTTTGTGCTTACCTAAGTGAGAGCCTTTGTGTTGTGGGTATTAGTCTTGCAGTAAGTTTTGCAATTTCAGTCGTTGCATTGCAAATGATGATCTTTAATTTTGTCTGTTGAGTTTGTTTTGAAATGTCTGTGATGCAAGTGGCTTGGATGTTTTTCTAGAGGCCAATTTTGCTTAAATTAAATACTCATTTGAAATGTGTCCACTTCATCCATTCCAGCCAATTCTTGACCAACAATTTCAAAAGCAGACACGTCCCTGATCTTCTTAAAATTAAAAAAAAATAATCTGCTCAACTCAGATCCAACAAGATTCATTGAGTTCAGCTCAGTGCTGCCCATGTGGGCTTCCGCAGGGAGGGGCTACCCTGGCATCGTGCTTCCTCCCACCGTGGCGCTGACTGCCCAACGTGGGCTGTGAGGCCAGATCCTGTGGGCTTTGCAGTGGTACAGCAGCGCTCCTACCAGGGAGTCATAAGATGGTTTTGCCGCTCTACGCAAGCTAATGGTCCAGCTACACCAGCACTGAATTAAAGCCAGTGAGCCATGCAGGTTCATCCTCCCCATTTTGTGTCCAGTTTTATCTAAAATATCACAGCTGCTGTTCTTTCTCATTGGCAAAGTGTCTATTTATTTTCTTTTTAAAAAAAAAAAAAAAAGAAAAAGCAGTCTGATTTTTACAGATACTTGGTGCTCTCAGCTGTCGGTGGAAGTTGAAAAGCATGGAGTATTTGACATCTCTGAAATTCCCAGTTTTAATTTTACTCTGCTAAAAGTTTCTCTAGCTGCACAACTTTTAAAGACTAGTTGACATTTCTGATGTGAGAAATTCTCTTGTGGTTTTGTGTGACAACAGTCTGCAAAATATGGTTTAAAATCTGCAATACGTGGAAAAAATACTTTTAATTTAGAGTAGCATGAAAATGGCAAATTTGAAAACTCTTCTGTGTTCTCAGAAAGCCATCCTGTCATGTAAAGCTATTACTGTATCTCAGTCATGTGAATTAAATTTGTGACCACATTAAAAGCACAAATGTTTGAAGTGGAAGAACTTGCGGACTGATGAGCTGAGGAGCTAGATGAGCAAAAGAAGTATTCCTTCTTTTTAACACCTGTATACTGACAAGCACTGAATATTCTTGGTTCTGGTTCACTTCATTGGGAAAAAAGGTACTCAGCACCTTCCAAAAAAAAAAAGCCTTACATCCAATTTTTACCTTCCATCAGTATTCAAGTCCATGTGTTTTGCTGCAAGGTGACAGTGCCTCTGAAAGGTGCATGGTTTCAGCTGCTCTAAGAAGTGAAAGATTTGAGCCTCCCATTAAGCCAGTGTTGATTGCATGGAAATTACCTGCTGGGTGGTTATTTTCTTCAACTGTGAACTAATGATTCGTTTTCAGGTTGATTATTTAGCTCGTATCTCAATGGCTGTTTTTCTTAGGCATCTTGGCTCACAGCTTTGTGAACTGGAAAAGCTGATAGACAAAATGATGATTGCAGAGTTTTCAACTTACGCTCGCAATGATTTAAATAGACCCCTAGAAGATGATTGCCAAATTCTAGAAGAGGTATGTCTGTTATTGAAATTAACTGTCTGTTGAATATGTTTGCATCTTTAACATACTTAATTAGCACCAACTAATTCACTCAGGTCCCTAGTAGCAACATTATAATTTTGTACCATTTCTCTTCTCATCTAAACCCCAAACCCCTGCCTTTTTTTTGGTGCTTGATAAAATTAAATAATTGTAACTAAAGTCATGGAACTGCAATCCAGTCCTACTTTATTTTTTCAAAATAATCACTTCTCTTTTCTCTGATTAAATGTATATTGAGTTCACTTCATGAACCTCAACATGTAAGTGGAAAAGAACACGGACTGTCATATCTACTTGACTGTAAAAATTCAGTTTTGCAGTGAAAGCTGATAGTTGCTTGTTGTTCTCATTCTGTCTCCCTATGCATTTATGGGTGCTTATATCAAGCATATGGTTGCCCTGAATACATGCTTCATTTGCAGTATATATTCCTTATTCCTTTGAAGATTGTAAACTTCTGATGATTAAGCTGTTGTGATTGCTTTCTAGCCAGCAAAAGATTTTTCTGGATTTTGCCTGTACTGTTCTTCAGTAATTGCTAGACCCTATTAACTGTTTAGTCTTGTTTCATCCATGGGTTTAATGAAATACAGTGAGTGGCAATAGCACTTAAATATTCCCATTTCTGCCCTATAGTTTCTTCCCCCCTCCGTGGTGCAACGTGATAGATTCTCACTTGTGCTGGTGCAATTGTATTTAGTGTCATTCTTGCTCAGGGTAAGGAAACTTGTTAGTCTTTAGAAATATCCATGGTTTTAAGCACAATTGGATGAGCACAACTGAGGAACAGACGTGAAAGGGGCTGGGAGGAAGGAACGTCGTTAGCTGGCATTGCTACAGAGAACTTTGTATAGTTAAAGTATGGCATTCGGCTCAAGGTGCTGAACTGATCTAAATACTGTTCACCATGTGTTTGATACATGAATTCTTACTTCTGCGCAATTTCTTAAAATTGTTTCTTGTCCTCACCTCGATATTTTTAGTGGTTTTTTAATTTTCTTTTTTTTTTCTTGATAGGAGAGACTTGTATCACTAATATTTGGACTTTTAAAACAAAGAAAGCTAAATTTTTATGAAATATATGGAGATGAAATGATTATTACTGCAAAGAACATAATTAAACAGGTAAGCCAAACACTTCTAACGTATCTGACAAGGTTGCCTCAACCCCTTACAAATTATTTTTTAAGTAGTTAAGAACAGCTCTGATGAAGTTTTTTGGTGGCTGATGGTCTCTCATTTAGAGCAGCTGAGCTTGCAGACACTAAGGACTTCCTGAAGCACAGAGGTCTGTTTGCAGAAAAGACCTTCTGGAAGGAGTAGGTAGCATAAGTACAGCAGATCACAGCTTTCTGTCTATAATTAGCATTGTTCTGAATCCCCTGATTTTAGCTTAGTTTTTTTTCTTTCTCTTAACACATGGCTTTCCCAAATAGTATAGTTGTGTCATAACACTATGTTTCAAAAAAACCCACCCCAAAACCACACCAAAAACCACTCCCCTCCAACCCTCTGAAAAACAACCCCCCCAAGTTCTTGGTGTAAATACATAAGAGAATCAAAAAACTTGCCAGTTGAAACAACCAAATTCCCAACAAATGCTACAGAAAACATCGTTTGCCTGAATGTTAGCACAGACCTAGCATAGGCACGTGATAAAAGGTTGGAAAACATCCTTGCCTTCTTCTGAGAGAGCAAGTTGAAGTAATGAAGAAGGTAGAAGTGGTGCTTGCTTGTAAAAATATTTAAAAAACAAATCCTTGTCTGCATTGGTGTGGTTGTTTGCCATTTAGGGTAGTGTATCTGTCTTTTCAAACCAAAAATCTTTGTAGATAAAACCAGGTAAAACCAACAAATGAACAAAGTTCAGATGACTTCTTTGGGGCAAAATGCATGGACTAGTTTGGGCAGTGACGTGATGGCTTTTGTTTGCAAACAAAGACTTAGACTGAACTTTGAGCGCGTGTTTCGTACGTTTAATTTTACTCATCTTGTTTGTTTGCATGCATATGTGAGAATATTGTGTAAGGGGTGTTTTTCTCCCCTAAAGGTACGTGAGTATTTCAAGAGTTGTGTTCTGATGTGTTATGAGCTACCTCCGATTTGTATCTCAAAGGCTGGGAGATAGTCAGGTGGTGGGTTTGCCATCAGATGAAGACAGTCTCTCCTGTCCTCATAGTATAGTATGCTGTTCACAGCTGTGTTGTGAACCAGGTTGGGAGCCCAGTTTTTAAACGTTTGGCTTTTCTTTTAAAATTATTATTATTTCAAGGTTTTTGCTTTAAGCTGGATTGGCTTTCCCAATCCACTTCATATTGCAGCCCCGCGGTTCTGTTGATCTGGTTGTGCAGGGTGGATGTAGATAACAGAGGCTGATGTTGCTAGTAAATACTGTGGCAGAGTTAGAAGACAGACAGTGATGTGTGCGATTGCACCACCACTTCTTGTAAGGACTTGGCAATGATGCGAGCCCTTTCTCACTTGAATCCAATACAATTTAAATCAGGTTAAGCACCCCTGCCCCTAGCTGCTTGTTCTCTCTCCGCCTGAAAGCAGCGGGATGCTGGGCTGGGTCATTGCCCTGGTCCCTGAACGGTCAGCAGAGGGTGGGAGTGAGCACTGCTTTCTAGTCATGCTGTATTACTGTATGCCTGGAAAAACAAGTGCATACAGCTGTGTGCAGCTGCTCTGGGCCTTCACATAAGGTGTAACACAAAAAAAAAAAAAGCATGCATGAATAACACCAGGATAACACTGTTCATTTGCCCGTCAGTCTCCATTGGCTTTTCACTGCCTGTGTCAGCAGTCATGAGGAGACATTTTTTCCTTTAAATTCTCTGTTTAATTGGATAATAGGCAAGTAGTGCTCCCTGGTTTTCTGCTCATTCTTGATCATAAAGTGCTTTTCCCATTCTGCTGGGAATACTTGTCTTTATGTTGTGATTTTTCACGTGTCACCACTGCTCAGTAATAGACAAAGTTTAATCAACTTCCAGTGTAAATTTCTATTGAATAGGGAAAATAGACAGGATTGGAGTATTTCTGTGTGGTTTGTGCAACACGTTTGCATTGTGGCCTATTGTGTCAACTCTTAGAGATATTTTTCCTTTATTAAGGAATCTGTTTCCTTCCCACATCTCAAATGTGCTTCCTACTCACATGTATTGCTGGACTGTTTTAGTCAGTACTTTAGTAGCTCTTTATTGCCAGGCAGGTGAAAGAGCAGAGGTTTGTAAGCACTGAACACGCTGCATAGTTCAAGAACAAGGTGTGTTTTTTAAGAAGCTTCTGTACTGACCACCGTTATTCAAAACGCAGGTAAAAATCCATGTAGCTTGAGGTGACGGCCATCAGTCACCATTTGGATTGCACATATTCACTTAAAGGCAAGATCAGTTTGTATGCTACTGACTCATTTGATCAGGTTATTGATTGGCATTTGGGAGAAAACCCCTAATTCAGTCTAAATGGAGTTGATTTGTACCTAGGGCTTACAAGTGATGTGAAAAGAGATCAGTGAACAAATTGACGAAAAACAGTAGGTATGTTTGGAATGAAAATTGATTGTTCTGGAGACCTGCAGAAACTCGCCAGTTTTGTGTGTACCAGTTGAAGAGCAATTGTCCTTTGAGGAAAGGCCACAGCGTAGCAATAAAGATGTGGAGAAATCTAGGGACAGACGCAGAGGGTGCTCTGGAGGTGAAGAGGAGGACAGACGGACAGCAAATACCATGTCTGCTAGGAGAGCAGTTGAAACTGGGTGTGCTTTGACAGTTGAGAGCACAGGACGGTAGGTGTGTGCTTCCACACTTCCCTGGTGCTCTTCTTTCCAGTGTAGGTTAGATTGCAAGTCCTGTATTTAAAGCTGAAAAGGAAGACAACCAACATTTTCCAAAGTCAGTCACTTTGGAAAGGGGAAGAATGTTCTGAAGTACCTGATCTGAGAGATGTTTTTGAAACAGTGCGTAGCATCCGTGCTCAGAAAAGTAGGTCCCTTTGAGATGGAGCCAGCGTGCCCTCCAGAGCTTAGTACACAGTTGGGAATGTTTTGATCATCTGTATTTTGCAAATAGATGTTTGGGGGGTTGGTTTTGGGAGTTTCTTCTGGGTTTTTTGTTTGTTTGTTTTTAGAGAAACAAGTTGTTAAATGACACAAATATGTCTTTCCTTTATTATTTTACTTTTCCTTATTTAACTTGAGGATTACTGTGTATGTTCTGAAACTCAGCAGCAGTTAGAAGGAAGCTAAGATCTTTTTTTGTTTTGTTTTTTCCCTTTAAATTTGACAGTGTGTGGTTAATACGGTATCGCAGATAGAAGAAATAGATACAGAAGTGGTTGTTAAGTAAGTATACAGCCAGATTTTTTTTTTGGTGGTGGGTGGGGATAGGAGATGGATGCTTTTTAGCATAGATAAATTTACTGTTCTAATTTGTGCTTAAATTTCCCTATAATTAAGGATTATCCTTCTGTTTCACCTTAAGTCTCTGCTTCTGTCTGCCTCTGTGAGAATATTGTGTATTCCCCTTCTCATTCATGTTACCTTAAACTTACCTTTAAAATAAATACTAAAATTCTGTGAATGTCGCTGCATGAAGCATGAACTATAGGCGTATATCTCTTAACTACTTGAAGGCATTCCCTGTTGTCATAATCTGGGATTTTGTATAAAAACATGTCAGTAGTTTCAGTACCTCCTGCATGAACGAGAATAGGAACTATCCAGAGAGGGGATGGGACAACTTCACGCCCAAGAAATGGGTCAGCAGGAACCTCACAAAGCCCAAAAAAGGCAAATGCCAAGTCCTGTGTCTTGGAAGGAGCAACCCCTTGCAAGAGAGGCAGGAGCTGGCTGGCTTCAGAGCAGCTTTGCAGGGCAGGACCTGCGGGTCCTGGTGGAGAACTGGCCATGGACCAGCAGTGTGTCCTTGCAGCCACAGCCTGGGCCATGTTAGCATAGCCAGCAGGTCGAGGAACAAGATAGACATTGAGATCCAGCAGAGGCCACTGGGTTGGTTGGGGGCTGAAGCATGGAGTGTAGGAGGAGCAGCCAAGGGAGTTAGGTCCCCCTCCAGCCTGGGGAAGGGAAAACTCAAGGGAGAACTGCCCACAGCTACCCCATGGGAGGGTTATAGCGGCGCTGTAGACAGAGCCAGGCTCCTCTCAGAGGTGTGCAGGGGGAGGATGAGGGGCAATGGGCACAAGATGAAAGATGAGAAATGCTAGTTGAATCTTAGGAAAAATGCTTTCCCTGTGAGGATGGTCAAACACTGGAACAGGGGCCCAGAGAAGCTGTGGGATCTCTGTCCTGGGACATAGTGAAGCCTTGACTGGGCAGGGCCCAGAGCAACCCAATCTAGTTGGACTTGCATTGAGCAGGGGTTGGACAAGGCACCTCCAGAGGCCCCTGCCAGCTTCTGTTTTCCTGTAGCGCTACAATTCATTTGGCTCAGCAAAGGGTTACCCCAAGATAATAAAACCAGACCAGCTGATAAAGCAAAGTGAGTGGCAGAATCTGCATGGGATTCGTACCCAGGTTGGGAAAAGACTGGGCACAGGGTCATTTTTAAACATAGGATATTTGGTCACCATTCTCCAATGTTTACTATTCTGCTGTTGGGTCCTAACTGTGTATTACAGGGTTTAACTTTTGTTCTATCAGTGACTTTTCTGCCCTTTGCCATAAACAGCTGACTTGCACTTTAATAGCAGAACTGGTCTCTTTGCAATGCAACAAAATGGGCTTAATAACATGGCTTTTTAACACTTGCAAAATATTTTCATTTAATTTTTTTTGTAATTTTTTTTTTCCCCACATGATTTGTGAAAATGTTATTAACTTCCCTCCCTTGTTGCTAACACATACTTATCCCAGGGAAAAGAACATTATGCCCTGGAAAAAAAAATGGTAAATGTGAGGCTTTAATTTTTTTACTATGATCTATTTTTATATACCTCCTTCCCCATTCCACTTGCATACGTTGTGTTGATCGTGACTGTTGTTCAGGTGATGTCTGTTGTTCTGCCAGATAAGTCTACACAGTTTTCCTTATATTTACAATTCCATTTAAAGCATGTTTATTTTCTTTATGTGCCAGTAGGCATCATGGCCAGTAAACATTTGCTGTTTACTGAATACTGCTCTTTTTTTTTTTTTAGGCTTGCAGACCAGATGAGGATGATGAATTTTCCTCAGTGGTTTGATTTACTGAAGAATATTTTTTCTAAGTTTACCATCTTCCTCAAGAGAATAAAGGTAAGACATTCATTTACCAAGAGCTTCACATAGTTCAGACATGAAATGGAATGAAGTTACTTTCCGTTTGAAGTCTTAAGGTGTTGGGTTTGCTTATAGAGTTCAAACTTTTGATTGAAAGAAGGATATGTGAATATCGGCATCCAGGGCAAAAATGATTAGTGCTAACAAAGAGAGCAGTGGGAAGGAGATAATACCTCTAGTTGCGTGATTACATCCATTTCAGGCTGCTAGGGATTAGGACAGAACTTTTGTATGGGTTAGATTGCTCCAAATGAGGTTTCTTTCACCATTCTCAAAAACATCTGATATTGGTTACCGTGAGATGGATGGGTCTGCCTCCAAATGCTAATTACGCCATAGAAAATAAAGCCAGGATTTAGTTTAATTTTGTGGGTAAAAGAAAATCTCTTTCTAGCACAAGCTTGTGGCACAGGGTTTTGGTTTTTTTTGTAATAAAAGTTATATTTGATTCTAGGCAACGTTAAATACTATCCGTAGCGTGGTTTTCTTGGTTCTAGACAAGAACCAAAAAACCAGAGACCTGGAGGACACCTTACAAAAGAACTCCACTAAAGACAGTACGGTGGACACAGAAGTGGCTTACCTGACTCACGAAGGCATGTTTATAAGCGATGCGTTCAGCGAAGGGGACCTCCCGCCTGTAGCAGCTGACACTACCTCTCAAAGAAACACTTCCCCAAACAGTGAGCCCTGTAGCAGTGATTCAGTCTCTGAACCAGAGTGCACTACCGATTCCTCATCCAGCAAAGAGCAAACTTCGTCTTCTGTTACTCCAGGGGGAGTAGAGATGATGTAAGTAAATGCGTTGCCTGTCTCCACTTTGCAACATGTCAGAAACAAGGTGTTAGGTGCAGGCGGTTGTTTCTGATGATACAGCACAAAAATTACTTTGAAGGAATGTGCTTTTCTAGGTAAGTGAAGTGCAATGGCTCTCCACCATCACCCCTAGAGACTGCCACCCAACTGCACTGTCCCCAGTTCACCTTTGTTTCATTTATTTGGCCTTGTTTTCACCTCTGTGTGTAGTAGTACGGTATGATTATGTCACTTCTTACAGAAAAGAGCCCCTTCTCCATCTGTTCTGCTGGGGAGCCTGCTTCTGTAGAGAGCAGGAGAGATGCAAGTCTAGCCTACGTGAAAGCCAGATCGTTTGTCATGCCTTTAGCTGGTGGAGGCATCTCTGTTCCCTGTCCATGTTCCCTATGGCTATTTTTTCTGTTTTTTTTTTTTTTTTAAGCTGGCTTCATGAAATACACATTGATAAATTCTAGAGAAAAATCTACTGTTCGTTGTCAACTCTGTGACTTGCATGGTTAAATAAATCCATCTCATTGTGTTGGTAACGTAGGCAGTGCTGCCTTGTGGTGCTCCAGACTCCAGAGTTGTAACCTTTTTGGCAACCTTTTATGCATACCTTATTTATGACGGGAAGTCAGAGCTACCTTTGTAAAAGAACTAGGCATAATGTGTGTGGGACTCAGGCACGAGCCACTTCAAAAGCCAGCATGTCTGGATACAGAGTTTTATGAAGCAAAATTGAAATACCCCTTGTTACCCTGCTTGAAAGATGGAAGACGGCAACTGGCCTTCTTACTCTCACTGATTGGTACTCAAGTGTCTATACTTGTGTGTTTAAGCAACTGTTGGTTTTGATAGCGACCCTCCCCCTTCAAATCACACTGCTGGCTGAAGGAGATAGTGATTTAAAATAAATATGCTGTGCATAAAACAAAATCAGGCCTCTGTATGTTCAAACATCCATCGTACGCTGGAAGAGAAATGCAATGTGAAGAGGAGTCCAGGGTTACAGTGAGGAGCAAGGAAGGAGGAGGGGGTTGGATCCCAACTGGTCTGGAGCACTTTGCCAAGTTAGCTAAAAATATACCACCCAGCTAGAGCTCTCAAGCAATAAAGTTGTTTCCGAGGCTGGTTGTGTAACTTTGTTCTAAAATGAACTTGCTTCATCTCTCTTCTGGTTTTCTTTGCACCTCTGCTCTGTATTTGGAACAGCCTAATAAAATTATACAGTTACAACAATGTTAGCTGAGTTGCTGCTCTGTAGCGTCCTGGGTTTTCTCTCTCCTCTCATACTGTCAGCCCCTTGAGCAGCCACACTGCACCAAAAGGTTGTTATCCTAACTAACTGCAGGAACGGCAGAGCTGTGCTACAGGCTAGCTCCAAAACAGTAGACAAATCACAAAAGGTTTTTTAAAAAGCACCAACTTAGGAGCCTGAAGTCTAAAGAGCTAATAGAATGACAACCTATAGGTTAAGGTGGTGGGGAGTGCAGAGTATCTATTTTAGGCCTTACACTTGCATTGGAAGAAAAACGCTGTGTTTTCTGTCATACCCTTGTGATGCTCAAGTGTTACAGGACCTGGGTAAATTTTAGCTCAGTAAATATTAATAACACTTATTGTATTAATAATGGCTATATCATGTTTTCTCTTAGACCATTAATAGCAATTAGAATATGGATTTAAAACAAAATACAAGGATGTGCAGTTGTGCATTTCGTTGTTGTAGGGACTGACATGACATTGACAGCAGCTTAGAAGGTCCCGTCTGTACAAAGTGACTTTGGTGATTAACCGACTGTCTGCATTTGACAGTTGCTGCAAGGCTCTTTCCTCCGTCAGTCTGTGAGCAGAAATACTGTTTTTTTTATAAATTGATGCTCAGCCAACTGGTTCTGTCATTTGTAGGATCAGTGATGACATGAAGCTGACTGACCTGGAACTGGTCAGACTGGCAAACAATATTCAAGAGTTAATTTATAATGCCTCTGATATCTGCCACGATCGTTCCGTCAAGTTCCTCATGGCAAGAGCAAAGGTAAGGAGCTTGCGTCAGACCGCCGTGGATGTCTCATCCTTAATGAGAATTTACTCCCAAGTTACTGGTTTAATGAGCGAGAGTTCTGAAATGGCATTCTCAATTGAATTTAAGTAACTGTTCCTGCTGCCACAGGCGCTTGATGTTAATGCCCAGACCACACAAGCATTAATATACCATGTCATTGTAAGGCAATGTGGGTTTCCGCTACTTTTTTTTTTTTCCTCCTTTTTAATATTCTGAATTGCTGTCTTTGATATGCGTATCTATGAAAAGGTAGCTGCTTGCACTGCAGTCTACCTTCTCTGCCCCACATAGGGTTAAATAATGTGCCTTTTGAAATACTAGTAGCCCTCAGACACGCTGAATAGTTGTTTCTTTATATCTCTGAATTTTTGTGGTGTTACGTCTCCTTATAGTGGTTTTCCTTGCATATAGGATGGCTTCCTAGAGAAGCTGAATTCCAACGAGTTTGTTGCTCTTTCTCGCTTGATGGAAGGCTTTATCTTAGATACTGAGCAGATCTGCGGCAGGAAAAGTATGTCCTTACGAGGAGCACTTCAGAGTCAAGCCAATAGATTTGTGAATAGATTCCATGAGGAGAGGAAGACGAAACTAAGGTATCTGGGTAGAAGATCTTTGTGTTCTTACATGAATAGTTTTATCAATCTTATGCCAGGCAAACACAATCTTTTGTTGCCTAGAACACTAGTAAGCCAGTTGTACTTAAGAGCGGGGGGTGAAAAAACTGTATTAAAACCCAATTATTTAAAATTGGTTTTGACTTGTACTGTTTTCATAACTTAATTTCTTCAAACTGGATTGTTCTACAGTTACCTAAATAAGGACAGTAACAGCTACAGGAAGTACTCAAGACTGACATTGATGGGCAGGATTCTCTGTCTCAGGGGTTAAGTAACTTCAGGATAATTCACTCCCACCTGCTTTAAAAACAAGCAAACAAACAACAAAATCAAACCCAAAACCAACAACCCCAAAACCCCCAACAATTAAAAAAAAAAAAAAACCAAAAACAACCACTTGGGGAACAGCCTTCCCAGTAACATACATCAAGTCTTTTTGCTCTCATCCATCAAAAGTTCTTAAAATTCCAGGTTTTAACATTATTTCAGTGGCAGTGATCTCATAGGGATCCTTACTGCCTAGTGTAGTCTTTTGTCCTCTATGTTAGATTGAATGAACAAATAGTGAGATCTCTAGGCCAACACAGTGTTTTTCTGGTTTGCTACTGCCAATTGTTGGGTACCTCTTTCTGATGAGGATGAGTAACGTATCATTTTGGGCCACTGGCTTTTTTTAAATTACTGTAGTTTTGATTCCACAGCAGTACAGGCAGGAGAGGTGTCAAGACGAGGTATTTCATTTTCTCAGCCTCCTCTCTTTTGTGTTTATAACTAGCCTACTCTTGGACAATGAGCGCTGGAAGCAAGCTGAAGTTCCTGCCGAGTTTCAGGATCTTGTTGATTCGGTGTCAGATGGCAGAATTTCTCTGCCTGAAAAAAAACCAGCAGGTGTGTATCTTGCAGTCCTACTGTTAACTGAATTTATTATCAGCAAATGCTGCTACTGAATGTTGATGGACGTTTTCCGATATCACTCTTGATCTGTGTTCGGTTGCTGTCTTCTGGGGGGATCAGAAGAAAGTTGATACCTTTTTTTTTTTTTTCCCCTTCTTTTTTCTGTTACTGGTGTTGAAACTTCTTCTTCTGACCTTAAAAGATCCTTTATTTATTTTTTTGGAAACCCATTTAAGTGTTAGCACAGGGAGGGAGCTACTTTTTTATACGAGTATTCCCAGTGTAGAGGCTTACAATCTTTGCACAAATTCAGTCTTTCCCCAGAACGTAACGCCGAAGTGTTGCGAGAGACTGAGAACCATGCATGTGTGCTCAGCCCCCCTTGTGTTAAACAAAGCTTGCTCCTTCCCACTACTTCATCTGCTAGTTGTTCAAATGAAAGGCGGCGTGCTTATGTGGCTGCTCGTGGAAGTGAAAACTCGTGTACATTCAATTATTTACCTTGCCACAGAAACCTCATTTGACCTCAGACAAGTCACTTTTTTTCTCCTCATGCCCCATTTCCCCATGTGCAAAATGGGAATGCATAATGCATTCTTACCTTGTGGGGATACTCATCCAATATTGAAGTGATGAATGTGTGTGAACAGCTAGAAGAGGAAGGAAACATACGTGGAGGGGAAAGAAAATGGCAATAGATGAGAAGGAAGAAAATACAGTAATGTCATGATGAAGAAATTCCCATCCCCCAAAAGGAATCTAGCAGAGACAGAGAGCGTATTAGGCAATAATCACTCCAAGTATGGAACGCGACACCAAAATACGCTCATTGACCGTTGCTCTTAAAATAAGCTCTTGCAGCTTCCTTCAAGAAGAAACTGATGGCATCAAATTTAGCATGAAAAACTGCATCAGTCAGAGCTTCTACTATGAAGCCTGAGGAAGAAGTGGTTTGAAGCTAAAATATTAATATACAGAGCAAATCATTTGAGAATGTATAGTAGAAAACCTAGTGACTTTTTCTGCTTTTCTTCTTCTATTTGTAACCTGTTGTATTTGAAGTTTCTAAGTTCATAATGATTGTGGGACTTTGGGGTATTTTTGATCTAAAATCCCAGCAGATAATACAGTAACTTTACGGGTCGTAATAATTATGATGGGTGACCAATTGTATAATAAATATTGTACGAAAGAGCAGTGCTCCGAAGATTGATTGTGGGTTTTTTCAAGCCTTAGCAAGTGAACACTAGGTTCTTAGAAACTAGCATTTTTTGTACTTGTTTTGAGTTCAACTCATCCCTTTTCCTTTCTTGATAAAACGTCTAGCTACTGAAGAAAGAAAGCCAGCTGAATTCCTTATTGTTGAAGGAAAAAAATATGCAACAGTTGGGTAAGATGCACTCTTTTCTATTAGCAGTGGGTTAGTTGGCAAGAACTTTTGAGTAGAGCTGTGATGAATACTTAACAGCTTTAGCAATCTTATTTAAATTAAAAAAACCCTCTCCTTCCACAGACTAGTTTCTCTTTAGTTCCCAGACAGTTATAAAACATTGCAAGCTCTTCTGTAGATAAAATGCTGTTTCTTCTCTGAATCGACTAGGCTGAAATTTATGGTTTCATTTGAACGTGTTTTTTTCCAGTTATTTCATGAAAACACATAATCATGAAAATACAGGTTTGTCTTCATAGCACACTGTTGTTATTTCTTGCAATATAGGTTATCTCTGGCAAAAATTGTAGAATCATAGAATAGTTTGGGCTGGAAGGGACCTTGAAAGGTCATCTCATCCAACCCCCCTGCAATAAGCAGGAACGTCTTCAACTAGATCAGGTTGCCCAGAGCCCCGTCCAGCCGGACCTTGAATGTTTCCAGGGATGGGGCTTCTCCCACCTCTCTGGGCAACCTGTGCCAGTGCTTCACCGCCCTCATTGTAAAAAACTTCTTCCTTATGTCTAGTCTGAATCTACCATCCTGTAGTTTAAAACCATTACCCCTTGTTCTATCACAGCAGGCCCTACTAAAAAGTCTGTCCTCATCTTTTTTATAAGCCCCCTTTAAGTACTGAGAGGCCACAATAAGGTCTCCCTGGAGCCTTCTCTTCTCCAGGCTGAACAACCCCAAAATACATGAGTCCACTACTGAATGATTGCTTGTTTTATTCAGAATAAGATATGGGCTATCTCAGAAGCTGCATACGCTATTTCTTGGTATCCTGATTGCTTTGGATTGGAAAGTAGTTTCTTAAAGCTGGTTATATCAAAGACATTTTAAAATATGTAATACTCGCATACTTCTTTCATTTAAAAGCATGCTGTGTTTTCAAAGACTGTGAGGCTTAAGCATTAAATATGCATGAGTGTCTTTTTGGGGAGGGAGTAAAACCTGGAAGATCTCACTCCCCAGAGTCCTAACGTCAATTTACCCCTAACTTAAACGTTCTGATTTACATAATGTCTTTGACCAGCTGTCACTTTATGAGTTGCTTCATGATGATGCGTCATTGTTCAATTAGAAACAGGAGCTGATGCCTCAGAACTTCTGTGCCAGCCAACTGATAGCACTGCAAAAGAGCATTTCAGGTCAAGTAGGAGCACTTGAACACGCTTTAAAGGATAAAATTTACTTAATAGACTATGAGTTTGATAATCCATCTCTGCTCCTTTGAAACTTGTTATATTTAGCTCTGTGAAGCAATTACCAGCTTCATGTTGGTGCAGATATTCTTTCAGTTCTACACACTTCTACATACAGTTACGTTGTATTTAATCAAATAAAATGCATTCATCAAAAAAGCCAAGATGTTCCCCAAAAATTCTTCAAGTGTTTATTTTCAGTTGGTTGTTCTTTCTACACTCTATTGCCTAAAGGAAGAAAGAGATTTAATTTTTTGAAATGTTAGAATACCTACTCTGAACATTTGATCTTGCCTTAGTTTTCTTGCCCTCTGTGCATTTGAATTCAAAGGAGTGTACCTGCTCTTTGTGAGCCTTCCTAATTCCAGTAGCTGCCAAATTCTCCAGTCCCTACTGAATTCAGAGAAAATTACAGGTGTTGAGCATCTTCATATATTTGGTGCTGTTTCTTCACAGCTGCCTTCTCTGTTCGACTCCTTAGCGTTCATTACATCCTTTTCAATGGTGGTTGTTGTCTGCATTCTGTGGATTTTTATACTTGCTCAAAGTTGGCCAGAATTACATAGTAGTATAAGAAAGGAGCTTTGGATTTTTTTTTTTTTTTTTTTTCCCCTGCCAATGTCTGTGTGGAGATTTCTAGTTCCACAGTAGTTATTTTTGGAGATTAAAAAGTTATACCAATACGTGTTAAGTACTTTTTCCACACACCACCCTGTGAAATGGGTATTCTTTATAACCATCTTGATATATCTTCTTTGTGTTTTGCTTCTACCTCACATCAGTTAGTGGGTTTATTTAATGCTATAAACTCTAGCATTAGGTAGGTTTCTGTCAACATGACTGGTTTGTGTTTGATTTTTTTTTCACATCTTCTGTGCACTGAGATGACATATTGGGCTGTTTCCTCTCTTGTAGGACAGTATTGCTGTTAATAAGAATAATCCTTGAGTATTGCCAGTGTGTGGATAACATTCCTTCCATCGCCACTGACATGCTTACCCGCCTGTCTGATTTACTGAAGGTATGACTCCAAATGTACCATCTGTCCTAATCAGGGGTATTCAGGGAGGAGAATGTGTCTTACTCTCTGTAATGCTTCACATGCTTTTATGATTTCATATAAATGCTATAGATTATCTAGAAATGATTGCATTTCTTACTGCGCCATAAGGTAGCCTTTTAAGCTAAGGGCATTAAAGATGCAATTTGTTGTGTCAATTAACTTAGGGAAGGCTGTCTTTCCTCTTATTCACCTGGGATATTGGAAATCCCACCTAGCAGCGTTTGTCATAGCTGCTTGTCCTTCAGGCTGGATGTAGGATTAATGCTGCTGAAGAAAAAGCAATTTGATCTCGGATGTCATGGAGATACATCTATATTCAGGAAGGAAACTAGTCTCTTGGTTTTTACAAGTCAGTAGAGGTATAGTTAGTAGAAGCATGAAAAATAGTATGGGATGAAGCTTCTGTTGTAAAATGTAAAGATGATGAAAGACCAGGACCTTTTTATCATTTATTTCTCTCTAGAGGAGAGGAAAGCTGGTAAAGCACAGATACTGCAAGGTAATATAAGTAAACAATAATAAAAGGAGCACATGAATGCACCTTAAAACTTTCTTTTGTGTGTATATATATATATACACACACACACACCCCCCCACACACCCCCTATATATATCTCCAAAGCCTAGCAGTTAATTTATTTCAAGGTTTTCACTTGTGTCTTTGCCCACAAAGGTTATGTCAGGTATTAGAGTTCTGAACATAAGCATAATCGATGAAAGGTGAACAGATTCTACTCTCCAAAGTGTATTTTATGTAAGGTGGGAGATGGGGGAGGGAAAACACACCCTAGGAGATGGACCTTTAAATAATCTTCCCATTGGTGGTTCTTATCTGAATAACCAGATGCAGGAGCACTCCTCCCTGCAGTCATCATTCAGGTTCATCCACAAGCCTCCCCCTTTGAAAGCACTGTCCGAGGTGAATCAGTCTGTCTGGGACTGGGGATGCCTCTCTTCACCTCTCGTTCTCCAGCTGCTGCTTCACCTGAGTCTTGCAGCACCTTTTTGCAGGTGCACAGAACAGCAGCAGATGCCCCAAACTTGGCCGGATTTGCATCTCTGTGTTACTTCTCTCTCCTACTCTATCTTGTTGTAGCTCTAAGTCATTTGTGGTTTTTATGCCTTGGTATTCAAACATTATGTGCAGTTTAATTATTGTATTTCCTATCTGGCAGCAAGGTGCCATCAATTGGCGAGATGACAAGAACAGCTAGCAAAAACAAAAGCTCATTTATTACACTGTGAACAAACTAAGAGCCACTCAAGGTGTCCTTGCAGGTCACTACACTTTTTGTTTGACAACTGTCAGAGCTAGTAAGCTTTGAAGGTAGCAAGAGCTAGTCTTTATTGTGATGGAAACTGCAAAGTGTTCCCAGGTACTGCAATTCCAGGTCGTTTTGAACTGTGACTGCAACCAGAGTGAAATGACACCTGTGTATGGACGAAAACACGATCATAATTGCTGGAGTTGTTTAGCTGGTGCAGGCAAGAGAAGGCTGGCAGCCATGGTGCCGAACGCAGAAATGCTTTCCTCCAAGCAGTCACAAGGAGGGGGTATTGCTCTTTTGATGTTTCAGGCACGCTACTTCCTTGCTGCTTTGTCTGCAACAGGCCATCCGGTAACTCGGTAATATCCACAAAAGGCAGGGGAGAGTATGAGTGTCTATCATCCTTTACAGAGCACGTTTTTAATGGTCTGCCACGCAGTCAATGAGCTGGCGCTAACCTGAGCTAAATGCCTCAGAGGAGCTTAGACTGTGTAGGATGTATCTGTCTTCAGCTCAGTGGATCTACTTCTAAAGTCCACCAGGAGGCATAAGAAAAGGTCTTGCTTTTCAGGAGGAAGAGGAGATGAAGTGAATGTCAGACAGTTTCAGATCCTGACTTCTGTCTGAGAGCAGAGTAGATTGTCTCTCTCAGGTTGGGGGCCACACGTAGCTCAGATTCAGTTGTGGCACTAGGTCTGGGCTGCTTTTCTCACCCCAGACACATCACTCTGGCAGCCCAGAGCGGCTGTGGGGTGTTCACAGTGTATCCTCGCTGGTCCTGAGTTCAGTGACTAGGCAATAGCCAGAAAAGTTGTTTCCTGTTTTTCTCAAGAAGGGTTGAAATTTTGGATTTGTTCTTGCGTTATCATGAAGCAAGACCTGTGAAGCAGGATTGTGGCCAAAAAACCCAAAGGAGCTCTGTGTGAGGGAAATCCTCTATGTTGCAGAGGCAAGCTGCAGGGCAACTTTGTCAAATTCCTTGTGCGTCTTTCTTCAGGTGCAAGAGAAAGGGTCAGCTCTCTGTAGGTTTTGCCTCCCAATTTCCACCCCAGTGTCAACAGGACAGTTCTGTTCAAACATGAGCCCTGGGACTTCTACTCTCCATTCAGAGCAGGAATGGGGGACAACAGCAACGGCTCCTCCATCTCTACTGCATTACCCAAGCCAGTCTAGAATATCTGGTGTCTCAAGCTGGGTGATGGAGCAGAATTCCAAAATAAGACAGAATCTACTAACAGGAACTGTCTTACTGTCCAGAGGCTTTGCTGGCCTCTGTGCATTTAATGATAACTTCTTTTCTCCTGGAACTAAGTTAGGAAGATCAAGTCATGAGTCATCCACTATACCTGGAATTCTTACAGAACTGATTTTTGACATGGCTTAACATCATCTGTGCATCATTTCTTAATCTCGGTATTTTATAGTGTTGCAAACACAGATTCAGCCACCTCAGCAGCAGTGAGTTTCAGTGCTCTCAAGTTTTCTTTAACATCAGCAGTGGGGAAGAGCCAGAGCAGAAACTTGTTCTTTTGGTATTTTCCATTCTGATATTACACTTGTCTACTCTACTTAGCAAAGCTAGTGAGATCCTCACCCTTCACTCCATCCAAGGTCCTGGTTTGACAAGTACGTTTTACAGATTTCTAGTACAAAGCTGTTCTTGTGTACGGCTTTCAAAGTAAGGCTGAACATAGCTAGTCTGCAGCAAGTCTGACTTGCTGCTTTTCTTTCACACTGAGAGAAGCCTCACTCAAAGGTCTCACAGAGAAGCAGAAATTAGTCCCTGAATTGCAATCCCTGAGTAGCTAACTGTATTTTTAATAGCAGTATTTCTACTTCCCTTTGCTGAAATGCTGCCTTGAGTGCTTTAGCATAAGCTGAGTCAAAAAGATACTATGGGCCAGTAACTGCTGAGAGTGGTGAAAAAGTTCCTTTGGTCTTACTAGTTAACAGTCGTGGACTCCTCTGTAGCAAGGAGTATGTGAAACTCTGGTGCTGGCCTTCATGTGTTTTGTAATAATCTGTAGAATCTTGCAGAATTGTATTGATGGTATTTCTAAACTATGGGTGTGTGTAGTTGTTAAAGAGTCAGCGTAATTTTTCACTATCTCTTTCTTTCTTACAGTATTTCAACTCTAGAAGTTGCCAACTAGTGCTTGGAGCTGGTGCATTACAAGTTGTTGGTTTGAAAACAATCACTACAAAAAACCTAGGTATGGATTTCTGTATTTAAAATGTCAAAGCTTGTTCTGTTTTTTTTTTTTTTAAAAAAAACCAAAACCCAACAAACACAAAAACCCCCTAAACATTTATGATAAGCTGTGTTCGTGTTGTGGTGCCATGCACGGAACACAGAGGGTGATAAGACCTTGCTGGTTAGCGGGTAAAACATGTATAAAAGCTAGTGAATTGTCTGATTAAGGGGTGCACTAAAATCTGTCCAATTCCTTTGCTGTCTACTGGATCACTTGAAAGCTTCACGTGTTACATGAAGGAAACATAAGAACAAATACACAGGCTAGCAAGTTTTCCATGAAAACGTTTTGACTGCGGGAAGATGTAGTTACATCTTCAGCGGTGACTTTGGCATGCTTAGAAGCTGCTTAGTGTTCAGATCTTGAGACCGGAGGTATGTAGGTAGAGGAATGCAGCCAAACCCCTGTCTCCCCGTGCATTTCGCTGAGCTGTGCTGTCCCGTCTGCCCCGTGGTGCTGTATTCTGTAACGCCGTGTCCACATACAGCTCCTGCGGGTTATAACCGCATGTCAGTAATGCGCGAAATGATTTCTGTGGGTGGCTCTGAATCGAATAGTCACTCTTTATGTGGCTGAGTGTCTTGGCACAGTCAGGTAACTTAAGGCTCTGTGTCTGTGTGCTCAATCCAAACTATGATTTGGGGTTTAGAGTTTCTCATTTTCAGTGTTCAGCTATTTAGCTGAATTGCCAGCCCCAAGTTACCCGCCTGGACTGCTTTAGCAGCTCTGAAAAGCTGGGGAGAAGTAGGTGCCCAGTTCCATGCTACAGAAAAGTCTGACATGCTACTCAAGACCCCCAGTTTTAAACTATCTCCTGAAATTATGAGCCTTTGGTTGATGGGTCGAAGCAGGCGTTTGAACTTGCAGTTCCCATGTTTCAGGGTGTCCTGATTACCAGTCTACGTTTCCCTTTTTAAAAGGGGGTAGCTTGAGGAGGATGGGTTGAGAGGCTTCCCCTCAAGGGGCCATGGACCGTAGTGTTGGAGCAGACACAAGTGAGCAGAGAAAAGCTGGGTCAGGTCTTAGCTCCAGAAGGCTTGGCCAATGTGGTGACCACTCTGGCACCACCGTGTGTCCTCCTGCCAGCTCAGGCCCTGGTGGACACAGGAGAAGCTCCGTTTTGGGAATCCTGCCGGCACCACAGGCAGGAGCTGGCTCTGGGCAGCTCAGCGTTGGCAGGGCAGAGTGTTTATGTACGCCTCCCGCAGAAGGAACATTGATGCCTTGAGAATGTGGCTGTCGAGGTTAGGTAGCTGATGAGTCAGGTCTTTGAGATCTCTCTGAGGTCTGCATGTGCTCAGGGCTCAAAATGTCAAGTAGACACTTAAAGCCTCTTGTAAAATTAGTCCCTTATCCCATATCTGACAGAAGCTGGGTGTGAATAGCCAGGTACTAGTCTGGCGTCTTCACTGGGTGGGGTTTCCCACTGGAAACAAATGCTTACCTTTTTTTTTTTTTTTTTTTTTTTAAAAAAAGCGCATGTTAAGTTGTGTCAGATCTGTTTATGTTAAAGGAGATACAGTCTATACAAAATGACTCTTGCTGTGTAATAATGAAGTTGTTGTTCTTTCCCTCTCTTGCTTCTGGATTTACAGCCCTTTCTTCACGTTGCCTACAGCTAATCGTACACTACATTCCTATTATCCGGGCTCATTTTGAAGCTCGACTGCAGCCGAAGCAGTTTAGCATGCTCAGGCATTTTGACCACATTACGAAGGTAATTCTTTTGGCATTTCCCAATTCAACGCAAAGTTCTGCTTTTCAACTGTGCTCTGAAGAATATGAATGCCATTAGATAGTAAATAAATCCTGCTTTCTTCCATTACAGGATTATCACGACCACATAGCTGAAATTTCAGCAAAGCTTGTTGCCATAATGGATAGCTTATTTGACAAACTATTATCCAAGGTAATGATTTATGGAAATAATTACACACTCTCTAAACTGCAATTGGAGGTCTCATTGTATACAGTCTCGATGTTTCAAATGGAGTCTTAAACTTTCCTAATCAGGAATTGTTTGAACTTCTTTAAACTGTATAAACACAAAGCTCTGTGCTGTACTTGTGAATGTGTTTTGTCTTTACATTTGCCACCTGGGTGTCATTCGCCTTCGCCCCCACAAAAAAAATTGTTCGTTTACTCCTTCAGCAGTAAGAGAAATGCTTTGGCTGGCGCAGATGCTCTGGTGTTTAGAAACTGAAGTGCTCTCCTACCCTCAGCAGTTTTATCCACTGACAGCTCTTGTCTGCAGTCAGGCAGAGCCAGTTCCTGTTTCCTGCTCTTCCCAACGGTGGGTGCCTCTTTGGAAGCGGGGAGCATGTAATTTCCTGCAGCTGAGGAAACAGCAAAAAACTGCTGAGGAGGAAGAGTTTTTGGAGGGGAAGGACCAGCTCTTCTATAGCACTGCAAGCCTTGGGGCTAGAGGTCTGTGCTTAGCAGTTTCTGCTGTGTAGCAACGCTAATACCTGTCCCGTGAAGTGCTCTTAGTGTGTTTTGGATTTTGAACACTCATCGGTGGAACAGGTTGGTTCTGGGCTGGATCTGCTCACTCTGACTCATCTCGAGGAGGGACACACTGAGAAAGACTGCCCCAAGTTGGGACCTGCTGGGCCCACAGACCTGATGGATAAAGTACACGAGCTTTTAAAGCTTAGTGCTTTGCTTTGGATCTTATGCTCTTAAAATAAAAAAAAAAAAAAGCTGTTTCATGAGAGAGAAAAAATAATTCTTTACTGACGGATTCGACTGACTGGCCTGGGCCAACCTTTTCCTTGTAGGAGCTCGTGAGAAGCACGGAATCTTCCTGGTGGAGCACAGGCTGGGGACAGGCTGATGGGGGCTGTAGTGAGGCAGCTGTAACAGGCAGCGTTTCTGTCTTCCTTGCTGTTTCTATTATTTTATTGTTTATTTTATGTTGTGCTTTTTCTTTTCATCTGTTTCGTTGGGCTAATAAATAGTGGTACCTAAACTTAGGGGAAAAAAAACCCCAAAGCATTTAAATTAGGATTCCCCACACCTTGTTGTGTTTACACTTTTTATAACATTTTTATGCCCTTTTCTAAAGATCCACATAGTGGTCTGCTGCTTTTTTGGGTTTTTTGCCCCACATAAAAATACCTGTTCTATGAAGTAGC
Source organism: Phoenicopterus ruber ruber (assembly GCA_009819775.1). Classification (NCBI taxonomy): domain Eukaryota; kingdom Metazoa; phylum Chordata; class Aves; order Phoenicopteriformes; family Phoenicopteridae; genus Phoenicopterus; species Phoenicopterus ruber. Next base: position 11,566,725 of record CM020217.1, read on the forward strand.
ACAGCTTTTTGCTCACTTTACCTCTTATCTCTTGAAAATAACAGACAAATGCAAGAACTTAGATGATTGATACTAAACAAGTTACCCCTCAACAAACCAGTAACACAGTTTGTTCTTGATGGTAATGAGTAAGTATCCATCCCTTACTGTCCTTCCATCTTTACAGCCCATTCTCCTCTTGTGAGCTGGCATGAGATATAAACTGAGAATATTCCTGTCCTTTAGAGCTCTTAAAGGCTTGAGTGAGAGTGCCTGGCTCACATGAATGCAACCCGCAGAGTACAGGAGAAGAGGAGACCATGTGTTGATTTGCCTCCGTTCCTAACATACCCCATAATTTGGCTCATCTTGTTCCTGAAATAACAAAATCTTGGCACTGAAGGCTGTGAAGAACATAAAAACAGGAAATTTGCAAATGGGCATGTCAGTGCAACCATGTCAGTATGTTCTTTGTTTTATATGGTTTTGTGAGAGTCCAAATATTTCAGTGCCTTGTGGATAAAGTGGTCACCTGCTTTAAAGTGTGTAAATCTGAATGAGTAAGCAAGCAAGTTTCATAGCCCTGCGTGTCCAGCATGCTTTAAAAACAAATATTGCATGGTCTAGAAACCTGCTTCGTAGGAAACAAATGGGTTGGTCTCGTAGAAGGGACATGGAGCTGGTGCTTGGCTAGTGCGGACAAGTTACTTTTGCATTTCCAGGCTCTGCTTCCCTCTGGGAGCTCCATGGAACAGGAGCTGTCTTCACAGAGTGCCACTGTGATGGGGCTGTGCGGGGCATTTCACAACAGCACGGACAGTTTGCAGCATCTGTCTGTTAACTTTGGCAGGGAGATGAAACAGGAACAGGGATATTTAACAGCTGTAATTGACAAGTGAGAAAGGCGTAGGTTTTTAGAAAGGGATAAAAGTTTGTGGAAAAAATCCATTGCGAGTTCTTCGCTTCTCTTGGAGCTTGCTGTCTTGTGACTGTTTGGACAGAAGAGCAGTAAATTTTTGTCTGATCCCTGATGGTATTACACGCTGTTGACCTTATCTGGAGATAAAAATGGCCAGCACCTTGCATGGCTGGAGCTCATGTTTCTGGTGCTGTTGCTTTTCCCCCGTCACAAAGAGTTTGACTTGTCCGTAGTCACGCAAGAGCCATCACTGCAGCTTGCCAGTTCCCTTCGGCTTTACAGCATACTGGTAACCTGTAAGTCATTTGTTGCCTAACTCTCGTGTCTTGCGGCACAGTCCTGCGCGCTGTGCGGTTGTTCCCTGCGGGGAGCGGGGCTCCTGGAGCAGTAAGCACTATTTTTCTGCTACTTCTCCTGTTAGAATTAGGTCATTGGTTTGGCTTTTCCATAAAGACTTTCTCAAAACTCCCCATTTCTTTTTTCCTCTCGCACTCAGGCAAGCTTTGTTCTCTTTCACAATTCAGGGTAGCATGAGAGAGCATCTGCTCCCATGTGTTTCTAAATAATTTAGTTACAATGATTCAGCTCTTCCACTGAATTGTGCAAGGTACTGTGGGGAAGTATCACCCTGCCAAAGGCGACCTACCAGCGTTTAACCCAGGCCTGTGCTAGCACAGCCTCTCCACCAGGAATTGAAGAGCTGCTCCTGGGACAGTTTTTCAAAGTGCTTCTGAAATCACATTCGGATCTTCCCTATCCAGGGTGGGGACGTAAGAATTTTGTTCCCTTTGTAGCAAATCTCTTGCCATCTGGTGGTTTCCAGTGTCTTGTTTCTTAGATCTCAGTCACTGGGAGAAGGGACGTTTTCTACTTTGTTTTCCAAGGTATTTCTGCAACATTTTTGTGGAGTTTTTTGGGTTTGTTGGGTTTTTTTATGGCTAATATTGAATTTTGAGGAGCTTCTATTTTTTTATGCTTTTCTTTCCTTGTTCCTTCAGAAATTTGGATGTATGTGATCTTAGAGAAATAGTTTTCTCTCATGAAGTACTTGAGGGGCGTATTCATCAGAGGTAGAATTGCTTGTCTGTCATTGACTCGTACAAATCTGAAGGAGAGGGCCAGCTAGCAGGCCATCTAGCGTGCATCTGTGTAGCTGGCGCAGTGATTATTCTCTCTGCGTCTGTAATTCACAGGGTAATGGAAACCAACAAAAAGTAATGAGCAAAGGAAAGCATTTCAAACTAACAAAGATGAATAGATGAAGTTGGGAAATCCTCAGATTTCGTACTGATTTGAATGTTACTTTTTGTTTATAAAGCAAGAAGTGCTAAAAGATTGTATGATGCGAGTCCTTGGCTCAGTCAGTTCATGCCCGGTGACCATTTTAATTTGTGATATGCTCAATGAACTTGGATTCATGATGTCAGTAGCAATGCAGGGCTTCAGATGGCTGTTGGAAGTTCTCCTCTATAAACTGTTTTAAGGTGGCAGAAAGGGGTGACTGGTTTTGTTTTTATTTCCAGTATGAAGTGAAAGCTCCTGTTCCTTCAGCGTGCTTCAGGAATATCTGCAAGCAAATGGCAAAGATGCATGAAGCTATATATGATCTCCTTCCTGAGGAGCAAACTCAGGTGAATGTTATTTTTGAGATTCATGTAACACTTCCCTTGCAAATGCACATGAACTCGGTAACAAGAGAGAGTTCCGCTTTATCTGGGGGGGCGGGGGGAATTCTTTTTTGAGTCTTTGCGAAACCCACACATTAAAGGGGTTGGCAGCAGTCACGCAGACAGCTCGCTCTGAACTGAAGTAAGCGTTTGGATGTGCAGGGAGAACGATGAGACACGCAGAAAGAACTGACTGATTCCAGCATTTTGAGTGGCATTTTAATGTCTGGAGAGGTGGATCTTCAGGAATTAGTGCTGAAATTCTACACAAATGGCAACGCTTTGGGGCTCAAGTACAGCCCTTTTAGGGAATTCTTCTGTAACGCTGCTCAAACTTAGTGGCTTCCAAAGGTCCCTAAATGTATTATGCAGCCAAATTGTACCAGATGTGCTTTTTCAGTATTTTGCTGCAGTTATTGCTGCTGCAGAGTTGTAAATCTAAGGACAGGAAGGACTGATACAGTCACTGAACGCGCTGAGTTGTGGTTTTTCTTTTGCACTAAATTAAATGGTCCCTTCAAACTGTTTTTCACGCTTTCTCTTGGCAAAAAAGACTTTAAGTGGTTATAGTACAGGAAAGAGATTTGTTGCCTTCTAGCCTTAATACAAGTTGCTAGATGCTTCAGACAACAGGGAAGAAAAATTCATGCTCCAAAGAATGTGTCCTCTAAGCGCAGCACGTAACAAATAAGTGAGGCTGTATACTGTTCTGTGTGTTATAAATTGTATATGGCCAGAAGGATTAGGAGGCTGAAGGACCGGCAGAAGGGAGAATCATGTGAATTGCAAAACCAAAACCGAAGGTTAGCGACTTAAGGTGTTCGCAGTGTATTTCCTCGCAGTAGGCGGTGATGCAACCACGGGGATGGTTCCTTACTCTGGTTCTGTGGTTTCTTCTAGATGTTGTTTTTACGAATTAACGCAAGCTACAAACTTCACCTGAAGAGGCAGCTGGCCCACCTAAACGTAGTCAATGACGGAGGACCTCTGAATGGGTACGTTTTGGCACTTTCTTTTTTTTTTTTTACTGCTTAATTTAAATAAGTAGGCTTCATCTTCTGCAAGAAAGTGGTGATTGCAGAATGCAGCCACACTCTGTGGTTTAGTATGTCCCATTTGGAGCTTTCTTACAGTGAAGGGCATGACTTGTGCCTTTCCATAGTAACCAGGAACGCAGCCAGCTTGGTAATAGACGGGGAGTTGGGCGTTGTCCTACTGGACATCTGCTGTAGGTTTCCTCAGTTGGTGGATTGCTTTTTCTCCCGTTGTGTGACAGCAGTAGCCACAGTTTAATTCGTAAGAATTGCGTGATTCATGAAGCGGTTTTGAAACGTGGATGATGACTCATGGCACTAGCAAAGTAAAAATAGGGAAAAAGTGGTATTTCATCTGTGCAATGGGCAGCTTCTATACGGCAGTTGTTTTTACAGCAGAACTAGATGTGAAACGGAGATTATGCTCACAGAGCTCTGCCCCTTTCCTGCCCCAGCCCAACCCTCCGTGCCCAAAACAGGTGGGTGGTACCCCCTGAGAGGCTGTGGCTGGCTGTGCCCGCGCCCCACACCTCCCCGGAAGCGTACAGCCTCTCCTAGGCCGAGTCCTGTTGTGGGCCGGACTGTCCCCTCAAACCGTGGGGGTTATAATCGTTCTTCGTGATCCGGGGATGTTTATTTGCCGTGCGGTGGGGGTGAAACTCAGCCGGCTGACCCCCATGCAAGAAAGCATTGTCGTAGGTTGAAGAAGCCAGAGAAGGAGGTTTATAAATGTTTCAAATGTTACTGGATTGAAGAAGAGTTTTGTTCCTGTCCAGTTTATTCTTACTTGCCCCGCTTAAGCTTATTCATCCTTGTACTCTGTGAAAGAGTCTGTCTGAAATGGTTTTCTGTACTTGCGGTGTATTCGCAAGACAACATCAAGCTGCCTTTGGTGCTTGCTAAGGTACTTGTAAGCCGAGAAGCTTCCTGCCCGGGAGCGAGGCCGCGGCAGCCCCCGCTGACATGAGAGCACCAGGGCGTGTTCGGGAGCGTTTCCCGCTCGGGTTCCTGGCCCCAGCCGGTGTGCCGTGCTGCGCTGTCTTCGTCCGCCTCCTCTGGTTTTGTTTGCGTGTGGTTGGATGGTGCGGATGGATCCCTTTTGATGGGAGGGTCGGGGCAGGTGCTCTGGCGACGTCCTGCTGGTGTATTTCCCAGCAGAGTCATCCTCACCGCCAGAAGGGTCCCCCCTCTGCAGCGGGACGCGGCGCTGCCCCGAGGCTGGTTCTTCCCTGGCAGCAGATCCTCACGCCGGAACGCGGCTCTCTGGGAGCGGGAGGTTGGGTTGGGGAGACGCCCAGCGCTGGATTTCGCTTGCTGCTGTTCAGCAGTCTGCATTGACCTGGTGTGGAACACGCTTTTCTGATTCTAATCCTTTTTCAAACTGCTTGTTTCTCTAATAATAGTAAAAATCCAGGTCTGTGAATCCTGGTTAATTTTTTTACTAAGAAAATACAACTTCTATTCCTACATTTTGCTGGTTTTCTAGCTAGAAACATCATGGTCATGTTTCTGTCATCCCCTGGTGTGTTTCAACAATGTATGAGGGATTTTAATTCTGTATAAACTGTTGTAAACAATGTAAGTGTTTTGCTGTTTCGCTGCTTTGATATCAACCTTCTAGAATACAGAAGCCAATGTTGCAATAATTAATATTCTAAATTGCAACGGAATCAGGATTTTTAGGCAAGATAAACCTGGGGATTACAGCAGGAGAAGAGAAGTTCTAGATGCCTGATTCCTGCAGAGTTTTCCAAACTTGTTGGTCCATCTCCCTTCCCTGTAACTAGTTTTACTCCTAGCAGTAATCGTGGTATGTACTGTCACCGCTGTGAAATAAACCACCTCCGTAGCACTGAGTTCTGAACCAATACTTGAAATATCTAATGCAGTCACATATTTGAACATGCGTTGCTGTAATTGTGCGCCCAGTTCATAAACAAACCCCGGCGGGTGTTCCGAACGCGCAGGTAGAGGCGATAGGTTCAGGCGCTGATCGTGTTGTGTGTTTCGCTGCAGGCTGGTGACTTCGGATGTAGCTTTTTACACTGGAAACCTTCAAGCTCTGAAAGGCCTTAACAACTTAGACCTAAACATGGCTGAAATTTGGGAGCAGAAGAGGTGATAATCCACCAGGAGCAGTCACTTGGCTCCGACAACAGACCGACTTTCTTCTAAGCAGCGTGACGACTGTGAGGTGAATACTTAAGACCGGAGTCCAAGAAAGGACACTATTGATAGTCGGGGAAACTAGACTCAGAGCGAGCTGCAGGGAGTGATCTTTTCAGTGTCCTTCAGCAAGAAACAAGTGATCAGCTGTCTGTGCAATGTTTTTTCATTCTCTCTGGAAACAGACTCAGGTTTCTTTGGACCAAATCCAAAAGAACACATAGCTGTAACACAGCTGTAGTTGTCTAGAATGCTCTGTATATCTTTATATTAAAAAGATGCTTTGCATTTCTTCTAGTGCAATGAAATTCACACGGTGTCCCACCTTATTTAATGATGGTACAATATAAAGATCTTGCAGTTGGAACTCTGTAGAAAATGTTTTTCTCTATGAAACGATGCTGTTCTAAAATTTATTTTTTTACAGAACTTTATATGAATAAATGTCTTTTGATTGCTTGCATATAGGATTCAGATTTGTTAGGGAGCAGTCCTGTTCCAGGGGATTCCTCACAGCTGGGCTCTGAACTGCCAGCTGAAGATATGCTTTTCTAATACACGGTCAGTTCACCGGGACAGAGTTGTGAGACGATAATCGTTAGCAGTGACACAACGTAACAGCGGGCTCCTGGGGGGAAGTGACGGTAGCAGAAGGGCTGGTGTGGGGATGGTTCCCCGGAGCAGGCACGGCCGCTGATGGGAGCCTTTCAGGACTTTGCCCCTGGCTCTGTGGTTCTGAGGACACAAAGCCCTGTGTGCAAAGACAGAGGAGGACACAGAAAACAGGGTGGGAGGAATTCTACAGTTTTTAGGCTGCTTAATGGCGCAACCTTGTATCAGGAAGGTGCCACTGAAATTAATTTATTTAAGAAGAGTTTTTAATACTACCTTTTAAGACTGGACGCTGCCAGTACTAAGTAAAAGTGCCTGTGTGTTTCACCTCACACCTCTTTACCTAACCGTAGTCCGAGTGCCTAACCCCGTGGTGATCGTGTACGATGGAATGCTCAACAGCGTGCGTGTGCCTATGGTTTCTTCAGAGAGGCATGCTTATCTGTTAGCATAACAGATGTCATTCATTGTCAGTCGAAATAAAGCTATAAACTCACAGTTGTTTTTAAAGACCAACTTCTTTAATGATACATACCAGTGTTTGTTATACTAAGCTTATAAAATAAAGTTGTCTGCATGTAAATACAAGAGAAACATTAAGAAATCAATAGCGATCAGGACAGGGATTTCAATTCCTATACAAATTTAGAAATGACTCAAGAGAAGATAAATTAACATACATGGCTGTGACAATATGAACACAGGTGTAGTCAACGTGATCCATTGATTGAAAAAAAGAAAGAGGGCAGATCAAGGATTACGGCATTAACAGGAGATCCAGTCTTAAATGGGGTGTGAAAAAGCAATCACCACACGTGGATACTGAGGCATTTTTCTCAAGTATTAGATTCTTTGGGCAAGTTTGGAACATCAACGCTTCCCGCTCTCTCACGAGACAGAAAGGGAGGTACTGACAGCCTTACCCCCGTGTCTTGACGTACAATGGGGATGGGACATCCCAGGTGTAGTTCGTGGGGGTTAAAGAGGGCTACAGGTTGGGAGAGGTGTGAGCACATGAAATGCAGGGGTTTAACAGCCCATCTAGCAGTAGTGAAACTTTTGGTTTTCAACTGTGCCTGCCACTTATACTTCATAAAAAGTCACATGAGTAGCTAACCGCGTTGTCCCACATGTATTGCTTCACAGCTTCATTTCTGCAGTTACAAGCCATTCAAAACTACTAAATGTTAGAGGCAAGCCTCTTTTAACTTCTTTTATCAAAGAAGATCTGTCCATCTTGCCTCAAGACAAACAGTATTGCACTTCAAGGTTATATTAACTGAGGAGTTACAGAATCTCTTTAAGGACTGAAGCATTACTTACGCACATCCATTGCGCTATGTGTCTGCTTAAAAAGATAAGCAGGAGAAATTAATTTTAAATTAACACTGCAGGGTACTGTGAAGATGACGAAGCATAGGCCCTCTGTGTACTTATATTTCTAATGCTTAAAAGGTTCTTCCGTTAGGAGGCTGGTTTAGCAGAGCAGTCTACGGAACCGGCCGCGCCCTCTCCCCGACTCAGTGGTCCAGGATCCGAAGATTGCCAGATACGATTTTGTTCTCTAGTACAGCTCCAGCCGGGATGTCAATTCTGTCGCCGTGATTTGCAATGATGATAACTGTTCCCTGGATTTACAGAAGGGAAAACAAGGGATTAGAAACCTTACCTTACCTGTTGACTTGGAGTAAGCGAGAGCAGCGTTGTCCGGAGGACCGGTTGGGCACCAGCTGTAACACAGCCAGATCCTGGATGCATTTAATGTTGTTTCTGCATAGACTTTTTTTTTCCCCCCACAACAAAGCTTTTAAACAAGCAATACTGGAAACTGAGATTACCAGCATACTAGATACTATCAGTTTACAAGGAGAGCTGATGCCTTCTTTGAAGATACGTGCTTATCATCACATCTGCTCGCTTGTAGGTGCAAAAATGTCACCCACATCAGTGTGTCACGGCAGAGCTCGCCATGACAGCTATCAATCAGGCAAACGCACAGAAAGAGCTGGGAGCAGAGACACGCCTGTGAGCGTGCAGACTGGTAACAGCCTGAGCCCGTTCAAGCACTGGTTGCTGCAGCCCCACCTTGCACCCATCTCTGTCAGCAGCTAAACTGCCCTGCACTGTCACGGGACCGTGACGGTGTTCTGTGAGGACTGGCCAGATCCTAAGGAAGAATTTGGGAGAGAAACTAATTTGCTCAGCTCCAACGTTTACTAATAAATCAAGAACCCCACACTGGTGAGAAGCAGCCTGTGGCTGTAAAGCCAGCTCCGGAGGGGAGGTGGTATGTGCCTCGTAGAGCTACAGGACAAAGATGTAAGCCTTGTTTTCAACACAGAGGCCTGAGGTCTGTGGTGTTTTCAAGGTTCGTAGACACACCTCAGCTCTCCCTGGGACCACAGAGAGAAGCAGCTATACCCGTAACTATAGGGGTCACTGGTCCATCTTGGCCTCTGCAGTCTTCACGCCCGTTACTTAATGCCTAGGAGCGCTGCCTCGGACTGTGCGTAAAGGCACTGACGGAGGCGGGATCAGTTACCAAGGAGCAGCGATCAGTCAGGTTTATGCAGGAGCACCCCACTGACACACTCACCTTTAATGAAACGTTCTTCCCAAATGTAACATCTCCTGAAACAGTGAGATGATCCAGCTCCAGCATATCTGGGATACTTTCAAACCTCCGCAGGTAATCTTGAACCTTTTGGAGACAGGACAGAACAGAGACAGTTTAAATCCACCTGTGGATTAAAACAAGTGTGGGAGCTTCCTGCAAACTCCTTTCAGGGATCTTTCTGGAATCTACACCTGACAAACAGATTGCTACTTTGAAAGCAAGGTGGTATTGTCATTCCTGCCAGCGATAACTAGGAGAAACAGAAAGGGCAGTATCCCACCAAAGCTGGGCGAGCTCTAGAGAACACACACAACCCAATTCACGCTCCGTTTCCTCAGCTGACAGGGTAAAGGAGCACCCAGCAGCACTATGACATCATGCACACACGTTAATAAGTACTTTGTATTCTGACAGCCTAACAGTTCTTTACAGAGAGCAAAAGGGAACGCCCAGACGGGCAGAGGTAGATGAAGTAAACCTCACTTTTAACTTATTTATCGCTGTGGACTGTATTTTTATTCAAAGAGATAAAAACAAAGTACAGTTATAGGAGCTTACCTTTGTGAAAGAACTTCCCAGTTTGACAAGAGGCACTGTTGGAAATTCACGCTTCTCGCTCATCGTTAGGGATCCAGCATTAAGGCTGTACAAATTAGACATCACAAGCAAGAGATCTGACGTGGTCTTAACAGGCAGAAAACGACTACGAGGTACGTTTATCCCCAGAGAGTTCTCAAAACTCTTAATAGCAGCACCAACTGCCGTCTCCAGCTGGATAACGTTCAAGCCTCCGTCCAGGGTCTGGAAGAGAAGACTCAGGTAAACACAAGCAGCAGGTAAGGGCACTCAGAACTAGAGGCTCCGCATTTACCGACAGACCGGCTGCTTTTTGAAGGCAGCAGTCCCTGTCTAGTTACCTAGAAACCAACAGTTCTTTTGAGTCCGTTTCCTCTCAAATCCTCCTAGCTGCTTACCTTCGGGTTCACAATGATCTCCATGTCAATAGCGTTCCTCTCTTGCAGCCTTTTAATAGCAGACAGAGCAATCCACAAATTGTTGGTATTGAATATTTTGAACTTTGACACGGACTTGAATTCATCCACGTGTGCTTTTGGGACCTGAGCTATCTCCACCAGCCTCAGCTTGTTTTCGTATTGCGTAAGCGTGCCACCCTGCAAGGGTCAAAGAAGAAGTCCTAAGTCCCGTTCATGAGATGCCAGAGAAACCCTCCCCTCGCCCCAGACAGACGTGCTGTTTCGTTGGCATTTAAAGTTGAACCTCAGTGAAAACACGTAGCTTGTGTTCAGCTACCAGGTTACTAATTATAGAGTGTGTTTGAAGTACAGTCAGAACCATCAAACGATCATGTTTCAGCACTCCAAGACAGTTAATTCTTGTCATGAAAGTTGCTGACAATCTTTTGCAAGCGCTGCTGTTGTCAAAAATCACCTGCAGCAGTGCTGTGCTAGATTACAGAGCAAAATCTAAATTAAATCTGATGATAGTTCTACATTTGCAGCCCTTACTGGAGAAACAGGTGGTACTTCAGTAACGTGAAGTGTATTCTTGCAGTGGATTTCTGTGGTTTTGTAGGACTAAGCCAGAGCTTTCTTAATATCTAATGAATACAGAGAAAATCACATTTCCTCCCCATCCTCATAGATAAGCGAACAGAGTCAAAGTACAGTTACGTGGCAAATTGCCACATGCTAGAAATATTCGATACGTGCCATAAACATCTGACAAGTCGTCAAACCTGGACTTTTGTACAAAGTCAAGCAGTTAGGGCAGGAGCAGAAGGGGCAGCCACGCCAGGCTGAGTTGCGCAACGCGCACCTTGACAGCTGTGGAAGCGGCTTAGGCAGTTTTCAGTCAGCAGAGGATACAGCTGCTGTATCCCACCCCTCAGTGCTCTACTTTTCCCATCCCCAAACTTCTCCCCTGTGTGACAGTTTGGAGAAGGTGGTTGTGACCTGCACCCTGCGGCAATCACTTGTGTTTCCAGTGATCAGTCAAGTCCAGGCTGTCCTTGTCTGCTGTTGCCCAGAACCTAGATCCAATTTGTTCCATGCATTAGAACTTCACAAACTTGCTGATTTTGTGCATCTCAAATTAGATCACAGCTGATGTGTTAAATGGTGCCTGAAATAGCTATAAGAAGATTTAATGTATGTCTGAATTCATGCATACAGAAGAGACAAGAGGCTGAGATTTTCACCAACACGCCAGGCGTTCGGGCAGGCTTGCACAACTATTTCCTTTACCTTCACATCCGCCCTGGTTTTGTTTGTGACTTCCATGACAAATTCACAGCGTTTCCCGTTGGGTGGGTTCATAAGGTGATTAAGAATGTAAAGGTCCACAGTGGCACCCAAGTTATCTATATTGGATACAAAAATGTATTCCTTCCCCTCTCCGATAAGGTTATCCAGCAGACCAGAGTTGTAGAAACTGCCGTAGATATCTCCATGGCCTGGGGGATACCAGCACTCCGTATTCTCTCCTGAGTAAGAAACATCCTTGGCTATTGGCAGCAGAGTTTCCTTGTTAATTCTAGGATACCTGGGAAGACAACGGGGTTTGTTAAGTTCTCGCCAACGTTGGACTAGCGTAAAGAAAAACAAAATACAATAGTAAAGGTGCAACTACGCGGGCTTTTTCAAACATCTTTTGCAGCTCTGCTTTCTAGGCTAGCCTAAGTACTCTGAATTGGAAGACCCATCCAAATACTTAGCTATCACCGAGAAGCTGCAGAATGCAGTCTCTCATTCAAGAATCTAAAGCCACAGTTCTCCAACCATGCAGTAAAACAGCTTTCCTCTGACACGCGGGTTCAGAGCATGCCAAGCACGCCTCTGACATCATCAGCCACTTCAGATTAGAGCTTGTTCTTGCTAAGGAAGCCATGTTCTGTCTCCTTCCAGAGCCCAGCCGCCCTAAAAGCAAATTCAGGAATCAAGTGGCCAGCATCCAGTACACCGCTATTCACACGCTTCTTGAAACCGTGTCCCCCTCCACACCCCTCTCCCTAATTTTAATACGTTGCCCTCGACTCTGCTTAACACCCTGATGTTTCAGTCTTTCAAAGAAAGAGGCCCAAAAGAGAGACTGAACATGGGTACAGAAGACACTACTGCTACCTCAGCATCTCAAACTAAAAACCCACACCGTCTGGAACACGGAGAAATGCAAGCTAGTTGGTCCTTTCACCCCAAGTGGAGAAGTTTTTTGATACCTGCTTTGATTAAAAGTATATATCTTCACACGGCTGTGGCTGTATTTCTGCAAGATTTTCTTTGTGTCGTCATCAGTGTTGAAGGAATTCATGAGAACAAGAGGGACATCGGTGTTGTAGGATTTGTTTAAATGCTGAGACGGGAAAGAAATGGTAAATTCAGCATGTATTATTAGCTTTAGCTCTGACACCTAACATTTTCAGAGAAATAAATTATTAGATAAAACAGACTGGAAATAATAAATGCATGAGATAAAAGAGAGAGATGCTTATGCCAACAGAATGGATAATAAATCAGGTAAAGGAAAACAAATCCTTGTAAGCAGTAAAGATAAGGCCCACATTAATTAATATATAATTAATCTTTGTTTTTAAATCCGCACTGAAATTCAAAATTTGAAAAGCGCAACACCACAAAAAGATTATTTTAAATTTCAGGCTATTGTTAATTACAAAAGGCATGTTTTTCCCCAAATTACTAAAGTCTGTCAGGCTAAGGTTTCAAAACCTTCTCTGCACAGTAAGCACTTTGGAGCCTTTTTGGCGGGCTACAAGATGGACAATAGTATCAAGAGTACATAATGAAATGTCACAATGTTAATTATTTGGGTATCTGTAAAGTGGAGCTGAAATACACAAGAGCATTTCCTTGTGGACAGCACAGCAAAGGCAAAAATCAGAAAACATGACAGCGTTCCATCAAAAACAGAGTGTGCAGAAAAAAAAGATGCTTCGGTGATCTCAGAGCTTTGTGTATCCGATCGCCCTTGTCTGCTGGGGAGCGTTTGGGATCGTTAACCTCTGGTGGGGTCAGAGACTTCCGCAATGACCCTTTTGAGAAAGCGCCCGCAGCACCAAAGGATTAGGACTGCATTAGTTGGATATAAATTTAAGTCTGCTGTAGAAGTGTCTAACATACAGGGGAGAGTCACTCCACACAATCACCACACTGAGGCAAAAATTGTTGGAGCTCCAGAAACTCTGGCACAGGCACATTCAATTTCCTACTCTAATGACCATCTTAATTATCTGCTGTAAGAGGAATATTCTGCATTAAAAACATAAGCTGAAATGTCCTCTCAACACCAACAGCTGTTATTTTCTTTTACTTTTCTTTCTTCAGAGGAAAATGCCAGCAATCACTTCCAGCATGAGAGTTTTAATTTGACAGGGAACTCAGAGCGGCTGTGAAGAGCTTTGTTCCACTGCACATTAAAAAAGCTTTTAAAAAGCTAAACTTAGTCCTGCGCCTGGAGGAGTCGGAAACAAGCCCGGGAGTTAGCCACGCCAGGCCAGCTCTACGGCTGGACTGCTTGTGTTTCTGGACACAACCACCACTGCCCGGGTCGGTGTGCGCAGGCTGAATTACACTTGTGCTAACACGCGTGGAGCGGACAGAGTTCAATCGCCCACTGCTCCGTCCCTTTTATCCACACGTCTGCACGTCACTAATGCCCATTCTTTCCACCGCTAGCGCTGTGACCAGACCTCATTTCCCTCTCCTCTTCCTTTTGCCAAGCCTCCGCCGCAATGTCTCTTAAAGGGTCACACAGGAGAAGCTCAGTGTGTCCCACTTCCTCCGGCACAGAAAGAAAGGGAATGCTTTATTCCAAAGCACAACTGCGAAACCCAGCATACTCGGTGACCATGGCGTATAATGCGAAACAAGAACTGGATCCCAGCCTCCCCTTACCCCAAAAAGGCAAAGTCTGAACGACCACTTAGTGGGCCTTGTCTTTAATTAAAATCAGATTAGTCAGGGAGTGTTTCTGTATTGGCAAGAATTTCAGCTCTAGGTGGATTTCAGGTTAGGTCCCAGTGCCCAGATCCCTCGAAGTGTCCACAACAACTCTTCAAAGCCCGTCAAAAGTTACCTCAATCTGCTGAACTGTCAGATCCAAGAAGGTGTTCTCGTTCCGCACCCCGATAAGACTTTTTGGGCCTTTACAACCCATGCTTGTGCCCAAGCCGCCATTTAGTTTCACGACCACCAGCTTGTTCAAGACAGAAGCAATGTTATCGGGCAGTCCTCTGGCCTTTATCTTCTCATAGGGCTGGATCTGTAAAAAAAAAAAAAAAAAAAGCAGCAGTGAGATATTTGGAAGGAAATTGCTTTCTCCTAAAACCCTGCAAGACTTAAAATTTGGCAGCAATACCCACATTTGTTTATATGATTTATGACTCTAAAAAACATTTGCAAAACGAGTCTACCATAACCTGATTTGTTACAATACAGAAAACCCGATTTGTTACTACAATCACCTCTCTTCTTCAGAAGTTCTACAGATTTCGTGACACCAGTCACAATCAGCTTCATCTAGATGAAAAAAATGTCTCTGCTCTTGCAGGGAAAGGAAACTTAACTCACTAGTAAGGAAGAAGTCATGCCAGTTATGCCACTTACCATCTTCCTCTTGCCTTGCAGGAGGAGAGGGGGTCTCCTTGTGAGCCATCTACCTCACTGCCCCCCTTCAGCCAGACCACAAGTTAAGAACACAGGCCCCACATGCAGGACATAGAACTTTTCTTCCCTGAGCAGCTTAAACTTGCCGATTTTTTTTGATACTTTGCACTGAGGCTGTTGGAGGCAACATTCTTGGCAAAAGGTTGGTTCTTTGACTCAGTCTATACAGATTTTTATTCCAACTACTAGTCCGATACAGTAATTCATCTCTCCCAATAGCGTGCTACGAAGTGGAAGAGAGTGCCTAGTTCTTATCCTGCTATTTTCAGGATGTGTGCATCCAGCTCACGTTACACCTTGCAGAAAGTCTTCTACCTTGCTGACAGCCATATCCTACAGGCTTAAAAACAGAGTATGGGCTACATTTGGGGCTAGTGATGGAGAGCAAAATCAGGCTTGTAGTGACAGCGTGCCTCGCATTAGGCATTGCTTGTCTCCTAATCCAAAGCACCTAACTCAAAGAAACAAAGGTAACAATGCAACGATAAGTATCATGCCAAAACTGTTAGAGCAAAATCAATACAATTATCCTTTAGCCTGCCCTTCTAGAGATTTTCTTCTGAAGAAAAGCCTTGGTGTTTCAATGCTGTGTGTATTCTAGCAGCAAGAAAATGATTGTAGTTCTGATAAGGAGTTGTGTAAGATCCACAGCTGATTTCCAAAAACAAATACATACAGAGTAGTTTTCAGAACTGTGTTTGCTTTGGGCAAGTCGGGCTGGGGTTCAAATGGAAATTCACATTGCACTAGAACAAGAGTCATATTTCTTACTCGGATGTGCGGGGGAAGAGAGCAGAGTTTGCGCAATTCCAGCATTCCAGCACACCACAGGCGGCAGATTAGAGCGGATACCTCATGTTAGGGAAATTCTGCCTTACGCAGGATCTAGAAAGCTTATGGTATATGTTTAAAGATAAGATCACTCCACAAGTTACAGCAGAATGACTAACTAAACTCTCATTTACTCAAACAGTGGAAACTGACCCAGGAGGAACATCTTGATGCAACTGCTTAAACTCATTCCGTTTAAAAGAATTTCCCAACACGTAAGATATGTACTCCAAAAAAAGTAAGCGATTAGCTTAACTTGAAAGCCCTACTTTCTCACTAAAATATTTTTAACTAATATGAAAACATTAAATAGAAGAATAGCACCAGATTCCCTGTTGAAACACTCTAGCTGTTGAACATTAAAAATATATGTCAATGTTGTGACTTAATTTTTGGCTCAGTGGGCAGTGTTACTGGGGAACAAGACAAATTTCAATAGTTTTGTGAAATGTAGCCATCAAAACAAAGATATGCAACTAAAACAATGAGGCTTGACGAGTAAGCCTAGTCATTACTTTATTTTAATGCACTTTTTAAAGCTACATTCTGCACAAATGCCAGGAACTCTGCTGCTTGTTTCTGGTAGTTACTGGGCATACAGGTAGCCCCCGACTACACTGTTCCCAGGAGAAGAGGTAACATCCAAACTCGCTCATGACCCTATACTAAGATTTAACCAACACATTAAAGATGATAGAAATGTTTCCATCTACATGCTCTTAACCAAGTTCTTGCATTCCTGCCTACCAAGTAAGTTCAGACTTAACTGTACTTCTCCATGTTTCAAAAGCAGTAGAGGTTCCCTGTGCCAAAAAACCCTGAGACAGCGTATGCAGGTAAGGGGCTTTAGGGGTAATGCACAGACTCCTAAGTGTAAAGTCACCATCGCATTCAAGATAAATACAATTTAGCTTGTAAGAGTAAGAATTGAAAAGGAAAAATCTTATGTATTTAAGCTACCACTTTCCAGCTAAGTCACAGTCGCAGACATGGTAGTTAAACAGTTTTTATTTCACTCTTTCAGCAGGCTACAAGGTAAACGTGGAGTTATCGTGGCTCAGGCAGCAAGCAGTAACACAGTCACTGCTGCAGTTATCTGCTAATAAGTTCTCCTTAGAGAAAGAAAGTAACTGATTAAACAAAGCAGGTGATGTTGGCATGCTATTTCCCATTTAATCTGCAGAGAATGCTAGCCATAGAAACCACAAGCCATTTCAGTCACTGACAGTCACCCAGGTTTGTCAGTAAAATCTGCATGGATCAATAAAGGACAAGGGAGTGGAAATTTGCCAGCCAAGGCTTTAACTTGAATGCTAACCTTCGGACAACCAGAACTTTGATCCCTAGAAATTTACCTACGTCACTGCAATTTGATTCACTCATCCAAGAGAGACAGTTTTCAAACACGGTTTCAGGAGGTCCCAAGCATTTTGACAGTGTCTCAGTTTCGATTTTGTATCATAAGATTATGAAATAAAACACTAATAATGCATTACTAGAGTGACCTACGCAAAAAGTATACTAAATCAAAATGATCGCTCTGGATTTCTGCTACCTTGAACTGAGAATTAAAAACAGTCTCCTTCCTTGTTAACTAGCTGGTTAAAAACAGCTCCCAAGATCCCTCCATTAAAACGGCTGACAGCTTTAAATGTGTGGTTTAACTGATAACTTCACAACTTGTTATGAATAATTTATGCTAATTCCTATTATAGACCAGATATGTTACTGAAAGGTATCTTAGTTGGACCACTTTGCTAGGGAAGCAATATGGTAAAGTCTTCCCATTCCAGCTTTCTCGTGTGAGGGTGTGACAGCATTCATTTTAGGCAAAAGGGTTCCTTATCTAGCAGTATCAAGAAATGAAACAACTCTTCTGATCACAAACATGTCTTCACAATTAGTCACACAGTGCCTAGAGATAACAGGATTGTGCCGTGTATTACTCCAAGAAACATGGGCAGGGTACGAAATACGGTGGTCAGAAGGGAAATTTTCATCCATTCTTGCCTTGCTTTTTTCTCTCCATGGCCTCCCTCAGATTTGCTGGTTACGATCTCTGGCCAACTGCAGCCTTTGCCCACTCTCTCTTTTCTACCCCCAACCCTGGCACAGCTTTCTGCCTCCAGGTTATAAATTCTGCTCAACTGCATCATCCAAAGATGACAGAAGGTTGAAAGAAGTAAGTAAAGAGACAGCTGAGGTTGGTAAGAGGGAAGAAGGTGGAAGATAAGGTGACAGCTAGAAATGAATGGACTCCCAGGGCAGAGAGGCAAAAGACCCTAAACCAGACCTGAAGTAACAGGAAATAAAACACCAAGCAAACTGTCGGTTTTCCAATACAAAACTCTACGACCGGGCTCAGGCACAAGACTTCGCAGAAGGTAACAGTGATGCCCAGGAACACAGATGTCAAACCAGTACATCTTATCAAAACATTCCTCTTCACATTTTACATTTAACAGCAGCATTTTGGAAGCACCTCCACAGTCCTGCTTCAGCAAAGGCTTAAAAGATGCGTAACCCAGGATAAGCAAAATTGGGAGCAGCCAAACGTGGCTCCAGAGCAGGTCAGGTGAGACTGAGCCCTGGGATAAAAGCCCCGTTACGGTGCAGCCCAAATGCCTGGCCTTCCTGGAAGGGAACAGCCTGGCAGCAGCTCCCGGGGGGGCTGTGGCGGGATCCGGCCCTACACCCGGGTCTGCCCCACGCCAAGCCTGCTCTGCCCTGCGCTGCAGTGCCGCACCCTGGGGAGCAGGCACCAGTTCCTAACCACGAGCTCCTCCAGCAGCACCTGCCCTTAGGTCTCTCTGAGGCAAGGCTCGTAAAAAAATAAAATAAAATAAAATCTTTTAAATTCGGGTTTGTGCCTGTACAGTTGGGAGCTCAGCATCCTGGGAGCTCTACAAAATGAGTTTGTTTGGGTGTTTAGGCAGCAATCTGTTGTTGTGCCTCTTTTTAATGCAGAAGATTTATTCATAAAGTCTAAACAACCCACAAAATATTTTTAAAAAGTTTAACTGTACTCAGACTTTTGGTAAATAAGCAGCCACATCTGCACTCACATGAAGTTGTAATGTTACATGGGGAAGATGTAAGACATCTTGAAACAAACCAGTAGCTGTTGATTTGCTTGTTTTTGAAGCTGCATGTTCTCTGCATCAAAGATGTGCAACACACCAGCCTTGATGTTTCCTGCTCCTTAAAGGGGTGAAGAGGGAATAGAATCAGGGCCAATCTAGTAATGGTTACACGATTTCTACAGGGCTTGTACTCTTCTTTCCCCCCCACCAGAAGTGGAGGAGGAGGAGGACAACTGGAAAAGTCAATCAACAACAGCAGCTCAATAAGGAAGACTAGCTGTAAGGTGAGAAACTGGACCTATCCACCTGTGAGGCCTGAAGGAAATACCCCTCACGGCTCTTCTCCATTTTGATGGCAGGAGCCTACATTTCTCTAGGCATTCTCAAATACTGTTCTTCTTCCTCTGCAAGTGGAGCTTGCTCTCCATGGCCCCGAGTTGTGTTCACATCACCCAAAGGTTACTAAGCTACTAATACTTGTCACTTGCATCTATCCTGGTTTCCAACGTAATTCTGCCACATGCATAAACAACTGTTGAAAGAACACCCCGATGAGAAGGTTACTAAGTTGGGGCAGCCGCAGCAACCCAGATAAACATCATGTCGAAGCCACTTCCTAAATACTCACATCTACCGATCTCAAAAGGGACCATTTCAGCTTGCCCACACAAGCACTTTATGTTACAGAGGAACACTACAGTCCTTCATCAGGAAACTTATGACTGGCAATATTCAGCTAAATTAAGACAGAGAAAGCTTTCAAGTCCGCAGAGTTGTTTTATTTATAACTTAGCTGAGAAGCTCATTTCTTCCAGGCAGTGAGATGCAGAGAACTAGGAGGCTAATATTTAGGGAGTAAAAAAAAAAACCACCAAAACCAAAAAACCCCAAACAGGACATATACGTACAGGGCTTACCATATACACATGTGCTGTGTGTACACACACGAGCATGCTCTTTGAACTAGAGAAGGCTCTCTTGAAAATATTAAGAAATGACAGTAAACAAGGACTATAAAAGTCAGCTGCTTCGGGTATGAGGAAGTAGGAAAACAGATTACACATACAGTACCCTTCCTTAGTTGGACAAAAAGGCCAGATTATGAAGTCTGCTCAAAGGGAAGCTTGTATGGCAATCTTCATGACAAACAAATAAAAACTTTATCACTCATAGAATCATAGAACAGTTTGGGTTGGAAGGTACCTTAAAGATCATCTCGTTCCAACCCCCCTGCCACGTACAGGGACACCTCCTACTAGACCAGGTTGCTAAAAGCCCCATCCAACCTGGCCTTGAACACTTCCAGGGATGGGGCACCCACAATGTCTCGGGGAAACCTGTTCCAGTGCCTCACCACCCTCACAGTAAAGAATTTCTTCCTTAGATCTCATCTAAATCTCCCCTGTTTCAGTTTAAAGCCATTACCCCTTGTCCTGTCACTACATGCCCTTGTCAAAAGTCCCTCTCCAGCTTTCTTGTAGGCCCCCTTTAGGTACTGGACGGCTGCTAGAAGGTCTGCCCGGAGCCTTCTCTTCTCCAGGCTGAACAACCCCAACTCTCTCAGCCTGTCTTCACGGGAGAGGTGCTCCAGCCCTCTGATCATTTCTGTGGCCCTCCTCTGGACTCGCTCCAGCAGGTCCATGTCCTTCTTGTGTTGGGGGCTCCAGAGCTGGACGCAGCACTCCAGGTGGGGTCTCACCAGAGCAGAGTAGAGGGGCAGAATCACCTCCCTCGACCTGCTGGCCACACTTCTTTTGATGCAGCCCAGGATACGGGTACATTGCTGGGTCATGCAACTGTGCCTCAAGGGATTGCCAGTCAGCTACAGCTGACCTGAAAATATCACTAAACACTGGAGGTTTATGGAGCTTGTCACCAATAAACCCGAAGTTCCTGCGTGGCATGCCCTCCATAAAACAGAAGCAACTGACCTAAGCAAAACACTGCACAAAGACAGCAGCACAACAGCTCTAGCAATCAGTTACCAGCACGCAGTTCTGCAACCAAGAAGAGGCACACGCTACACTGGTCTTGCATCAGCGATGCCTTAGCATCCCCAGATGTCTCTGTTCATGCAACAGAGCACATCAGCACAACTGAAATAACACAGACCAAAGCTAGGGCAGCAGCACTGCCTGCATCTATCAGAAAGTCATCTATTGAAACAGCATCCACCGCACTTCCTGTGTGAAGACTTCAGCAGCCCCTAACAGGGCCGTGCAGCAAATAAGACAACTTCATCTGTTCCCACAGATCATCGCCTCAGGCAGTCCAGGGCAGGATGGTTGCTGCGTTGGCACTACGCCGCCACGCACACTCACTGACTGCCATGAACGTTTTCTGAGGCTATTGGGAATTAAGCAGGTGCAAGGGAGAGAATCTGAAGGTCAGGGAGGCCAGTAACGCCTGGATGAAAACCACAGCTTCAAGCTGAGCTGTAGCAACAGGTTTGCATGTCAGATCTGGTCATCTACTCATTGCAGATCCAGAGGATAAAACAAGTCAAAGGAACCTTTAATAGAACGGGACTTTTTTTTCATTTGAGATTTATTGCTAAGTGGAAGCTGGGGGAGGATGGAGAAAGGAAGGATACAAAGAATTGCACTATTCCAGTTCCAACTCGCAACTGCACCATTTTCACCAGTCGTGCCAAGCTCTCACAAAGAATTTAAACCTTAAGCACTACCTTACAACAGCTATGGCCATGCTAGACAAGAATAACAGAGGCACAGTCTATAAGCTTGAGGTAAAATGATTTTCATGCAGGAGAACTCAAAGTCCTTTGCATCTCACGCATCCCTTTCCTTCCTTTTACCCTTTTTTTCCATTAAAAAGATGACTACATACAAGAAAATCCTTTAGCAATCTTCTAGATACTATGCAAGGATCTTTGATATAAGCAGGTTTGCAGAATGTTAATATGCAAAAATCAAACAGAACTGGAGCTTTTTGATCTAGTGCAATCCCTCTCTTATTCCAAATGCATATCCGTTCAGGAATACCATCTGTTCATAGTTATTCTATTCTATCCACAGTTCATTTATTCTGCTGTATTTTCAAAAGGAAACATGCAGAATAAATGAGAGAGGCAGGACATGGATACAGCATTTCAGTGTTGCAGGATGCATCTGAACAAACTATAGAAGGTAAAAGATCCTGAAGGTTACCAGCATGGATTTGTCAGAAAGGCAGGGACAGCTGATACAGCACAAGTAGGAACTGATGGCAGATATCCAATTCCAAGTGCGCACTGAGACAAATTAACAAACATGCACACATTCTCTCAGCTCTTATCTAAAGAGACTGTTGCCCAAACTACTAAGTACTTTTTTTACTCTGTAACCACACTGATCCTTACAATCCCCATACCCACAGACCCTTACCTCCCAAAGGTGAATACCAAAATTAGTTACTCAAGGGTCGGGGTAGCTACATGCTGTCAATATAAGATTGCTCCCCCAAAAAACCCACACAGTGCTGCCATTTCACAGAGCACGTATGTGGGAACTTCATTCCAAAGTTCCTAGAACTTTTCAGGAACAGAAGTGTGCAAAAAGCAGAATCTTGCTGTGTTCTGTTAACAACAGAGACTGTGTTCAGGCTGGGTAGACACCTTGAAAAACAACTGTTCTTCTCATTAAGAAAGAGATGATAAACACTGATTTTAATGTACTGAAGGTACATCAGAAAGCTTAATGAACGATTCACTACCAGCAGGATCTACAGAGATTTACACTCAGTGCTGGGCACAGTTCAGAAGAAAAATGTGACTAGATCCTCACTCCCTGCCATCACTTCCCATCCACTCAAAGGTCAATGCCACTCCGTATTAGACTGCAAATTGATTTAAAATATTTAGGTTTGAGCTTTAGCTGGGTGGGATGAGAGTCACACCCACAACGTTCAGACACCACCTGAACAGCCAAAAAAATTATTTCAGCTTTCAAGTCTCACTACGTTCTTCTTGCATCACTCACAATACAGCTCTCCAAAAAGAAGAAAGTCTGCCACTCAGTTCAGGGCCAGACGGCCTTGAAATCTTTTGCTTTTGCTAAAGTACCAACTACCCTTTTACGCCTTCGCTATCATGCCTGAAACTAGCTTATGCAGAAAGCTCAGAGTAAAACCCTGATGAAGTTAACGGTTCCATCCAGGCCCTCCAACAAGGGTTTTGTTCATTGGATGTTGCATCAGCTACAACACAAAATTTGTAACTCAGCCTCGCTAAACATTTCAGTTTCTTTTGGCATAGGCATTGGAAATGACAACTTGGCAATGAAGCCCTGGATCTTGAAGGGTCTTTAATTCAGAGAATAACAAATGTCAAGAACTCAAATTCAAGCAGGATCCTTGCAGCATCAGGACTGCTGGATGACAGTGCTGTCATCTAGGAGTCCCAGTCAGGCGCAGGCACTAACATGCAGAACTACCTCATCACCTGTGAGCATATACACAAGCGTAAGAAGTACTCCACAGTAATAAAAATCAATTCTTGCTCTAAGGGCTTGGAACAGTGGACTTGACAAGTAAGTGCTGATGGGGAAATACTTCAGGAACAAAAATGGGCAGGAATGACATGGCTTACAGATGCATGACTACAGTGTTATTCATATGAGACATGTCTCAAAACTGTGGTTTGGAATTGTTCTAAGATGACACATCTAGCTTCTTTTGGTTTTGCAGACAATGTCACAGAAGTGATTTTCAGAGCAGTTTGCATGAGGCAACGTTGGGAGTTTGACTAACAGATTTCAGAACCATACTCCTACTGCAAGAAGGTTTGGAAGAGTCTGTCAGAGACAGACAAAATGAGTATCAGGGCTGTCATCATGAGTAGACTGGAAAGGAATATATCCATATTAGTCAATGTGTACTTACAGCAAGGAAATATTTACTCAGTATAAAGGGACAGTTTTAGAAATAGCACCAAGTGAACCCTTAAAACCAGTTTCCAGAGCTGAACATTAGGAAGACATTTTGCTTTCGAGTAAAAGCATGACATTCATTCTTTTCCTTCATGATACAGTTCATTGAGATGACAACGTGAGCTGCAGATAAGAATCTGACCACTGGGCAAACAAAACTTCTAATATCCAAGCTCCTTTCACACTCACATTACTTTGGATGCTCTCTCTACATCCTAGATGAGGTGTTGCATTGCTATTCTGAGATTTACTTTATCACTACAGTTCCCTCAGAGGCCTCCCAGCAGGACTTTGCTATTGCTTCCAACGTAAACAAACAGATCACTGCAATCTACATCAACAGGATTAAATTACACTTGCCATGTCCACATTCTTTACCTCGTCTCCTTGTTAACCAGCACTCTAAGTATACTTTCTTCTCTGAAGACTGTAACAGTAATGGGTCCTAACTATGCCAGCTATCATTGTAAGCCTTTGGACACATGGAAGCAAAGCATCTGGAAGGAAAAAACAAGTCAGAAGTTTACCAATATAGTGTGAAATGGGTTCAATCTTCTGTTACTGTTGTCTGGAGCTTACAATTTGCTTGCCTGTCGGTATTAGTTGTTACACTGAAAACATGGAGGTCAGGGATGAAATCTCCCATTGCAGAGAAAAATGGAGGAATATTACAAGACAATCATTTCTGTTTCAATTTACTGACAGGAGCCTTTACTTGTCAGTAGATGCTTCAGGAAAGAACAGAAAACTACATTCAAAGAACAAGTACAATGGATAACAGATGACCCATGGAAGTCTGATCAGAAATTCTGCTCCTGCATAGCACGGTCCCATGGCATTGGGCAAAAGCCTGAAACACCTTTCCCACCTAACCTGAAATTCAGAAGTACCTTATGTAAAATAGAAAATTAAAAGACAAAGCCTATAAATGCAATAAACTATTCATGAACTTTTTTAAACTGTTAAGAAAAAAAAAAGAACACACACAACCAACTTTGGCACATTTTTGGGTGCTTTTATTTTTTTATATATATAAAAATATATATACACAGACCTGTGCGTGTGTGTGCGTGTATATATACACACACATACATACAGGCATGCACATATATACCTAGACAGATACTTTGAGCTGTACTAGGTATCAGCTGAAGATTACACATGCCAGAATTCTCAGTGCTTTGGACTGATCAAGCAGCAAACCAATTCTCCAAAACAACCATGGGCAAATAAATTCACACTGGGGAGAGTAGGTCGTTGCTTTCTAGGCCGTGATACTTGTAATGCAAGGTTCTCAAAAGCAGCTGAGGACCCAACACCTCATAAAACAAGGTTGTCTGAACAGGCAATTATACATCACTTGCAAGATTACCAACCAACTTTCCAAATGAGTCTTGTGTGTACCATCCTCTGTGCTGTTCTAACAAGACCAGGAGAAAAGTACACTATGAGTTTTTATAGCCAGGAAAAGAAAAAGCTCAACTAGAGCTGAGCAAAAGCACTCAGAGGAAATCTGCATATATTCACAGATGCATACCTGTCCCAAAGAACTCAGTACTGCAGTCTTTATTCTGAAGCCCTTCTAAGATTATCACTCTTCACCCTTTCGAAAAGCTCCTACTGTTCTTACTTATACTAGTTACACTGATAATTCTGGAATTCTGGTCTTGAATTTTTATCTCAATTTTTATCTAATAATTCCACAACTCATGCCCCCAGCAAAGAACAATTTGGGAGAAATTACACTGCAGGTCACCTGAAAACATTTCATGTAAGACACCTTTCACTTCCCACAGTATGTCCCCTACATGACTGACATATTAAGAAGATGATAGAGGCGGGATAAATACAAGCAGGGTTTGAGGTTGGCAGGAAAATAGAACTCTCATGGTGAACAAAAAACAAACAAACAAAAACCCCCACAACTCAAGAACGTTAAGTTTGCTCTCAGTTTTGAAGAGCGCTCAACCCACCTCCTGTCAGATCAGGAAGTTGATAATTATCAACTTATCCAAGGAATTCTAAAACAAGAGATATTTATTATGAAGTGAAGAAAGCATGGAAGGATGTTTGTTTGCAGGTATTTTTCCCTAGCTTTCTTCTGTGGCATTTATCAAGTAAGATTATTTGATTTGGAGTTGGTGCTAGGAAGCAAAATTTCCTCCAAGGTCATGCATGCATCTCACCTAAACCGAAGTGACTCGATTTTGCAGGAGTCTTACCATTTTGGATTTGTTTTTTTTCCTTTTTGATCAAAAGTTACTACATAGCTAAGGGACAGAGATGAGAACGAGCCAGCGCAGGCCATAAGGGAGAAATACTCTTTCTCATCTTGCCCTCCTTCCAGCCCTCTGTGACCTTAAGTTAGACCTTTGTCTAACTTCTTTTTTTTTTTAAACAGCTTGCCTTGCCTGGGAATCTCCCATCAGTCTATTTCAGTGTCCTATCATAGCCCTCCTGTTTGACATTTGCTCCCAATGTCCTACATGGTAATTTTCAGTCCTTTACAGAACTTGAAAGTTTCTCTGCTGAAGGTGTGCAAAACTTTAAGAATAGACAATAGCCCTCCCTCTCCACAAAGCAGCCCATTCACTCGCATCAAATTGCTGTCATTTAATCCCAAGCCTTATCTTGACACAGAGAACAGTTTATTCCTTTCATTGTTGCAACTACCTTTTTACATATTTAAAAGACTTATCACTCCCCAGAGTCTCACCCCCTCTAGACTAAACGCAACCCCCTTTTCTTCAGCCTTCCTTGTAAGTCATGTTATCTAGAACTCCAATTTCTCACCTTGGCCTCTTTATTGAAGGTAGATTTTTCTCCCCAAAGCAACACTTCATTCAGTGTTACAGTACAGAAGAGAGAGACATCACATATTTTTGAAGTTAAAAGAAAACACTCAATCTTGGAAAAACCCTAGACTTGATCTAAAACAGCATCATTCTTCAACACTGTAGAGAGCAGCACTGCATCTCTTCTGGAAGTGACTGGACAGCCCGCCTTTCAGTTGCAAACAGAGCCTCGATTGAATCACCACAGAGAGGCTAAGAGAAACCACAAATGTGTGAGGATACAGAAGTCCTGCAATATGCCAAGATCCCTACCCCGGGAAAAGCAAGAATTCGTAGCACAACTACACCAATAGTTACGCAAGAGTCAAAAGACAGCCTAGGGCCACAGATGAGTCAATAAAAGAAGGTTAGGTTTAATAGGAAGTGTTTATTTCAGCACTAAACAGTGCTGAAAAAAATATTTAGTGCTTTTTCAGCAGCAGCTCAAGTGGTAGGTTATAAGTTACAACAACATAGCTGACATTAGAAAATTACACTCAAAAAACCCCCACAGTCAACTACTTGTTTCAGATTCCTCGCTTTTATTGAGCTGCTGTAGATTACAGAAGTTGCTAAATGAGCTATATAACCCAGCCCACTTGCCATATGTCCGTTTCAAATTATGTAGCAGAATGGATTGCTGGAAATGGTCTCATCTGAGACGCACAACCTTCTTTCACGGGCAGGAGGGAAAGAGGAACAACACGGGTCCTACCTACTTGCCCTCTACCACAAGTTACCATTTACTCCAGAGAAGGTGCCAAATGGTAAGACGGCATCTGTCCCATTTTGTTCCCCTGCTCAAAGAACAGCTAACAAAATAACACCAAAGAACTTGACACATATGTTAAGCAGGACCTGATGTTCGGAACACATACAACATATGTCAATAAGTAATTATTTTCCAGTTAGAACCCAAAGCGTTGTCGTAGGTGATTTTATAGAACCATGGCAGTTGTATCCATTCTATGGGCAACTACATCATTTGCTACAAGTAGCAATTATCAGTTTTATGTTCCCTACAGACTGTCACTTCATCGCAACTTACAGAATCTTCTGGAGGTCTCTGAATCTTCTCCCAGTCCACAGATGGTCCCTTTTCTTGTAGGAATCTATGAAATAGCTTCTTAAACCCTTCCAGGTCCTTTTTAGTGTGCTACAAAGAAGAAATGCATTAGTTAATGCTGGTATTTAATGCGTACCTATTCAATCACGGAAGCATTTCTACAAACTTGATGTACAATCTACTCACAAGAGTAATTTTATCAGCACCGAAGTAGAGACATGCTAAAATTTAAGTAAAATTCTAAAAGGTACCAAAAGCTCATTTCCACTAAAACTCAAGGTACAAAACCAACTTGGATACGTAAAAGACAAGTCTAGTCAAAACCATAACCATTAGAATTTGGCCCAATCTTTAGGACAACAGCTTTACCCTTCCTTTCTATAATCCATTAAAGATTACATAGAACCTTTAATAACTAAAGATGATTAAACACTTAATAATAACTCTGTCACACGGTTTATATGGAACTGAAAGTCTCCTGCTGACATTGTATCCAGGCTACTCTTCCACACAGTATCAGAGCACGTCATAAAAATAAGGATCACGGTATTCTGCGATTTGTCTCCCTGTATAATATTTGCCTCAATTTCCCGCATCTGATTTCTCATGCTTTGAGTTGTGTCCATATCATGCTCCTTACCTCTAACTCATTTGAGGGTGCGGTTGCAAGTATCTTATCAAGTTCTACTTTCATCGAATACTCCAGCTCTTGTCGAATGACTTCCTGAAACTGTGAAGTGCCAGCTTGAGACATTGCTTTGCTGAAATCTTAAATAAAAATAAAAACACAGGTTAAAGGAAAAAGAAGAAAACTAGCTTAATTAGACTACTAACAGCCTTCAATTTTCTTTTAAATATTAATAAACTCACATAATCTAGTCTCATTTTATTACTGTGCTAGCGCTCCAGGAATCTAACATTTTTGTTCTTAGTAAATTGGAGAACAGACATTAAATTGGGGCCACAGAACAACAACCCTTCTCTCAAAACTCAAAAAAGTCCCAAAAGACCAATGATCCATCTTGAGAGATGTCGGAAAATCCACAGCAGTACACTTTTTTGCCAGACAGCCAAAGAATTCACATCCTACCGCATCAACATACTTTAGCAAGTAAAAGTGTGAAAAAGCTTTTCACTAAAAAAATTCTTTTATGTAGAACGTTGTGATGGAGGGTATCCTTCTGTTCACACAAGCAAATAAAAACATATGCTTTAATTATTTATACAGTGCACTTTCACACAATCTTCAGTTTGTTCCAGTAAATATTCCCTTACTTTATCTTATGAGTATTTTCACACTACAGCATGCATTTCAGTTACTAAGCAACCTAGAAAGTTAGTCTGTCTATCACTTCAGCATTTGTTTTGCTTTTGAAAGCGATAAGCTCCATAAATGTGAAAAAGAGTAAATACACCAATAGTCTATATAGTAAAGTCCACAACACAGAAAGAAATGGGAGATATAATATGACTTTATTTTCCAACAGAAAGCATTTGAAGCCAGTGAGTTCTCAAAAGACATTCTGAGTATGTTCTCTAAAGACCTCAGTTAATTTAATTTCTGCCAAATCCCTTGAGTAATCACTTCTCGGTAACACAGAGAGTGATGTATTGCCAAATATAGCTGGATTTTAGAAACACCCTGAATACTAGTGCAAAAAGGGACGGAAGGAAACTTTGCAAGTGAACAGAGTGATACTGCCAGAAAATAGCGTTAGAAGACGGACCTGTGTTTAAAGTTTACTTATTTAGAACATGCATTAAAAGGCTATTCCATTGAGAATGTCTAAGAAAGCCAGAGGCAGTTCACTTTAACACAATTTTGATTTTATTTTTTCAAGCAAAGTATTCCACAGCCTCAGACTCAGTGACAGTATCTAATCCTTGCTTTCAAGCCCACAGAAGCCATTTTCCTGACTGCACTGTTTTGCAGGTAGGGGAGGAAAAAAAAAAAAGAACCAAAAAAAACCCCCAAAACAAACCACAACAAAAAACCTCAGACAAGTGCTGCAGCGCACATACTGTGTGTGGTGCAACACAGGGGAAACGTCAGCTCAAGATGAACAGTACAAGGCACAATAGGTTCTTTTTTTAATCAAATGCTTCATTTAGTAGTAAAAACAGGTAACAGTTGAAAGCCTGTTAGGCGTATCTTTCCAGGTCAAATATGTAAAAACACGTACAGCTCTTCATTAGGAAGCACCTCCTCCTACAGAAAAACGAGGAGGTCTATACCAGCTTAATACTTTCATACCGAGCTGCTACAAGCACTGTCTTTTCGTTCACACATTTTGGGTTGATGCGCACTGAAACACTGTTTAAACTTCCAGACAAACAACTGCTAGGAGATACTTTCATACGTTTGTAATCCTCCCTGCAACATGTTGTAATACACCACTTCTGTTACAGCAACAACAGCGGCCACTTCTCACAGTTCATCAGCCTGCAAAACATGCGAACCTCCCATTAATGACGCAACGCATCTCAGAAGAAACTCTGCAAATACCAAGTATTCAACAGAGACCGTCGTTCGTGCTGTTAAACACATCGAGACTAAGTAAGGCAGAGCCAGCTAGCAAGGTTCCCAGGCTGCCATCTAAGTAGGAAAATCTTGTTCGCTCATATTAGCCAGAAGACTTGTATCTACCAGGCAAAAGCATTTAGAGATTAAGTAACGTCACAAACAAATCAAAAGAAAAAGGCGTCATAAAAGTAAATACGTGATAATGTCCTAGTTTGGGGTTTTTTTTATAATACTATAAATTCTCCACAACTTAATGGGCAAACGCTGAACGCATTTGATCACCAACGTCCTCGCGGAGAAGCAAAGCAAACCTGTTGCTTTTTCCAAACACTGTCAAGCTAGATGGGACACTTCCCACCAAAACCCAGACCGCCAAAGCCACCAGCGCCGACGGCTGCACCCTTCACTGGCAACAGAGAGTACTTAGGCTTTACGTTGACCGTTTAACAACTACTGCAACCACTCAGTCTCATCCAGCTTCAACATGCCAGGGCATGGTTGCTTGGAGAGCGCATTATTAGTGCTATTAGTACTACTGTTATTATTATTATGGGGAAAGAGAGAGGAAAGGGCATGGCTGGAGTCCATAAAAACATGCATTTGCCCGGTGCAGGAAAAGTATCTATTCTGCATACGCGAGAATTTGAATACTGTAACTAAGCAGCCAAGAGGAATAGCAACTCAAAGCTTTTCTGCTTTTAACGTGCCATTGCAAGGCAGAGGCTTTTAAGCATTTATCTTAAGAGACTTCCACCAGGATTTGGACTGAATGGGGATCTGTGGCACTCTCTAAAGGCTCTCCAAAGCAAGACCACATACGCTCCAAACATAAATGAACTTGGCACTAGTTGTTCCCGTGTTGCTGCCCCTCACAGTTTTTGGGAAGAAGCTGGTATTTATGCGCCTCGGCCTATCGCTAGCAGAAAGACAACTGCAGTCCTTGAACATGAGCTACTGTTAAATTCAACAGCCCAGGTGAAGGTTTATTTCCCTTTTCACCCTAACAGCAACGAGGAAGTAGAAAGGCCAGTGCAACCGCGTATCTGAAAGAAGTTATTTTCCTACAAGCAAGTAAGATTTCCTGAGGCTATAATCAAAAGTAGTTATTGTGCCTCTAAAAATCAGATGGGAGGCAGAGGTGTTGAATAACTGCAGGAAGACATTTCCAAGGGTACATGTGGCCATAAACTCCCAAATTATTTTTAAAAAGAAATGCCTCTTCCAAGCTATTTCGCAACCAATGCCTCAGATTTCA
Source organism: Phoenicopterus ruber ruber (assembly GCA_009819775.1). Lineage (NCBI taxonomy): Eukaryota > Metazoa > Chordata > Aves > Phoenicopteriformes > Phoenicopteridae > Phoenicopterus > Phoenicopterus ruber. Next base: position 11,597,936 of record CM020217.1, read on the forward strand.
GTTTAAGACCACTTTTATGGATTAGTAATCTTGAACACTCATCTGAAGGAAGAAAAGGGTGGGATAAGGTAGTGGAAGACTCTTGGGGGACTGGCCCACGCAGGAAATTAGCACAGAACAGAAGAGCATGACTAAATAGTTGAGGCTTCAGGAAACACTGGGATTTGCAAAAATGACCACCCAGGATATCTTATTTTAATGTCTTCAGCAAAAAGTGCTTCCTCAAGCAGCAGAGAAAGGACGGCTCTTTAATCAAGTTCGCGGTGGTATCTGACGCGTGGAGAGTTTCACTCAAACCCTCCCGCCCCCGCTGTTACATCTAGCAGACTTTTGTGCTCTGCTCTCACTGCTAACCTGCCCTGTCCTCACAGCATGAACTGCAGCACATGGCAGAGTATTTGCAGGTTTATGATACATAACTTTATAACTGACATATGAAAAAACAAAATATGATAGATCAAGCTAATAAAAAGGAGGTCTGCTTACACTATCAGAAACAAAACAGTTCTCAGGAAAGCTGCACAAGAACAGAACAGCAGTGACTCCTTACTTAGGGGTTTGCACATATTTCCTTTCTGACGTCCCTCCTCTTGTTCTACGTTAAAAGTGGAGAACGCGTTAAGATTGATTAGTTTTGTTCATTAATTCACTCAGAAGAGAACTTCACTGCTTTGGTACTCGGTATACAAGTACCCAGGCACAGGAGGGGGTGGTGGGACAAGTCAGGTAAGAAGTCCCCTCTCTCATGAAAAAATTGGGAATCTTTCAGGCTGAGGGGTATAAATTGTAATTACTTCTGCAATCCAAGCAAGTATACAGAAAGATCTACAGCAGAAAATTATTTAGGTCTCCCTGGAGCCAGACTACTTGCATAAAAATCAAGAAGAGCGGCCAGTAAGTTAAAACATGCAGCTGAACTTTAAATGCTCTATCCTTGAACTCTGTGCTGAGGGTACAGAGTAGATGCCTTAACTTCCACCAACTCCACTGAAAGTTCAAGGCAATTTTTATCCCTGACGAGGATAAAAATCTCTTTAAATACCCACACTATAATGTGCAATGCTAATAAATATTACTTCGTTTGATTTTTAGAACTGAACATATCCACTCAGTCTTGACAAACATTTTTCTTTTCCTACTACTAGAGGCAAAATTTGTCAACATATGTTGGACTGAAGTATTCGTGAAGTGAAACCTATACACCCTCTCTCTCCTTAACGGATGAGCGCGTTAGCCTGAGCTAAGTCAGAAGTTTGCAACCTAGGAAGCCGCTCTTGCCAGCTGTGCACACCACAAGTTTAGGTGTTACGGTCAGATACAGCTGGATTTCTGAGTCTAGCAGCTGATCCTCACGCTAAAAATATCACTTGCCATCGGCAACATGTTTTAGTACTACTGGCTTGATAAAAGACCACTGAAATGGTGGATACTTTTTTTAAAAAAAAAACTTTTAGGATTGTCAAATCCTTGGTCATATTTTAAAAACTTGTTATGATCTTTACATAGGTTTCTCTAGCTTTCAGTTTCATAAAACATATCAGTTGCCTGCAAGATGGCTACCTTCAGCAGTAGGCTGAGATAAGCCAATTCCATTTAAAAGGAACAATTCAGAACCTATTTTCGTAACGTATTTCACAGCAAGGCTTATTTTGATAACTTTCAGAGCGGACGGTCTTTCAGAGCGGATGGTTGAGCAACGTGGCCGTAGCACTCCCCCCCTTCAGCTCTCTACATTTTGCCCAGGTGCCACAGGACATTTGCAGACAGCTGATGCATTTACACAGCAAGTGTTGCACAGTCCTAGACATCCACTGGGTGAGCGACAGAGATTTCCGAAAGCCTGCGAAGGCCCTCGGTTTCCTGCAACATCCAAGTTCGTACAGCAAAAGACCTACTCGTGTTCTTTCTACGGGCAGCGTTACATTTGTTGATAGGCCTGCGTGGATTTATATTACGGAAACCTACAGGCACGGATTTCATTACAAAAAGCACACACACACCGTTAGGAATATCAGAAAGGAGGAAAAGAAAACTGCCACAGCAATGCACCAAAGTCGTTTTTCTTCCTGAAATGACCTCTTTTGTGGGCTGGTTCCCAGTTTCGCAATAAAGGAATCTGAAACTCAGACCACGTACACACACGCTCACACATGCGGAGAGTAAATGAGGGCACCGGAGCCTACCGGGATCAGAAAACACCAAAATACACCCAAGGCTCTGAAAAAAAGCGTAGACGCTTGACCTCAGTGCTTTTTCTCCCCCAACTTTAACAGACCTCTTAGCGAAGGCGGAGAGATTTGCACTTGCAAGATCCCCCCATACGCTCCAGATCCTGCCTGTGCATCAGCCGTGGATAGGAGCCCTGCCGCTACAACCGCCTGGTTCCACCGTGCGCCTGTAACCGCACGAGAGAGCCACGCATCCACCGAGGTAAGCGAGCCGAGCCAAGCCGAGCAGAACCGGCCGAGGCCCCGCCACCAAACAACGAATAACGCTTTGAGGAAGCCCTTCCACATCGCAACTGGGCTGCCGACGGGGCTGCTGCACCTACCGCTGCCTGCGCTCTACTGGGCTGCTGGAGAGAAGGGAAAAAACCCCACAGAGATCTACACACACACAGCTGAGGAGTAAAAAAAAAAAATTACAAAGCACGTCAGCTTACCTGTCGCATAAGACATTTTCGCTCTTTAATAAAATAAATACTTTGCTCTTAAAATATAGGCTGGATTGCTTTGGGGGTTTGCCCCCACGGCTGGGGAGCGAAAGGCCGCCTCCCCGCGCCCCTGCGGAGGCTGGCCGCCGGCGGTCGAGCAGCTGCGCGGCTGTGGGGAAGCGGGAGAGACGGCGGCCCCGACCCCGCTGGGAGCAGCCCGCCCGCCGCGCTGGCCCCTCACCCGAGCAGTCCCTCCCGGGCCGGCGGGCGGGAGGCAAACCCGAAGGAATTTAAATTTCATCAATGAAAGAGGCGGACCCGCCGCGCCCCGGGTTTCGCCATCGCCAACCCTCCCCTCCTCTCCCCCCTCCCCGCCGGGCTGGGCCGCCCGCCTCCCCGGGGCTCCCCGCGCGGCTCCTCCCCGCTCCCGGACGGAACGGGACGGGACGGGACGGGACGGGACGGGACGGGACGGGACGGCGCGGCCGCCTCCCGCTCCGCGTGCCCCGCGCGGCCGTTAGGCCTGAGGGCGGCCCCGCCTCTCCCTCAGGCGGCGGGGGGGCCGTGAGGGGCCTCCCCGCCGCCGCCGCCGCCCCGTCACACCGCCCCGGGGAGATGGGGGGGGGGGGGGGGGGGCGGCGGTCCCGCCGTACCCACCTCGTCGCTGCCGACAACCGCGGGCGGCGGGGGGCGGGGAGGGGCGGGGCGGCGGCGCGGAGACCCGCTTGCCGCGCGCGCGCCCCCGCCCACCCCCTCCCCCCCTCCGGCGAGGGCGGGGTCCCGCCGCCTTCCCAGCGGGCCCCTCGCGGCGGCGGCGGCAGCGGCGGAAGTGGGCGGGGCGGGGCGGGCGCTGCGCTCCGCCCCGCCCCGCCCCGCCCCGCGTCACCGCTGGCGGGAAGGCGGCGCGGCCGCGAGTGCGCCCGCACGCGGGCGGGCAGGCAGGGGGAGGCGATGGCGGCGCGGCTCCCCGCGCAAAGCCGCCCCACGCAGGGGCAGGGTTCGCCTTCCCCTTCCCCTCCCCCGGCCGGCGCCTTCCCCGCGGGATGGTGCGAGGCCGCGTGGGGCGCCGGAACGCGGGCGCCCCCCCGGGAGTTTGCAGCGGGGGTGATCGCGCGGGGCCGCTCCTGCCAAAGCCGTTCGTAATTCACCCCGCCGCTCTCCGGAGGCCCCTCAGCCCCGCGGGGGGTGCGTGGAAATAAATCGCAATTGCTCTTCCGTCGCGACATCCGCGGCTCGAGGGTGGGAGCTTCGAACAGCGGGGCTTGAAGCCAAGCTGAAGGAAAACTCGGTGCGAGATGTCTGTGATGTTTCTGATTTACCGAGCTTATCGTGAGCTTGGGCACCTCCACCCGTGGCTGAAACGCCTTCCCGTCCCGGGTGCCCTGCGAGGTGTAATGCCGGGGCGGTGCCGCGCTGGTGGAGCGCCTGCAGCACGCGAGGAGGTGCCGAAGGCAGAGCATCGCTTCCCACCCCGGCTGCAACCTCCCTCTTTGCTTAACGTTTTCCCCACTTTCGCCTGAACGCGCTTCCCAGCAGCGGCTGGGCTTCCTCCTTTAGGGAGTTGGCACCCGGTTACGGCAGAAAAGCCCGTGCCCCTGCCCGAGATAAGCACTCCCCGGCACCCCACGGGTAAATAGCAGCGCCCTTTTTTTTTATCAGAGGGTGGGAGACAGGTGGGATGCGGCAGCCTGAGGGCTGGGAGCAAATACCAACTCCTAGATTCGAGAAAGAGAAACTGGGATCCGGCAAACAGCGGGATCAGCAGCTTTGCCGGCGGGGATTAAGGTGCGGCAGGGCCTGGCTGCTCGGTGCCGGAGCAGGGCCCCGCAGCGGCGCCTGCAGAAGGGAAATGCCTCCCGTGCCCCTCTGCGGACCAGCGTGTTGGCCCAAGCCCACCGTTGGTGGTGGCATGGGTCAGTGCGCCCGGCTTTGTGCTGTTCCGGGGAGGTAGGGGTGCTCTTTCCCTCCCACGAGCTCTATATGGGCTTTTATATATATGCTGGTATATAAAAACATATGTAATATATGATTGACTCGTTCAGTGCAGCCCTTTATACCAATAATAAGGACACCAAAACGTACCTGAACTGCCCCGTATATCCACACTGAGTTGAACTACAATGAAGACCAGTGCCCACTTCCACGCGGAGAGGGGCATGGGAATTGCCGGGGTACTGCTGAACCCCAGTTCCAAGAGATGGGTGGGTGGGAGACACAGGCAGCCTTGCCTGGGACGGGCAGGGTGGGCTTCATCCCTCCTGGCTGCAGGCACCGAGGCTCAGCCGGGTGCTTGAGGCTCCCCGTAGAGTCTGGGGAAAAACAGGCAATCCCCAGGATAAGCCAGTCAGTTCATTTTGGGGTCCCATCTGGATCTGCCCATTTCTGCCTCTCGGCTTTAAAGAAAACCAAAAATGCAAAGACCTAAGGTGCTCCGTGAATTTTATATCCCTATCCACTTGACCTGGGAGCATCCCTTTGCACTTTCTACCGCCAGGCTGGCGCAGCGGCTCGCTGCACCCTGCCTTCTCTGCATCGGGGAAGATGCTCCTCTTCAGCCCCGGATCCACCAGCAGGAGAGTCCTGGATTCACTCCAGGACATCAGCAAAGTCCTGATCCTTCTCTCCAGACGTTGATGGGAGCTTGCTGTTACCTTAAATGCAAGAGCAGCCCCGCTCCTGTCCTTGCACTGTTAATTAAAACACTTTGCTTTAAACCCAGCGCTCCATTCCTACAGCTCAGCTCTGCTACGATCCCACGTCCAACATCTGCAAGCCAGAAACGGAAGCTAGAGGATCTCCAGATAGTACCGGAACAACTTTTTTACAGCCATCATTTTACAGATAATTACGGGCATAACTTACAGGGTAACAAACAGGGATAACTTTTTATCTGCCTGCAATAAAACTAATTTTAGTGACGTATCTCACTGTGGTGGAACCAGGAGAAAACCCTCCCTCCTTCACCGAGTTTTACGGAAGTAAGAGAAAAATCAAGGCTGAGCACTGATGGTGTCGGTCAGGGCTCCGCGTCACATAGGATGGAGGTAACCAGAATCGACCCATCCGAAAACGGCAAATTTTGGTAAAACTCTGGGTGCCCAGAGCTCTGACAGCGTCTTTTTAGGTAGATTAAGAAAATTAAGCTGATGAGGCTGATAGGGTCTGTCTGTCTGTCTGCCCCCAGCAATTCCTCCCGATTCCTTCGGCAGGCGTCAGCTGAAGGATGGACAGAGGAAAGGCTGCGCAGCACGTGTCCCTCGCCTTATTTTAAAAAACTTAATTGCCCAAGAGTTAGATTAAAATGCGAGGGAGAGGTTTTTCTCGCAAGACACGTGCAAGCTGATGCATACAGCCTTTCAATACCACTGCTCCCAAAAACACCAACCGGGAACGTGCAGGGAGGGACATGCCGGCAGCCCGTCTGTCTGCACCGACGTATTGAGTCTAAGTAAGTAGTCATAGAAACGCCGACAACAGGAGGTCGAAATGGCCCGAATTAAGAAATAAGCTTTTGATCCCACCGTGCCTGATGTCACCGTCTCACCCAGGGGGTTCAGCGTCTTCCAGGAACATTGGGCTGGACCTCATCGCGAACGTAAGAGCAAGCTGCAACGGGAAAAAGGCACCAAACCCAATCCGCCGCCTGTTTTTTATGCCTCATAAATAGAATGTCTCGTAAATGCGCCTCAAATAAAATAATAGTGATTTCCTTTGGTTTCATCACCCAAGGAGCCGGTGCCAATGCGAGATGCTGCCAAAAGTGCCGGTTCCACCCCCCCCTTACTCCAGCCCTTCTCCCCATCCCGCTTTTGGCTCGGCGCCGGCAGGTTTTGGCTGGGACAGGCGCCTTTCAGATGGGCTCGTTTCTGGCACGGTGGGAAGGGGAGGTGAAAAAGCCCTTCTGGGTAGCCAGCATCATCCCTTCATCTCCCTCTCGTTTCTTTCTTCCTTAGCTCTCCCGATTAAGTTTCCCACCGAGGACATTTATTTTCCCTCCATCCTCCGTCTGTTTTTCAGCCGCTTCATTTATTGCCAATTAGCTGCCTTGCCCGAGCAGAGCAGGATCTGCAGATAATGGGAATCTGGGTGTTTACGGGGGAAAAGACACAGCGCAAATGCCAGGGAAATGTGGCCAGGAGGCGCTTGGAAAGCCAAGGTGTGAACATTTTAATTTATTGACTAGGGAATAATAGACACCCCACCCCACCCCCCTTTTTTTTTTCTGTTCTCCAAATAATATAAATATTAACGCAGATGCTTTATGGCCATTTGTCCATTACGCTGAAAGGTGACATCCCAGCTAAGTTTCTTTTTTTCCCTGCAAGGTGAAGCAGCATCCCCAGCCCCACTGGGCCGGGCAGGGGGAGACCCCTTCCCCATCACGCCCAAGCCCGTCTCCCCATGAGCCCCCCGAGGCCATTTCGGAGCAGGGGCTTGAGCCTCATCCGTGGCATCAGGGTAGCGCAGGAGCAGGCTGAGGGCTCGGCTCTGCCCAGAGAAAGTCCTGGCCGCCCTGGCAGGGCCGGGCGTGCGCCCGAGACTGGGAAAAGAGGGGCGAAGGTTGCAGCATTTAATGTTTCTCTTAATTTTACAGGTCTGCCCTTCCTCTGAAATGATCTACCCTTAGTTTTGTTTCCTCTGGGTCTTGCTCTTAGTAAAAGCACTGTTTAATATTCCTGGATATGTATGTGTGTCTGTATATAAAAATATATGTGATTATATACATACTATATATCTTCATATATTGTATAAAGATATAGTTACATATTTATGTATAATATAAATATACATATATCCAGGAATTGATATATGTATGTTTATGTTATATACATATAGTTCCAGGCGATGTGTTCGGGCATCCAGCAAAGCGGACATGCTACACACATCCCCAAGGATGTGGGTATATATATTTTAATATAAACATATATTTATATATTTATCATATAAATATCTATTACTATATCCAATTATATATGTTCTATATATTTTATAGATATTAAATATTTATATACACACATATATATTAGATACTCATAATATGTATTTCTACGTTAATATGTGTGTAAAAGTTATGTTTACATTAATATGTATATATTTATGTATTATAGATATATGTCTCTATAATATAAATGTGTATATATAAATATTTAATATCTATAAAATCTATAAAATCTATAATTTATAAAATGACATATAGTAATACATAATTATAATTATTTTGTTTTGTTTTGTTTTATTTTATTTTATTTTATTTTATTTTATTTTATTTTATTTTTAAAGCAAGGTTTTTGCAGGAAGAGACAGTGAGTGGCTGGGAAACAGTAAAAATGACAGTCTCAGCCCCCTGGGCTGGGGCGCGCAGGGCGCTCCTGCTTAGAATCATAGAATTGTTCTGGTTGGAAGAGACCTCCAAGACCACCGGGTCCAACCATTAACCTGTCACTGCCAAGTCCCCCGCGTTTGTCCAACGCGTGCAAACGGCCGCCTAACGGATTCCTGGGTCGCTCTGGAGACTCGTTTCCCGTGAGCAACACCCAGTCACGGTATTTGATAGCGAGAAGGGGCTCATCAGCGAGCACCAGGGGTCCCGCTCCGGTTCCCCCTCCGAGCTGCCCCTGCTGGCTGGGGAGCAGCCGAGTTAAAACAATACGTGCCCAGGCGTAAGCCCGGGAGGACGCAAAGCATTGCCTTGACAAATTTAATGCCCCCAAGCAGATCGATGCTTTCAAATCGCACCGTTAAAAAATGTCCCCGTCGGGCATTGGTCCGTGATACCCCAGGACTCTGACACGGGGCGCGGAAACCTGCGACTATATTCCTCTGAAATCTCTCCCGGGTGTTTAAAAAGGTATAAAAATCCACGATCTATGGCCAGCAGCGTAGTTCTGCTCCAGCGTTGAACCAGGTGGAGCTGAGCGAGGGCTGTGCGAGCAGGGCGCCAGCGGGGAGACCCTGCAAGCGGGGCTGAGCATCCCGGGCAAACTGGTGAGGTGCTTCAGCTGGTTGTTGTGCAGGCTTTTCCTCTCCATTTTTTTTTAAATTAAATTAAATAAAAATAAAATAAAAATTAAAATAAAATAAAATAAAATGAAATAAAATACTTTTTTTTTAATTCTATGGCTTTCTCCCTTTCTTTTACGTGTTTAAAGCAAGGAAGCACAGCACACCTTTAGGACAGGAGCTGAAAGCCACAGGATCAGAAACGAGCCCAGTCGCACCTAAAAATCCCCTGTTAACAACATCAGCAGGGACCATCCAGAGGTTTCGGGCGCTCCCGCTCGGAGCTGCAGCACTCTTTAATATGTTTTTGTAACGTAGCAACCCGGGAACACAACAGAGGCAGCAGGGGCAGGGTCCCCTGGTCTGGGGAGGGTGGGAACCCACGGAGCTGCTCAGGGGTCACAAGGTAATGGGAGTTATTTTGTCCGCAGATAGGCTGGACAAAAGCTCTGGAATAATTCAGCGGCTATTTTTAACTCCCTTCCTGCAGTAATTCTGCATCGCCTGGCGGCACGTCGGCACGCAAACGGCACGCGCGTCGCCCCCGATGCAAGGCTGTGAGGGGGCTCCGTCCGGAGCAAGGAAGCCCTTTCTGGTCTGGAGATGTTGGCGTGGCAGAGGGGAAGGCGGGATTTCTATACGTCCTGTCCCGTGAGCTGCTTCTCTACACGCTGGAAGTCTTTCTGCTGATGTTTCATAATAAATAAAGCCCTTGGGACAAGCCCTTATGGCAAACGACAGATGAATCTTGTCCTTATCACCCCCCGTCCGTCACCCTTTCACATTTGCCCCTGAGCTTATTCCCACTGCTGTAATTAAGGGCAAATCAGGTGTCAGCTCGCTCCGTTGGACACAGCCATAGGAATTCTTGGCACGGTGCTCTTCCTTTCGGGGCTGGAAGCCAAGGGCTGGAGAGATGGGAGGAAAACAGCTCGTTACGGCCGCAGCGGGGGGAGAGCCTTCCCTGTTTTCCCCTGCGCGCGCGAGGCCGGACCCAGGACCGAGCTCAGACAAGGTGGCTGTGGCTGGACGCCTGTGTGCCCACCCAGAGATCCCAGGTGGGGAGAGCCTCGCGGCGCCGTGCCGGGCTCACCCGCGTCCCGGTGTCTGCGCCTATGACCAGGCAGGTCCCCTGCAACCAGGGGCACGGTGGACCTTGGCGTGGGGACATCATGCTGGCGCTGCAGGGGCTGACGTGGGTCTGGAAGTGAGAGTAACGCTTTGGGTCTGCGAGGGATGGGGCTGAGCCACTGGATGGTTGCGTATCTCTGATGATCCCTAGCTGTCCTGTTGAGGTTGGCTGGGGACGCTAACACCAAAACATCCTGCTCTGGGGTTGTTGGTGAAGGCAGGAGGGCGAGGAGGCTATGTCAAGAGGCACTAAGGCTGGGTTGTTGATATTTCCATGCCAACAAGAGAGATGCAACAGTCAGGGAAGCAAAACAGAGGTGTCATGATCCCTTCAAGTGTCAGGATGGGGAGGAGCGGAGGAGGCAGCCACATCCTTGCCCTGTGTCCATACTTGACTGGGCTGTGGCTTCTCTCTCCGCACTAGCAGACCCGCTCCAGGAGCAAAGGAGGTACAGCAAGGAGCACAAACCTCAGCGCTCATCCAGGATGAGAATTTACACAGCTGTGCTACGAAGCACAGCTTGTCCTGGAGCCCCGGGCAGCCTGACCCAGCCCAAGGCTGGGCATGACACCCGGTGGGCCAACACAACTGCGTCCATGGGGTCGCGGTGGCCTTGCGGGTCCCCTACGTGATGAGTGATTTTATCAGCCGTGGTAGCCCGTTGTCACAACCTGCAGCTCGTCCTTTCTAATGATGAACCATCCAGGGCCCCGTTTTGGCCCATTGGCTTAGTCAGGTCAGCACAGAAACTTTGATCAAAGTCCTAGCCCAGAGGCGCCACTAGGACTAGCCCTGCTGGTTTGGTGAAACATCTCAGGAAGATTTTGGTGACTGACTGGCAGCTGGAGGCGAGGGGGGAGAGAGGGTTACCGTCCTCTCTTGCTCCACCTGGCCAAGCGGAGCATGAAGAAATGTTTGACTGGCAAGTAATTAGGTCTTAAATGTTGGACCTGCAGAAAGAAAGGACATGCACTGGGGCATGGTGAACCTGGCAATGAAAAAAACAAACACGTTGGTTAAGAACAAGACTAAAGGAGTAATTATAACTTCTCCAGTTTCTCTACCAATAGACCGTGGGGTTTTCCTAGATTGCAGAAGAACAGAGGCTGGTGGGAGGCTCTGGAGCTGGGACCTCTGAAGGTTCCTCCTCCAACTCCTGCTAGATCAGGTTGCTCAGGGCCAAGGTTTGCATCTCCCAGGACAGAGATCCCACAGCCTCGCTGGGCTCCAGTGTTGGATCACCTTCATGGGGAACACATTCTTTCGTAATATCCAACGGGCATTTCTCATCTTCCACCTTGTGCCCGTTGCCCCTCGTCCTTCCCCTGTGCAACCTCTGAGAGGAGCCTGGCTCCATCTCCATCTCTGCTGTGGCATTTGCTTTTGCTGGGCTTCGTGAGGTTCCTGCCAGGCCATTTCTTAGGGCTGAAGTTGTCCGATCTCCTCTCTGGATAGCTCCTATTCTCATTCACGCGGGAGGTACTGAAACTACTGACACATTTTAATACAAAATCCCAGATTATGACAACAGGGAATGCCTTCAAGTAGTTAAGAGATATATGCCTAAATACAGCGGTTTACGCTTCATGCAATGAGACTCACAGAATTTTAGTATTTACTTTAAAAGTAAGTTTAATTTAAGGTAGCAGAACCTGAACGAGAAGGCGAATACGCAACATTCTCACAGAGGCGGACAGAAGCAGAGGCTTAAGGTGAAATAGAAGGATAACCCTTAGTTTTAGGGAAATTTAAACACAAATTAGAACAGTAAATTTATCTATGCAAAGAATGTTCATTCCTATCCTCACCCACCACAAAAACATAACCTGGCTGTATACTTACTTGACAACCATTTCTGTATCTATTTCTTCTACCTGCAATACTGTATTAACCACGCGCTGTCAAATTTAAGGAGGTAAAACCAACACCAACCAAGATCTTAGCTTCCTTTTAACTGCTGCCAGGTTTCATAACACACACAGTAATCCTCAAGTTAAATAAGGAAAAGAAATGCACCGGAAAGACCTACTCGCATCACTTAACGACGTGTTTGTCTAGCGGCCCAAACCCGCGCAGCAGCCCTGCCCTCCAGCCCACCAGGGACCGTGCCCTGGGCTTCTGCGCCAGCCCCAGCTCCGCACAACTGGCTTCCCACCAAACGGCCCTTCCAGAGAGGTGACCTTTTTTTTCCCAAATCTGCGCTTCTTTTCTTTTTTTCCCGCATGGTTACCCAAACAGTTAGCTGCTGAGGGAAAACTCAGCCTGTGCTCACAAGCCCATGCGCAGCAGCACGATGGAGTTTGTCCCAGAGAGGGAACGGTGCTCTTCAGCCAACTCCTAGCCCTGCGACACTGCAAAACAAACTAGAACACCAACCCCATTGTGTCCAAGTGACACTTTTTGTTCCCCCGAAATGCGTAAAATAAATCCATTTGCATTTTATTTCTTGCAATGGTTGTGCCAGGGCAGTACCTTACTGACAGATCATCAGCCTCCTTCCCTGGCATGTACAGGATTATATACACCACTACTGGAGTAAGGAACCAAATATCACCCGTTCTCAAGCATGAAACAAATTCTCCAGGCCACCTGATCTTTTCTGGGCCCCTGTGGTTCGACTGGAGGAAGCGTATCCCATGGTGGTGGTGCTGCCAAGCACCCGAGGGATGGAGCAGCCCAAAGGGCCAGCGGTGAGCTCCAGGGTTTTAGCTGGGCCATGTCCTCAGCGCTGCCTTTGGGGGAGCCAGCTGAGAAACCCTGGACCCACTGGTTTGCTTTGTACTAGCGGGCTGCAGGTTGGGGTGACAGGATCGGGAAGATCCAACAGAAAGACACGACCAAAGCTGCTGCATCCCTAAACTTCATCAGCAACATGAAGCTTCCCAGCAGCTGAACGCCTCTCCACAGCTGCTTCTCATAGACGTAACACGTGGTGTAAATACCGCCTTCGTGAGGTCATGCTGCAGTAATTTCACAGCGGAGGAATGAGGCATCCTCGCGGAGATTTGGCAGGCTCTTGCCGGACCAAAAGTCAGGACGGCCTCAAGCCTGGAGCCACGGCTCGACGAGGATGTCCTGCCCCTGGGCGACATCTACAAAGAACGTGCGATCCCTTTGGATCCCCAGTGTCCCTTCGGGTCCCCAATGTCCCTTCGGGTGCTTATATTTAAGGAGATTGAATGAGAATAGGAGGAAGGCAAGAAATGCCAGCTGCTAACCCATTTCAAGCAATAGCATTGTTATCATCGACTTACTGCTTTTGTTTTGTTTTAATTTTAGATCTGCTGGTTTAGGGCACATTCTCTGAAAATGCAGTCCATAATAGAAAGGAGAAGATCACATATTTATTGCTACAAATAAACATGTTTCTCACCTCTTGGATGTCTTGCATTTTTAGCCAAGTTGTCCATCACCAGGCAAGCTCCCCGGCACCCCTGGTTCACGCTCACGAGGATTTTTGTGGTGGAACAGCGACTCCCCACAAAGCCTGCCCTGCTCTTTTCCCCCTTCTCTGATGGAAATCAGCAGATTTCATCCTTTTAGTTCTCATCTGCTCCACATCGGACTTCGCTGCTCTGCTTCCACTGAAACAATCCTATTTCACAGACTCTCCCCAGAAAGAGCGCTTAGTAAATCCTTTTAATTAAGGCCATGTTTGCATCCCTTAGTTACAGAGGAACAAAAGACTTCAGCTGAAACCCCATGCTAAATGTCTCCATGCTAAATAGTCATGGAGAAGCCAGACAAAAAGTCAGCAAACAATTTATTTCTAGTGCCTACACTGCATATTGTCACCGTAATCTCACTTTGGTGGCAAATGTGGAGTCTCAGATGCATTTGGATGACGTGTCACAGCTGCTCAGGCTTTGCTGGTGGCAGCACAAATCGTCGTGGAGCACCATCAGCCTCCATCCTTTCCTCCCAAGCTCGGGGTGGAGTGGCTTAAAATTTGCCTGTGGTACTGTTCTTTAAATGTTGGATGAGAAATCTGTTGGATGATAAATCTGTCTGTTGATTATAAATCACGTTTACTCTGTTTTAGCCATTTTCAAGGACATGCTTACCGAAGTACATCCCATGCCTTTGGTGAGGTCCTGGAGGCTTCCTGAGGGCGATCGTTGTCCCTCCTGGTGGGCCAGGCGGTGGCTGTAGGACACAGGACTGGCGGAGAAAAGGACTGGAGAGGGACCAGCAAGCAGCCCCACACCACAGAGGGAGTCTCTTCTCTGAACCAAAGCCATACAGGAAGGTCTCCAGCAAAAATGGGTGAGCCTGAGCCATGGTTGTACCTTGAAACATCTTGAGAAGACATGACGGCACCTCCCCAGAGAAAGAATTTTCCATTTCTTGATCAGAAATAGTGACTCCAAGGCTTGTGAGTCCCTCCCATGCTTGTCTGGGCTGCCTGCATGCTGGGCAGCAAGGGAGGGGACCATGTCTGTGCCCCGTTTGCCGAGCGGCGTCATGTCCTGGGAGGGTGGCAGCGCCACTGGAGGAGGCTCGGAGGGGCGAGGTGCAATATTTTTCCCTTTAATCACTTACCGCACAGCGATGTTTTCTTCAGCAGAAGTGGACGGTCCTGGTGCACACATGTTTTGGTTTTCCGCAGCAGTCCCGAGTGATTTGCTGCCTAACGTAGCGCATGAGTAAGAGGCACTAAAACCCAGCCAGGCGCAAATTAGGTCTGTGCTCCAGTCTGCGTCCTCCTTGGCGGGGGAAGCCAGTCTCGGGCAGATCTTCCTCATGGGGCTGCAGCAGACCTCTGGCAGCTTGTAGGAGGCATCACAAGAGGCCTCTCTAAAGACATCCACACCTCTGTGGCCCAACTTCGGAAGTGGGTGTCCATGAGGAAATCCTTACGAGGCTGCATTTGCAGGGGTAGCAACGAGGGCTAAATCCCGAGATCCTGGCTAAGCTTCTTACCCAGCAGTGAAGTCGTGCTTTGATTGCAGCCGTGAAGAATGAAAAAAATCACAAACACAAAGCAAGACCTTTCTATCCCTTGTACATTTTTATCAGGGCTCCTAAAATTTTCAATCCTAATCAAGTTGCTATTGGGGCAGGCACACAATAAGCCCAGAAGAAGTATTCCTTGCCCCAAAAAGCCCCTTGTCAAGGGAAGCACAATGAGCGATTGCTAAGGATCATCACTCAGCACCTCAGAAAGAAAGGGCAGGATTGGAAACCAGGTCTCTGAATGTGTGACTTCTGGACAAGACGGGGCCAGTGGGCAGCCTGAGCAAACAACTTCATGCTGGGCAGGAGGCAGAGCCAGAGCTGCTGAAGGACAGGAGACCTGCGGTGCCTCCACTGCCTTGGGCTATACTTATTACTGGAAGCATATAGTGCGATGCGCTCCAAGAGCTGTATTTTGCCCCATCAACAGCTGCTAAAAGCCGATAGCATTTGCTATTCTGCAGTTGGGTCCTGATCATATGAAAGCAGGCGCTTCAAAGCCAGGCTTCCCACCTCAACCACACCTGATCTGTCCAAAAGCAATTTCTTTTTTTTTTTTGCCCTGGTTTCCTTAAGCTATGTGGTGAAACATGAGCATGTTTAATCTTTCTCTATGTAACTTCATCAGATAAATCCAGAAGCAATCAGAAATATTTTACAGGCTTTTCAAGGGCAATAAACTTCCTCTGCTCGAGTGAAGAGGCTTTTACAGGAGTTTGGCTATGCTGGTGGAGGACTAGCTTTACAACACGGGCAGTTCTTCCTTCTGGGTCCTGGAGCTTTATCTGTAGCTGTGGGAAACGATCTCACACACCACCAAGATCAGGCTCCAGAGAGACTGCAACGGGACCGCTGCATCACAGGGTAGCGAGGAGCAGGCGGGAGCGAGAGGCTCTCACTGAATACCAATAGCACGGAGGATTCAAATCCTGCAGCTTTCAGTAAAAAAGCTTGGAAACCAATTTGTTAGGAAGGGCAAACCACGGGGTTTGCAGGGTTGCCAGCTGGAAGCCTCAAATAAGGAAAGCAACAAGTTGATTTACTGCAATGGTGACTGTACTGGGCCACATTCCTATGTTAGCGGCGAGGGGACGATGCCGGTGTCTTTGTCAGTCACAGAGATTTGACCTGGTGCTGGGCCAGGCAGCAGCTGAAAGTGCTCTATATGGGCTATATGTATTGTATGACCAAGACAGCCTGACCTTTGGCATCTCTTGTCCATGCATAGCCACACTGGGCATTAAGGTAGGGCTTGCCATTCTACCCCTTCGGAAAGTTTAAGACTGAAAAAAAATAGAAAAACAAAGGTATTTTTCTTTTAAAGGGAAATAGAGTGAAAAAATCAGGACCAGAAAGAGAGCGTGGCCATGCAAGAGGTTAAACTGGGAGGTGCTGCCTCTCCAGGGATGTGTCATTTTTGCTTGGTGCTGTTCCTGTCGAGCCTGGAGCTCCAGGGGCTGCTCTGCATCCCGCCGGCTCCTTGGCTGGTGGCACCTCCTCTCAGCCCAGCACAGATGCCAGCTCGTCCTCCTCACCCTCTGTCCCAGTGGCGACGCAAAGGTGGCCCCGCTTCAGCGGCCGCACGGCATGGCCAAACCCTGCCTCCAGCTGCAGAGCCACCACCCAGCCCCGTCACAGCCACCGCCTCCCTGCTCGCAGGCAGCTCACCCTTCGCCAGCTCCGACCACGTGGGAATGCAGCGGGGTGCTGCGGGCCCCCGGCCTGCGAGGATCCACGCGCCAGGTCCTTCGGAGAGCTCGTCCTCGGGGGAGAGACAGCATGGCAAAGCAAGAGCTGGTTAAAGCAGCCTGCAGGGCTGCTGGAGCACCACCCTGTGCTCCTGTTTGGCTGGGGTCCCTCTTTTAGGGGTCTCCCATGAGGACTGCAGTTATTACAGCAAGCATGTTATTTACGGGCAGTGAGAGCGTGCAGCCCCTGCAGCCCCGCACGGTCCCCCGTGGGTGTTTTACATGGTGCTACAGGACCTACGCTGCAATGTCTGCACTGCAGGGCTGAGCACAGCAACGTCTTTGCTGCTATGGACCCCTTTTTTACCTGCCTGGCGTAGGGCCCAGCAGCAGAGGACCTTGCAACGGGCGCTAAAATGCTAAATACCCAAGCGACCAACACCTTGAGGATTGGTCGCTTGAGGACGGGGCTCTGAGCAACCTGATCTAGTTGAGAATGTCCCTGCTCATTGCAGGGGGGGTGGACTAGATGGCCTTTAAAGGTCCCTTCCAACCCAAACTATTCTATGATTCTATGATTGTGCTGTACTTTATTGGCTTCTTGGGTCTCTCCCAGCATCCCCGTCGCTACGTGTTGGTTGTAACCCCGTGGGACACCAGATTTCACTCGAATGGCTGGGAGATGGGGACACAAAGCCACACAGCTGGGAACACGACAGCTTGTCAGGAAATAAGCACAGGACTTTTTTCTTGGTGGCAGAAGTTTGGTGAGATCAACTCGTGAATTCAGCTGGAGGCACAGAGTGACTTTTGCCTTTTTTAGAGGCCCAGAAGATTGGAAGCTCCCATAAACTTTAATGAGATACTTCTGCAAAACCATTAGGAGAAGCTGTTGAAAAGCAAATTATAGCCATTTATGAGGACTCAAGCAACTCCAGCAGCTATTCACTCAACGAGAGCTGGCAAAGCAGCCTTTCTTTCAAATTTCATAATCCCCTTTGTCAAGAATTTCTTCCTTTCTCTTGTCAGGTTTTAATTAAATTTGCCCAGGATGGGCATATTTTCCTTCCCAAGCCACTTCTCCGTGGACCAGCCCAGAGCTGGATTCAGCCACGCAGGAAGCCTGGATCACCCGCCAGGCACCAGGCATCACGGTTCCCCAGGGAAAACCACCATCCTCAGCAAAGTGAGACTCACCTGGTGTGTCCCAAAGGGCGACGTAACAGGTGGCCTCCAGAAAGCCTGACCGCTCAGCAATTGGATCCTTTAAAGCTGATTTAGAGAGACTCCTGATCTGGTCAGAACAGAGGCGGATATGGCTTTTGAACCTATCAAATGGCTTTTTAATGCTGTTAATGAAACCTGGGGGGAAGGTGAATTTCTTAGGTGCTCAGCTCTCCTTTTAAAAAAAAAAAAAAAAAAGGCACAATACATCTCAGCCTTTCCCAGATAAGGGAGCAACTCTAGCATGTCACCCTTCACCTTCAAGCTTTGTCTACAGGGCTGAGTCATTACTGCAGCTAATTAGAGACTTCAAGCTGATTATGAGGATTGCAATAAGTGGAGTTACAAAATCTCTGGGCCTGATACTCCTTAATACAAAAGCCACTTTACACTGACCTGGCCTTAAAATACCCCGGGGTGATGTAAAGTGCTCTTAGAGCAAATGGGATGAGTCCATCCACATTTGGAGGGACCAGCACACATCACAGACCACCAGCATCTGAGGCTGATGGGACTCTCAAAGGCCCCACCTGCCCCCAAGTGAAATGAAAGCATCTTTCTGATCAGAGAGTCAGGTCTTTCACAACAAATAAAAATTAAAAAAAAAAAAAATTCAGGCAACTACCTGAAGAGCTGCCTGATATTGATCCAATAAAAGCAGAACAAAACCTTGCCAAGTCCATTTGCGAGTGCCTCTACGGGTACCTTAAGACCTTAACAAGTCAGTAAAACTCCCCTCCGGGTCGATTCTGCCAGCACGTCCATGGCTGGACACTCCCTAAACTTTAGGTATATTTTAAACTCAATACAAATCTAAAAAGAAGAGCTTAACTTTTCTATATTAGTGATACAGAGAAAGGAAAAGAGCTTCCTATGTTGTTTTAAAAGAACTCAGAACAATAGATATCAGCCCACTGTCCACAAAACAACGTTTGAACCAAAAGCACCGAGGATGCACGATGGTCTCGTGCCCTGGAAGTGACCACGTGGGGACAAGGTGGCCAGTGCACACCCCAAACAGGGAACCACCCTCCCAAACGGAGAGGACCTTGCCAGACCCAGCAGCCCGAGAGCTGCTCCGTCCCCACGGGTAGGGTCCTCCCAGAAGCCGCCAGTGGTGTGTCCCAGGGCGGAGGACCACGCACACGCGGCCGTGATCTTGGCAGAGAAAGGAAGTTGCAAAGGGAAGCCTTATCTCTGGGTTAAGCGCAGCTCCAAAAACATGACAATAGTCATGAGACCCACGACCGCAGTCACCCCGTGTAAGGTTACTGCCACGGTGACATTTGGATTACAGCTTCATCTGTCACGGCTTTGAGTCAGCAAATAGGTGCAGCCAAGGGTTTAGATTTTCCTGCGAGTAAAATAATACAGGAAAAGCATTTTGCCGGCAAGCGTTCTCCATCCAACCCCGACAGCTCCCCAGGCGTGCGGGGCAGAGAGGGAGGGAGGTAGCTCGTGCATTTGAACTCACGGGAGTGACACCTCTATTCACCGTAGGCACCGCAAGGTCCTGGGTACCAGCATCTGGGTGCGCACGGAAAAAATACTACAGGTTCCGTCCCACTCACTTCCCAGGGCAGATCAGGCCTCTCCTATGCAGAGGCATGTACGTATGAAGGCTGCTGTATGAAGGTAACCTGTGATACGTAAAAGAACGTGAAAATCCAGCCAAACCAGTATGCCCAGCTGGCGGTATCGGGGAGAACAGCTCGACCCTGGCTGGTGGAAACTGGGACTCCATCTCCTTCAGCCCAGATGCCCTGTGCTTCCCCAGCAGCAGCGCTTCAGGTAAGGGGCAGTGCAGAAAACCTCTGCGGTCACCTTTGCTCGTTGGCAGATTCGAGATATTAGGAAGGACCTTTCTCCTGCAGTGGGAGGTTTTGCTGGGGACCAGGTAGGACCTGTGGGATAACACAGTGGCAGCCCCACACCTAGTGGGTTAGTGGAGAAGATGGGATCAGCACGGATCCCTCCGTCAACAAAACTAGAGCTTGGATTTCTGCCATGGCTCTTTTAGGAGAAATTATGGGTTAAGTAGGATGAAGAACTGAGAAGCAACCTGTTTCTGCATGTGGAAGAGATGCTTGTGTATAAATAAATATATGTATGTATGTATACAAGCATTTTCTGATTTAAAGAAAAATACATGTTTACATGGCTTTGCAATCTTATATTAAAAGAAATAAAGATGTAAAGATCTCTTCCTGTCCTGAAACCTTCCTGCTGCCCTCACCTGTCTAAATGTCTGATCCAGAAGAGATGCTGCGCCAGGATACAGAGAGGCAGAGCGGGGCAAAGGACTGGCACAGCTGGAGCTCGAAACGCTTTTGGATCACGTCCTGATCGCAGCCAATATAAAAAAAGCACATCAACCGACCTTCCTGCAATCATTTCGGTGGCATGCAATCTCCTACTTCCTCTAATTCTTCCCTCACTTTTCCTTCTAGGACTTCTCTCTGCGGAGATTTCCCACTCCTAACCTGCTTTTCCCCCCCCAACCCCTGTCTTCTGCCATGATGTTTTTCCCCCGCTTTCCTTCTCTTTTCCCCCCAGATAGCTCCATCCTTTTCGGCTGCAATGCCTCTTCCCTCTGGGCCAGCTAGAAGGAGGAGAGTCCTGAACCCATCCCTTGTTCCAGATGCAAGAGGAACATTTTGGACCATGAGCAGCTCAGGGGGCACTTCCAGACATGCTGTAGCTTTGCTGCGAAGTCTGTCCCTAGCAAGCTGGACCTCAGCTCGGGAGATCTGCTCCTCTACTTTATGAACAGCAGCGTGCTTGGCTTTCAAGGCCAACCTTGTTGCATCAGCATGTGGGCTGTGGTCTCCATGTTTGCCACAGCTATAGTCCACTGGGAAGTGCAATGTTTTTGGGAAAAGCAGAAAAGCCTGTCTCGTTGTCCTTGTGCTGGCTGGATTACAGCCCGCGGAGGACAGAAGCTGTACCAGCCTCTGCAGCGTGGCAGCTGCATGGTCAGAGAAATGCCAGAGCTGCAAAGTTGCCATCTAAATTCAAACCCACGCTTTTCCTACACATGGGGTGTCAGAGCCTGATTTGGGGTTTCTTCTAAAATAAGGACACAGCTGCTTATTTCTGATCCAGCTCCTCTGAAGCTCAGGAGGATTTAGATGGTTTGGAAACTCTGCACGAAACCAAAACTGGAGACATCTAGCAACATGTGAGTTAGCAAGCAGAAAATATGGAAACAGAATTTAAAATATCTGGGCTTTATCTGCCACTGTTGTAAATCCTGCGGTTGTGCTGTAATTACATCGGCAGCACAGGGTATGGATCACCCGTGACTTCATCCCAACCCTTCAGAGCATCCCAGTCCATAGCTTGGCTGGCAACCTTCCTCCAAGGCAGTTTGGACACAGTCAGGGGGGTAAGAGAGTTTAAGAGTGTGGATACAACCTGCTCTTTGCCAGTTGGCCCCCAGTGCCAAAAAACCATCTCAAATGCATGTTCCCAGCTTGGGCAGGACAATTGTGAAGCTGTGTCTAACAAAAGCCTTAAGAAAAAGAGCTAGCGAAATATTCCGGCAGCTTCACATTTCCCAAGGGGAGGAGATGCAGGCTGCCAGCTCGCTCGCCAAGAAAACACGTTTGCAGGAGGAACCACTCCATCAGCCCAGTCTAGACCCAAAATCCCAGGCGGGAAAGGTTCAAAACCTCTACCCTGGACTCACAGCCTGGTTTTACACCAGCAAGTGCACTGCATAGGTGGCCAGGGATACTCCCAAGCACAGGATCTTGATCCCCTCTGTGGGTAAGCCATTACCATGGCCCCAACAGATCCGGCCAAGCCAACCAGCCCTGTCCCAAACCATTCCCCAGCACCTCTTCTAGCTCTGCGATGGGCAAAGAGGTGTCCAAGCAGAGCAGGCATCTCACACGCAGAAAAAGTCTTTGGTGCCTTTGGTGGAGGTGCCTAAAGAGAAAGGCAGACCTGACCAGGACTGCCATAGAGAGAGGGACAGGCCTTAAAAATACTCACCTGCAAGTGCCAAGGTGGAGCAGAAGCAAAGTGAGAAAAGAGGCTTTTTTCTCTCTGGCTCATTGGTACATCTTCAAGGGGAATTGGGTCACACATCCCATACGCACCAGGAGCCGGTGGGACACTAGGAGCCAGGCACTGCAGCATAATGCCTCCAAGAAGCCCTTTTACCTGGGCTACAGCCTGGAGCAGATATCTGCAGCCCAGCAAACTCCCCCTGCTTGCCTGATACTTTAGGGCCAAATAGCTCGTTACTGCAAACGAGCTGCTGAGCTTAGAGGTGGCTTGGTTTTGTACATTTGCATCTGCTCCCACAAACGCACCAGCCCCCAGCTGAGCCGCTGCAGAGGAGCCAGCGTGGAGGAAACCCAAGCAAAACACTACCCTAAGAAAACCTGTGTATAGCAGCGCCGTCACTGTGAACGCACATAAATAATAGTAAACCAGCATGGAAAAAATATCTGTGGTTGCTAGGCAAATTAATGTTCCAGCATAAACAGCAAATATAAATTAGCTCAGGGTGCACACGTGGGAGCGCAGCCTTTGCGGGGGCATGGGATGTTTAAGAGCTAAATGCCGGACAAGGCAATAATGCTTGGTGGGAAGGGAAGTTAATGCCATGTTGTTAGAAAAACTGGGCTAGGTAGGAGGGATGCTGGCTAGGGAGGAATTTGGCAGTGCATTGCTCCCATTAAATCTTTCCCGTATGTGTTCTGGGGGGAGCTCTGGCTAGCTGAACTTCTCTGTACCTTTTTTTCAAGAGTGCAATAAGGTAATGGCTTGTAATTCCTCGCACACAGCTTCCCACATCTTCCAGGTCGACCCAGCGCTCCCATTTTGTTCTCCTGGAGCAGACCCTGGCTGTGTCCCCCCGCAGCGTTTTGCGGCCAAGCTGGCAAGTTGCTTAAAAGGCACTGAAAATAGCAGGGGCGATGGAAAAGGCAGCGCTGTGCCGGGAAGGCTGCGGACTGACCTGGGGAAGGGAGGGAAAGTCGCGTTACAATCCCCGCATTGATGGCACCACGCGCTGAGTGCGCTTTTCGTCGCTCACCGCTGCGGAGAGAGACAGGGGAGGGTCATTGAGCCGTTCCTCATCCCGGTCCCGCCGGCTCCAGTGGTGTTGGTGTTCTTGAACCCCTTTCAGATGGAAAGGAGAAGCCAGTTCTGTGCTTTTTTTCCCTTAAAATATATCCTTGTTGGACTCGGCAGCATGCTAGGCCTTCAGTGGAATATTTTCAGTGGCTGTGAGTTGTCCTGTGGTTAAATAATAAACACGGCAATAAAGCACCAGTACATTTTCCTAGTACAGGAGACAGAGCATCTATTGTTATCAGTTGTTAAGAAGCGCTATTATTATACATGGTCCCTGTCCTCCTTTTTTATCCAGTTGTCTGCTCCTCAAACGTTTTATTGGGAGCAGATGCTAAATTTCTGTCATTAATTCTTAACATATAATGTCCTTTTGATGTTTAGTTTTTGTGAAGTCTTGCTTGAGAAATGAAAATTAGATGGCCAGTGCTATTCAGTTAGAGACAACTCATTTCCGAATCCTTCGAACAAGGGCATAAGCAAGCAACTTGCTATCAGCAGCTGCTAGGGCTGAATCTGTGTCCTGCTGTAAAAGTGAATTCTTTATAATTGGTTCTGTCCGTAAGCATTTGCCATCTAAGTGTTAAACGGCATAAAACAAGGAAAAAAGCTGAACACCGAGAGGAATTTACATTTGAAAATGCTGTAGTTACAAAACTCTTCATTGCCTCTCTGAATTGTACATTTTCTACCAATAATTCTACCAGGAATTTTTCCTGTTAAATACAATATTTTTTCCAAGACTGGCTTGTAAATCCAGACTATAATGAGACCCACTGAGAGATTCACCATTTCCCTGGGAAATTAGGGGGCTAAGCAAGTCCAGATTTACAAGTACCCACAGAAAAGTGCAAGGGACACTAACCAAAATCTGCTCCGCAGAGGGGCACATCCAGCTTGTTTTAAAGAACCGTGCTCTGCTACTAAGGAGCCGCAATGCCCGCAGAGGTAAGTGAACCCGTCCGTGGTGTCCTGGGTCCCGGTTGAACAACAGCAGGTGTGTTTGGATATGCAAAGGCAGAATTTGGCCTTCCACTACCATCACATGAAAAACGATTTTAATATGATAAATGTGGTGATGCAAAACCCAGCTGGAGCGTGACTTGTGTTTAATTTTCCTAGTATAACTCAGCAAACCTCTATCCACGAGGCTCCACGTGACTTTTTTCATTAAACTGTACAGCATGTACCAAGCCCCCTGTCTTTAAGGTGACATTTCAAAGCCGTGTAGAGGAGGGACAGCTGTCAGGGCTGTGATTAAAATAGATCCTTGTTTGTTGGCGTGACTTTTACTCGGCTCCCAGGAGATGTGGCAGCGAGCCCTGCCACCTCTCCCAAAATAAGATATGCCCCAGACGGATGCGCACATAACATCCCGATGGATGCTGTCAGCTCAGAACCCACCCTCGCTTGCACCCATCCTGCTTGGCTCGCGTTGGGCTCGTGATCGCCTCCGACCACCTCTCCATCACACAGGTGTGAGGACCCCTGGGCTGCGTGCAGGAGTCTCAGATGGGTTGGCAGAGCCCTTCCACCCACCAGGGAGCAAACCCAAAGATCTCCTGGTACCACCTGAGGCAAAGCACAGTGGTTTTGTGGGAGAGCCAAGAGCGATAATTCGAGGTCCTAAGGCTGCATTTGCTTGTGCTTACGCAATTCAATGACTTTTGGGGGACCGCAAGGATTGGTAAGAAACCTCGGGGGTTGATGTCCCGTAGCATGTCCATCACTTTGCACAGCCCCGCAGCCCTGGCGGTGAACTCAGCCCCGGCTAAAAATAGGGCTGAGCCGGTGCGGCCGAGTCCACGTAAGCAGCTCTAATGCAACACCTGCTAATCACCGGCTCCCAGGCGAGACAGGCACGCAAGGCTGCCCTGCCAGGGTGGGTTCCCAGAGCTAACCCTGGAAGGGAAACCATTTTCTGACGTTACTTTCTCAAATGGAGCAAAAGGGATAAGGGGGAGCAGCTGTGGCCGTGTGTCAGGTTAGACACGGAGATCTGGAAAGATGCTCACGTGCTGGTAGAGGCAAGGCAGAAAAGACAGGAGCTTTGCAAGGGAAAATGAGACAATCAAATTGTTTTGTGACTTTCACCGTCTTCTTGAAAAAGCCCTGTAAGAAACTCCAGCAGCTATTCACTCAATGAGAGCTGGCAAAACAGCCTAAATCCCCTAAAAGCAACAACCCAGGATGCAATCGTTTGTGTCCCACGCGGTGGAGTGGCTTGTCCCTGGACAGTAAGATTAAAACACAGACTTCAGTGCCACTTTTCTCCAGACATGCCTTTTCACTGAATCTTACTCTGACTTTGGTAGCCTCCTGATAGGGCTATGATACCTACCGTGACCCAGACCTCATTAGCTTGTAGTTGTCCAAATATCTCAAATCTCCTCTTTTTTTATGTCGTCATGTATCCCAGCTGGTTCAACAGCTTCCTTGGAAAAGGAACAAGCTCTAAAAATACCCTCTTCCTTCTAACAATACATCTGCCACCTGTCGTCCCCTCCTTCTCTAAATCCTCAAAAGTCAGGCCCAGTATTTTTGGCCGGGGTGCCGGCAGACAAGACCCGTGACTTGGTGGCACTTCTCCTCTGAAGGTGAGAGCTGACGAGGGCTGGGTGAATGCCAGCACTTGGAAGCTGAGGCTGGCTCAGCCTCGGCTGATCCGCCTTTCCCAGATGGCCACGGATGACCTCGTCTGCCCATCGCCTGGCAGCCCTGCAGAGTGAAAGGCCAGATGAAATAAATACAAAGCAGCTTAAATATTGCTTCAGAAATACATTAGGTGGTTAGAATGAGTAGGTTTTCTGCGCTTTGTAACCAGGAAAATCCCTGGTTCGTCTTCGAGTCCAGCTCGATATCAAGTGGGGCTATTGCAGAAAAAGCAAAACCCGCTTTTTTTAATGCTTTTTTTGGTGACAACAGCTCCTAGATTGACTCACTTCACCTTATCAAAGGGACTTTGATAAGTTTAAGGTTTCGTCCTTGGTATTAGCAGGGCAGTGAGTGCACCCTGTGAACGGAGGACCTGCTGCCGGGCTCTGGCTTCTGCCGTTGCGTGTGCTGGAGGGCTGGCGAACGCCAGGTGATTAACTATTAACATTTATTGCAGTGCATCCACTTTGTTCTAGATCCAATGCAAGTTCTTTCTCCCAGGAATGCGGTGGTTACGGTAAGCTGAACAACGTGGGAGCTCAATCATTATGCACAGTACTGGTAGTGAATAAAGCCTTCAGTTAAGTTGATGCTGTACTCCCATTTTGGGTAGAGTGAATAGCTACATAAATAACATAATAACATCTAATCTATCCTTCCAGCTCTGATTTAACCCTTTGAGATTGATTTGTATGCGTTTTTTAATTACAGTCCTTCTTTTCTGTCTGCTTTATGACTGCTTGGGAAAAGTTGTTACGCGTCTTTGAATGAAGCTCTCCAGGGAGGTAGGCCCAAACCGTTCCTTTTTCCCCGGTTGGTGTGATTTCCCTCACAGCACTTATAAAGCGCTTCACCAAAGCATCACTGGCAGTTTTACGGAGAGTAAAGAAAATCTTGGATCGCCTGTGAAACAGTCGCTTCTTAAATGAAGCAAATCGGGGATCGAGTCATAAAAAACAGAAGAGAAAGAAACACTTAGAAAGGGAGGGCTGCGCTGACAGTAGGCAGCGCTGATACATGCTGGATGCAATCATAGCTAAGGCCTTTCTATCTGCTTTATATTTCTCTGCTCTGTTGAAAATTGATGACCGCTTCAAGAGCTCAAATTCAGTGGCGATTATACAGCTCTACACAGGGAGGCTGTTAAAATAGTTATTGAGAGAGAACAAACAGAACAGGATTGTGCAAATTCACCTCCTAGCCCCGTCATATCTTCTGTGGCACAGCCTGACAGAGGTGGGTACGGTGTGGATTAATGATTTGCTTTTTTCTCCCCCCCTCACATAAATGTAATAAATCTCTGAAAAACCTGTGCTCATGTACAAAAGCTAACACAAATATGTTCGCCCCAGGGAGCCTGGAAGGAAAACAGTAGTTTGGCCAAACAATTTGTCTTTATAATATTGATTCTGTCAAAGTGGCATAAATGGAAGAAAAACCTTTAAGTCTAAGTACCAAAGCGCTGCCTCCATTTGATATAATGAGCACGCGTTTTCGGGAGACGTGGTACCCTGGGAGCTGCCTGCTTTCCAGACTTCTGGCAGGTCAGCCCACGGGCTCGGATGAAACTGTTTAAATGACGGTGGCCTGAAAAATACCACAACCTTTTGCTTTTGCGGACTCGATTGCACAGCAGGATATGAGTCAGGAGAAAAGGTGAGGCATGTCCTGATTGCTCCGAGTTACTCAGGTGTTCAAGGACACGAGCTGTCTTAGAAAAGCACCGGTAGAAAATCGTGTGGGAGCAGCACGGACGGCCTGATGCTATTTTCTCCAGCTTGGACTCTTGCCTCTCCTTGCATTGTCTTTTTGCTGCAGGTGGGGGTTCAGCTGAATTTCCAAGCAAGCCACAGCTCCAGGGGTTGCTGCAGGACACACCACGCATTCAGTCCTCGGAGAAGGAGCCGGCTGGCTGCTGCTTGCCTTCGGCGCCGCTGCACACCCGGGTGAAATTGGCCATTAGTTACGGGCGGCTGACTGTTGAAACTATGCCCAGAAATGGAAGAAATGAGTGTCCTCTGCCTCTCCAGACCCGCACCTTGAGCTGTGCTGGATCCCTGCTAGGTCCAGAGAGAGATCCCGCTGCAGCAAGGTCTGGGTGAGGACAGGGACAAGAGCCTTCTCCAGCACGGAGGGGCCCTACAGACCCCGTGTGCTCCTGACTGAACCGAAAGAGCTGGCTCAGTGGTGATGAGAGGAACATCCTCTTTCATGGAATTTTTGGAAAATTTTGTGAGCCGTGCCCCAGCTCTGCACCTAGGGCCATTTCCAAGCACAGGCTCTCTTGCTGTCGCTGCCTCAGTCTTGATTTTTGACCTGCATGATTTCCTCGTAAGCCTTTCCTGCAACCTCAACTGCTGGCTTTTGCCCGGACTTCTTCATGGCAGTGACAATCAATCATCAGAGTTGCCTGAGCAACATTTTTCCCTCTGTCTCTGCTCCCACACTGTGACTCCAGTGGGGCCAGATAACCCACCCCACAGCCATGCTAGCTGCCTTCTGTACTCTTTTTTCCCGGTTAATCTCATTTGCCTCACCGACGCCAAAGCAAACACAGCAGAGGTGCCACATGGCACAGATGCTTCTCCTGCCACGTGCTCTCGCAGCTGCCTCCTCGCAGCCTTTGCTGGAGCTTGGTGGCCTGCCAGCGTTCTTCAAAGATGCACCGGGCGTGACGGTGCTGCCGCTCACCTCACACCTGCTCGAGCAGCGGGTCAGGTCGTAAGGTAGATACCATCCACCTGACATCGTAGAATCATAGAATCATAGAATCATAGAATTGTTCTGGTTGGAAGAGGCCTCCAAGATCATCGGGTCCAACCATTAACCTATCACTACCAAGTCCCCCACTAAATCATATCCTTTAGGGCCTCATCTAAACGTCTTTTGAATACCTCCAGGGATGGGGACTCCACCACCTCCCTGGGCAGCCTGTTCCAATGCCCGACAACCCTTTCGGTGAAGAAATTTTTACGAATGTCCAATCATCTCCACACGCCAACCTCTTCTCCATCCTACTTCCACCTCCCACCGGGACCTTCTGTCCCATCTCCTCACGTGCCTTCTCCATACCACAGGGCTAATCCATCCTTCCTTCTCCGTTGTCCTAAATTCTGTCTATTTCTGCCCATATTCCCCTTCTCACAGACTCGGTAGCTTTTGCGATTACCCCTCAGACCAGCCTGGATCTCTTCCCGCTCCACTTGTTTCCATTTAATCAGCTTCTCCTAAAGTTGAGGTGACCTCCTCATCCTCCTGGCCAGGTTGTCTTTCTACCAGTGTCACACGTTTTCTGTTTGTGTCCCTTCTCTTTGGAGTTCAGCCACTGGTTTTGTGAGCTTCAGACTACTGGTTCCTTTGACTCATCTGCTCGTTTTCTCCTGTCTCTTGAAATTCATACTGCTAATCACCGTTCCTGACTAGCTTCCTTCACTTCGCTTTCAAAAAGTAGGTTAACCTGTGCTAGAGTCAAAAACACACCTTCTGTTGAGAGAAAAAAAATAGGAAAGCTCTTTTTGTTGTTAAGCACACCAAAAAAAAAAAGATTATTCTCAACCCATTCTAAAATGGAAAAAAAAAATAACAGATCTTTTATCTGAAGTAAACGGAAGCTGATGGCACACGATACAAAAAGAAAAGGAAGGGTGCTAAAACTGAAAATGAGGGATCTCATCACAGATAAGTTGTCTGGACAGTACATTGTCTACCTACTGGACAGGCAAAAGGTATCTTAAGATGAAGCTCATGAACTAAAAACTTGTCATGATGAAAAATACCTGGTGCTATCAATAGCACATAATGGACTGAAAATAAGGATGAGAAGCAGCATTGATTTTGTGCCTGGCCCTGCTTTTATCAAAGTCCATAACCAAACCCCAGTCAAAATCAATAGCAAAAGTGGTTGAGAAACCACAAGACAGCTTTGATCAGGTTGCATCTCTGTAGTTTTGATTTTCAGTTTGAGGTCACTCAAACTGCGTTTCTTGACCTCTTTCAGTTCAGCCTTCTTAAAAAAATACCCAGGAGCCCCTTTGTGCCATGATACCCCAATGTTTACATTTCCAGATAAATTAAAAAAAAAAAAAAAAAAAAAGTGCCAAGGTAAACTTTGAGCAATCATTTACTACTTCTTTTACCACTCTTGTGTTTGTCTAACTGTGTGCCTGAGGATATACGTGGATGGATGGCTCTTTTGCAGTCACTTCCCTGGCCTTTCCCTCCTGCCTCTGCAGCCCAGCAGTGCTGCCCACGTCATGGGTGGAGGAACACCACGTAGGAGCACAGTGAGTCAGATGACAATTATTTGCTCAGGTATCACTCCCATTGCCAAGAAAAATCTTACGCCTGGGAAGGTGTGGGCCTCATCACCTCCTTTGTGGACATACCAGGAACCAGATGGCTCATGACATGACGAAAGACTACGGCGTTTGCAATAAAGGTCCAGAACGTGGCAGCCCTTCTCTCACTGAGGAAGTATTTAGGGATTTTATGATTGGTATTTTTGATGAAGATACACGGTAAGGTAAACTTTGTAGGCAATATTTCTGACTTTTCTTTTTTTTCCACAGAATGCAAGCAGTTTTTCCAAGATTATCTGTGTTGACAAATGTGTCAACGAAGCACATTGCTTGGGTGCTTCAAGAGGGACAAGTGTCAGCTCCCAGAGTTTTGGTGGTGTCATTGGTAGCTTGTAGCAAGGCAGCCTGGCGTTTGGAAGAGGAGCTGCAGTAACCCTTTGGCCGTGGGGTACCTCCGTCCTCCCTACAGCCATGGGAAGGCAGTTACCCTGCGTACACCATCCAGCTCCCTGCATTCGCTGAACACATCGTCAGCGATTTCCATGCCAAAAGCCAAGATAAAAGAGGTTCCTCTCCACTCATCGCATGGCCAAGGTCATTACCCAGATTAAAAGACCTAGTTAAAAGACCAAGGACTTTCAGTGCGGGTTACTCTGAGCCATGTCTCAAAGCAGCCAGCTTGTAGGTTTGAAGAGACCCTTCGGCAGATATTTTTCGGTCAGGTCTTTCCTTCTGTTGACTTCCCTAGTCTGGAAGGGAAAACAATCAGTGCTGAAGAACATCAACATCAGCCAAACCCTGTATTAAATTTTAGAATAACAACCTCATTCAATTAATAGCAGTGAGGGTGGAAGGCCTGATAGTGAAGTGTAGAAGTGTGGAAATGTAGATGTAGAAACTGTGAGCCACCTTTTTCCCTCCATTCACCAAAAAAAGAAATGAAATCCCTGGCGTTTTCTTCCATCATCAAAGGTTTCTCTGTGAACCAAAATGAA
Organism: Phoenicopterus ruber ruber; assembly: GCA_009819775.1. Classification (NCBI taxonomy): domain Eukaryota; kingdom Metazoa; phylum Chordata; class Aves; order Phoenicopteriformes; family Phoenicopteridae; genus Phoenicopterus; species Phoenicopterus ruber. The sequence goes on from CM020217.1 coordinate 11,628,625, forward strand.
GCATTTTGTTTCCATGCTTGGGTGAAAAGGAAAAGAAAGGAAAGGCTAATTTCACATCACAGTGGTGCTTTTGGTCGTGTCTATCAAGTAGCTCAGAGCTTCACAAAGAGCTATTGCTTCTGCCGTCCCCTTTGCCTGGGAGGATTTGAACTGCTCAGGAAAATGCCCAGACTCCTGCATAATTTGGGACACAAAGGGAACTTTTCTGCATCTCACTTTGTAGAAATAATCATACGGCAGCAGGAACTGATACCCTCAAGACCCATTTGCTATAATCTCCACGAGGAGTTAAATAGCCTTATGCCAGCCTTTTCTTCTCTGGATCAAAAGACCAGGAACTAGGATGGAAACTTTCTGCGTCAAAATGATCACTTTTGTGAAGTTACTGCTTGGCCAAGAAGCATCATTTCTGTAGATCTCTTCTCTGCCTGTGTCTGGCAGCCGCCCTGAGACAGCAGGGCAGCGGGAATAGGGGAGGACAAGGTAAATGGCCCTTCTGTTTTCTCCTGCCCTTACATTGCACCTACTCCAGGGAGTCTCCAAGGGCGACTGGGAAAGATTGGCTTTTTGTCTCTCCAAATGAAAGGGGAGCACCATTTCTACCATAAGCCAAAAAGTAAACATTCACCTTTAAAAAAAAATTAAAAAAAAAGAAGTATGAAATGTCAAGAGGCAGGTCTTCGTGTCCAGCACTGCAGGGTTGTGTCTTCTCCTGTGGCTTCCCTCCAAGTCCTCCCCAAGCCCGTGCAGCTGCCCTGTGGGGACACCTCGTGGTTCAAGTGGCACCTCTGGTTTGGGTGCTGGTGGCTGGCTTCAGGGAAACAGCACCTCTTCATTGGCACTGCAATATGTGCAAAATAATTTAACTGCCAGTGTGCTGGCTGGGAGGTGAAAGATGAAGTTAAATTTGGAGGTGCAAGCTAAAGGGGACAAGTCTAATCTATAATTTCCATCAAATACCCACTCTTTTCCTAATGATTTTTTAGCAGCTAGTCCCCATTTCAGACAAAACACAGAATGTTGCATGAGAGGTTTGGTCTCCCTGAGTAGTCATCACTTTTAGATCAAACCAACGGCCAGTAGATTGAAGGATGTGATGGTTCCCCTTTACTTGCTACTTGTTAGCCCGTATCTGGATTCTGCATCCAGTTTGGGGTCCCCCAGTACAACAGCAATGTCAATAAACTGGAGAGAGCTCAGGGGAGACCACCAAGATGGTGTATGAGGAGAGGCTGAGGGACTGAGGCTGGTTCAGCCTGGAGAAGAGGAGGCTTCAGCGGAACCTAAATGAGGTCTTCCAACAGCTACGAGGAGGTTGCTGAGAAGACAGACCCAGGCTCTTCACACTGGCGCGCAGCAGGTGAGAGACTACAGGCATGAATTGAAAGAGGGGAGTTTCTCACTAGGTATTAGAGGAAAAAAAATCACAGTGAGTTTAAGTACCAGAGCAGCTTGCCCAGGTAGGCTGTCCAGTGTCTATCCTTGGTTTCAAGACCTGACAGGATAAAGCCCTGAACAACCTGGTCTGATCTTGCTGTCAGCCTTGCTCTGAGCAGGGTTTAGATAAGGGACCTTCCGAGGTCCCTTCCACCACGGATGATTCTACAGCTGTATGGCAAATGGACTCAGTGCTGGATAATAAGGCCATGAACCCCCTATTGTCAAATTCCTGAGGTTTTAAAACACACATCTTTGAGAAATGGGCAATTAGACCCAAGAGAATCAAAACCAGACCAGGACATGAGCTCTTCACTGGAGGCAACTTGTTAAGTATTCCAACACCTGTCTATTAGGCACTGAGGGGAAAATGTTATTTTTGCTTTATTTTCCCCTTGCTGCATGTGTTTAAAACTCCTGCCCAATGCTCATTTTGTCCTTCTGGAAGAACAACCCTCGATATTCGCCCTGGAAAACACATTCCCTTTCTTCAAGGGTTTACAGGAGGCACTAGTCCCTCCAGCACCAGTGATATGTGCGTTACTACAGACATTTTTCCTCTCCTGGAGCTGTGCCTGCTATGTGTTTGTGATAAAGGCTGGCCTCTAACACAGAAAGGTCCTGATCCTAACAGAGGACTCTCACTTTCCTGAGATGGTAGCAGCAACAGGAGTCATGTTCTGCAGTAATGTCCTGTCTCTGTAGAATACCCGATAGCAATGGCACAAGTGTTTGTTGCTGGCTGGCCGTGGGCAGGGGTGTGATACAATCAGGATGAAGACCTGTGAGAGACTCACTGTTGTCATGCTGAGTATGAAGAAAAGGTTGGGATGACCTACAGGAAAGAAAATCTGTTTTTTGTACTGGAAAGAGTTGACATGCTATTCATTTCTGCTGCGTTTGTCATGCTGGCCTCCTAGGGGAAAGCCCATCTGTTCCAACTCTTCTTGCTGCTTTCTTTAGCATGAGAGAGACTAATCATCTAGGACCACACATTGTTTTTATGAGATGTCTCTACTCCCTGCATGCAAAGCCTTCCCAGGCATTTTTCTCATGGGCATAACATTGCATGATCAAGTTAGGTGCAGAATGAGTCTCCTTACTGGCTTCACAGAAGAGAGATGGGTCCAAGGCAGATCCCAAGTGTCTAATGAACCTTGGCCTGAGTCAACTAGAAGTGCAGTCTGTGATCATCCAAGGCATTAAGGGACCATCATGCTCATAAACCAGTCTCCTGATGATGGGAACCAGAGTAGTCCACCCACACGTCTGCAGTTGATCTGTTGTACACATCAAGAGCATCACCGCTAGCTGAGGAGGTGGCCCAGTCAGGGGACGTACATGTAAACTCAGCCTTTGCGGGAGAGGTCTCTTCCCCTTTCTCTGCACGACCTCAAGGTCTTTCTGTTCCTGTTGTTTCTTCCTTGAAGATTTACATTTGCATTTTTATTAAACTGAGTTATTTATTTGGAAAAAACAAGGAATTTTTCTTTCTGTGGAGACCTGTGTGCCTAACCGAGTCTGATTTTCCCAAATGTGTCACTGGGTATAAAAAACGTTGTTGTCCCTCCCTGCAGATTTTGCTTCGCTTACAGACTTAGATACTGCCTGGACACCCAGACATGCAAATAGAAAAATAGTAACTATTTTTGTCATTGTTTACTTTGGTTCTTATGCAATGTTTGTAATGCATAAATAATTTAACTGAGTGCTCCTACAGGAACATCCAGAAATGACCTCCTCACCAAGGTGACCAGGTGGACTCACGGCAAGAAAGGCTCAGAAAAGGTGAAAGCAGAGTGCAACAAGGACTAGTTTCCCTCCCGTGCTGTAAAGCGTCTTGTGCCTTTTTGGCTCAACGCAAACAACCTCCAGCAGATATGCAGCGAAGAAGAAAGGACAAGGAGCTTGTCTGCACCTTAGGCCTCACCGCCCTCCCGTGTTACTCTTGCTTTTTGCCACTTGCTCTCATTGTGGGCATGACAACAGGAAATGTCACCATATTCGGTGCAAAGACCAGGTGGCAACACACTGATGTCAGTGCATCATCACAGCAGAGAGGGCAGGTGTCTCACTATGGCTGGACCACGGGGTTCCCCGCTCCCCGCGCACCCCAGCGCAGGAGGCACTGGCTGCCCGACCTCAGCCTGTGGGTGCTCTCCCATTCTCCTCCTGGTTTGTGCCTAGAAACTCTTCAAGCAAATGGGCTTTTTGACCTTCACCATTAGCACGATGCTTTTGTGGTAGAGGTGCAGTCAGTGGGGGGACCTGGAGGTCAACAGCATGGTGCAGCTAAAACCCATAGGTTTCAAGTCTTTATCCATCACATTCAACCTGACAGTGTCCTCTCCACTCAAAGCAATTTCCAGCATTTCTAGCTTAGTTAAATAAATCATCAAGGTGCCTGTATGACTGTCTCCGTGCACATTTGAATGGAGTGACACGTGCACCACATCAGTGCAGACACACAGCTGGAAACCACGAGGCTTCTTCTCCTACACCTCCCATGCCCTGCTGTCCTTTAGGGCCCCTTGCGGCCCTGTGAAGTTGCCACAAGTTGCCAGCAAGCTAGGAAACCTCCACGGCGTTTGTAGGGGACATGATTTCTTCTAATCTACTGCTCACCAGCTGAAAGGAGGGAGACTGAAGAGGGACAGAAGAACAGAAAGAGGGGTGTGGGCCATTCAGCTGTGCCCACCGCCCCACATGAGAGAGCGGCACCTAAGAAAGTGGAGGAAAAGTGGAAGGGCCCAGATCCAGGCACACTGCCCAAAGCAACACCCCATTCAAGTGGCAAAACCCCCAAGATGACCCAAAAGCAAGGAGCGAGGAGTGACACCACCCAAGTGAGTCCCAGGATGCCAGCAAGGATCTAAGGGGGAAACTTGGTCTTTGTTGACTCAAATAACTCCGCTGGCATACAATGCAGAAGACCTGAGTGCCAGACCCACACATGTGGTAAGCTATGTAGAAACAGAGCCAGGAGTGTGTGTGGGATGACTGAAAGACAAACAGACAGACAGCACCCTGCTATTAAAGAAAACAAAGCTCTGAGAGCAAGACCTTGGGAATCTGTTTGAGAGCAAAGGGATGGGAAGCTGGGGAGGGAGACGAAGGAAGCCTTGAAAAAGCCATCCTGATGTGCTGCTTTCCCAAGGGGCTGCAAACCAAAGAGGATTTCTTCTCAGCAGAAGGAGGTCCAGCAGACAGCCAGCTCCTCACAGCAAAACCGGTAACAGCACACCGGGAAAGCGTTCCCTTCCCAAGGGGAGAGGCAAAGGCAACCCCAGCGAGTGACACTTTGTGCAAAATTTTCTATTTTCCCAAGCAGAGAAGCTGAACATGAGCAAAACGTGTGGGCTTCTACCACTATTTGCAGGTAAATAGGTGCTTCTCATTCATTACAAGATGCTACAGACTAGAAAATAGGGGAAACGTTGCGTGCTGCAGTTGTGGTGGGAACGTTCATTCAGACAACCACAAACCAGCTCCATCAAACAGGACTCAGGATGGTGATCTTGCTTGGATGCTGCCGAAACTCATCTGATACACAGATACACACACGTACATACGTACATGTCTGCTCATGTGCTTACACATATTATTTTCACCAGACACTCTCAGCAGCGTTGCTGGTAGGCAGCCCTGGGAGCCCGAGTGGGAGGAAGAAATGAGCAGGTAATTAATTATTCAGCACTTGGTGTACACCCAAAACTCTCCCAATGCCGACAGCTAAGCCTGGGCAGCCCTGGAGGCTTTCGCTCCCTGCCCTGCGTCTCCTTCAAGGGTGGCCAGCTCCATTTACGGGTCAGCCACTGCAGTTCATGGCCTGCGTTTTAGTGCAAACTTGCCTTAATTAGCCAAGGAGTGGGAAGCTCTAACGCAAGCAGAAAACAGATGAAAAGAGGGGGGATAAGATCTGAAGCGGCGAAGCTTAGTCCACCAGTCTGGCCGAGGCACTAGCCATGGCTGCGAGAGCCCAACGATGGCAAGGCGCAGCCACTGAGCATCGCCCTGCTCGGACATATGGCCCACCTCAGGCTTGTTAACAAACACATTAAGCAGGCTAGGAAGAGCATTTTGGTTTTTAATATTTTATTAGCAACTTGTTTTATTATTTTATATTGTTAATATATTATATTTTTATATTATTTTATATTTTATTAGGGTGCGCTCTGCTCTGTCAGATGGGACTAGTCATGGCAGGGCTTTGCCGAGGACCTCGGTTGCCTTCCCCTGCTCTGAGCAGGCAGATTGTCAGGGCAAGGGCAGGAGAGGCGAAACACCCTCAGGTATCATCCAGCCCCACCGTCCCGTTTTGTACCTCATACCTCCGTTTAACCCTCACCCTCTCTCCCCAGTACGATGCTGGTCCCCAGGAGATGTATAATGTGGTCCATTTACTCACAGATCAGCCGTCAAAACCTCGGAGACCTTTAAGCTTCGGTGTCCCCGCAGTCGTGGCGACAGGCTCGCCTAAATTCTGCTGCCAGGCATAAACTGGAGCAGTTCAGCTGCTTCAGCTTCAGTGAAGGGCACGTGTGCCTGGGAGGCTGTGGAGTAGGTTTCCTTCTTTTGCCCCACCGTGGAAAAGGGGAATATAAAAAAGGGAGGAAGGGATGGCATTTTGTAAACTTCTTGTTGTACGTGGAAAGACGGCAGAGGCAGACGTCGGTTCTGCTCTACAGAAGGACAACGTCCTCTTCACGGCCCAGCACGCGACTGCAGGAGTGGTGGGAAGGCATCCACATACGCTGCGCTGGACAGAGATGGAGAAACAGAAACAGAAACAGACATGCTATGACTACACATCTGAGTGAACAATTGGCTGCTGACGAGCAAGATGACAAAGCCTTGTATTTTTGTAATAGAAAGCTCATGCAAAAATTCAGAAATACCACTACAGAGTCCTTTCCCCTTCAGGAAACTTGTGATAATCTGGCAGAATAAGATCCTAATCTTATTTTTTAGGTATTCACGTGGATTTGGTGCAGTGACTACATAAATTTCAGTTGGATTCTGCATGGACATCAGGTAAGAGATTTCAATCAGAATAAATACAGGATGCATACGTGAGAGAAGCCTTCCCAGGGAAACTGCAAGTGGCTGAGTTACAACCCCCAAAACTTTCAGGCGCTCCACCATGCCCTTAAACAGCAGCGCTTGGCCACCGCCCCCTCCTGCCAGCCAGGGCGGGTGATTCCCATTAACACCAGTCCAACCCCGCAGGGGGGGCTGGGACGGCGCTGGGGAGGTGCTGCCAGGGGCTCGATTACAGGGAGTTGGTGAGACCAAATGGTTCGTCAGATTTTACTGTTACCAGCCTGAGCATGAAAGAGAAACTTAATTTATCCCATGTCCAGTTTTGCAGCGATGCAGCTAGATAGGAGTATGGCTTACGTGGAGCCTCTATTAATTATTTCTCTATTTGTGCAACATGCAGATGAATTGCCCAGCACTTGCCAAAAAAGCCAACCTCATCTCCTGTGACTTTGCAGAGAGAAATGGGAATGGCTGGTAACCCTCCAGCCGGCTCCCCCCATCCTCCAGGTATTTTCATTCAGCGATGTCAACAAGCCCAAAACCTGCAGAGGTGGCCTCTGGCCGGTCTCCACGCGGCTCCTCTCCTCCGTCTCCCCGCAGGAAGGCAGAGCTTCAAGGGAGGCTCTCGCTGTTTCTCAGGGGAGGCAGATGTTTATCGTGAAGCGGGGTGCTCTGCTTTGCAGGCATCAACACCAGCACCACCACCACCAGTCCACACTAAAGAGATGTCACCGAACAGTGTTTGGGTTTCTTGCGATAAGGTATTTCACAACGAGGAGCGTTGCTAGTCTTTAATTTTTTGCCTTAAAAGCCCACAGAAGTAGCATAGCCACCCTCACCTGTATTTAACTTCTCTGGTTAGGAGACCAGAAGTAAACAGGCCAGGATTACGTGTTGTGGTTTGCTTGTTGATTAAAAGGTGGCTGAGCTTTCCTGCTCCGCTTGCCTCTCACGCCAGTGTCACCTGGTGCACGGCCACTCTGTCTTCTCCAAAGTTCTTGGAAGGAAACTCTGATCGTGCCCTTAATGGCATCCTCCAGCTGGTGCTTTCAACTCATTTTGCAAATATCAGCTAAAAGAAGCTGAGGGGCAAAGACGGGTTATCTGGCTGCTGTTGGCCAGGATGTCTCCTGCAGAGCCAGCAGCAGAACTCGCTTTCTGAATTTATAACTTGTTCTCAAGCGCTGTTCCTGCTTGGGGATAGAAGAGAGTGTCACCGGCAAGGGTAGCACCAAGTGTCAAACACAGCGTGTGTCTGGCGTTTATTCTCCTTGCCAAGGAGAAGCTACCTTTTGTGTAGACATGTCTGTTGGATGGAGGCAGGTGTCCATCCCGGTGGGGACGAGGGCTAGCCCACACCTTCCCTCTCCTGTCCAAGAGTTTCCTGGGCCCACAGCCTTGTAACTGCAGAATTGGAAGAAGATATGTCTATTTTCTCTTGGTCAAGTATTTAAATTCTCCAGGCTTGTAGGCTGAGGGGAAAAAAAATCCTCCCAGTGTGACTACCTCTCTACTAGCTCAGAAAAAACCTTGCGTTGTAAAATTATTATTATTTTTTTAATTTCTTTATCTCCTTATTCAGGACCTAAGGCTGTCTTGGCATGGAAAACCACTAATCCCAAAAAGCATCGAGGCAGCAGCAGCTGTGGGTGCAGAAAGCTGTCTCTGCTGGTGTCCAACCCGCCAAGCAGAGCCAGAAGCACTATTTACCATTCAGCTCAAAGTTCCATGTAAAAAATACTTCACTTGACAGTATCCTGGGATAAACACCAGCATCGCAGATTATTCTCACAGTAAAATCCCATCAGGGATACATACACTGCCCTCTTCCAAAGGAGGAGTTATGTAGGACAATCCTGGTGTGCACGCTTGACAGCTCAAGGTGAAGAAAGCCTCTCCAAAGCTTCTTGCTCCACAAGTCTAATAGTAACTAGGTGCGGAGGGAAGGGGGCATGCCAGGCCAGAGGAGAGCAGGACACGAAGCCTCTCCAAGGTCTCCCTTTCTCCAAGGTTTTCCTGCTTAGGAACAACCTGCACAAGGACCCGCAGCCCGTGGAGTTGTGCTTCCGACTCTTGGCTCCCTGTCTGCCTCCGCTGGTGAGACAGCCATCCCAGGAAGCTGCAATTGCTTCTCCACCAACAGACGTCCCGGCTAAAACTACCTTGGCACTAGCCATGCCGTTTGCAGGCTTAAGATGCATCACGATTGTTGGCCAGCGATGGTCGGGGGAGAGCGATACAAAGAGAGAATTAGGAAGGGGCCTCCTGATAAGGAATAACAAACTTTAATTAGCTAATTATCCCAAAAGCTGGATGCGACTACCCAGCTAGAGCAGCACCAGAGTGATATTTAATGTACCCAGGGTGCTCCGTAGTCAGATGTCATCTTGCCTGATGTCCGTGTAGAGTGAAGGCAGGACGTTGCCAAATCTATTTTTTCCTCCTCTAACTGATAACAAGCCCACGCTGGAAGCTCTTGTCAAATCAAGCGGCTGCTCTTGAACTCTGAGTCTGCAAACAGCTGGGCGGTGACATGACTGTTAGTTTAAACTATTTTAGGAAACAATCTGCCCTTTTTCAGTCATGAAACACATGAAAGGCACGATGGCAAAATTTGGATGCGGCAAAATCCCGTCTTGAAATCATCCAAACCTGCCTTCCTTATCTTTCCCTATAATGTTGCAATTACGGTGTGTAACCAGGAACGGCACCTCTCTCCCTGGCTACCTGGCCCTTGTTCCAACGCTAACTGCAAGCCCTCCCCTGCTGACCTCCTGCCCCTCCTCGCGGGACTCGGGCTTTCAGCTTGACGGTGAAGCTGGTTCCTGCGTGGGCCATGCTGGAGCCGCCACTTCTTTGTACAGCTGCTAAGCTGTTATCAGCCCAAAGACCTGCTCCCCTCCTGGGACCCTCACGTCAAGTACGCAGGAATCGCTGGAGCAAGTGATCATCCGTCAGATGAGCACCTTCCGAGGGATAAAGTAGAAACTTTGCAGACTCTCACCTTTGGCTTCCTACTGAGCTGTCTTCCCTGGTTTTTAGCCCCGGTAGACCTCTGTATTTTCACTCGTCTAATGTGTGCTGCCCTTCTCCATCCTCGATCCGGCCGGGAGTGAGGGGCATTGCTAACACACGTCCCCATGTCCCTGTGGGATACATGCACAACACAGCCATGCCCGTCATGGCTTATGTTTACTTTGGAGTCAATCTCCCTTTTAATATCAGAAAGAAATGTTAACATTGCCTTTTAGAAAGTAGGTTTTTTTAACTTAGAAAACATAGAGATACTTTGAGGGGTTAATTCTCTCCTATGACCTCTTCGCTGAGGAATAAACCTCATTCTTCCCCATCTTCCTTGGCTCTTCACCTTTTTGGACTCCCTCTGAGTTTAGCTTCAGGGAGCTCTTCTAGGAAGAACCTGCCTTTGAGAAAGCGGGTTTTTTTCCCCAGAACTGGAGGTCTGAGTGGGAATTAGCACTACGTGCCCACGTTCGTGGTGCTGAGGAAGTGGCACATGCTCTGTTTAAAATCCTGCTGAACAGCAAGCTTACCTCTGGGGCTTACGTTCAAGCCCGCTGGCGTAAGCGGCTCACACTGTGCTCTCCTCAGTCAGGCATCCTCGCATATAAAAAGCGCATCTGTTGTCGGCTCAGCGTGCAGAAGAGATTTAGCTAAAAGTACTTATTACTCTTTCCTTCAAGCAGAAAGCCCAAATGTTGTCTTTTTTCCCCTCCTAGGAGTGTGCAAGCGCAAAGGTATGGTCAGAGCTTCCTATTGCCACCTTCCCAACCAAGAGAAACACCACCGCCTGCAGGAGAGACCTTGCTGGGCTTGCCACGCGAGGCGGTATTTACTGTGGCACTGAAAACTTGCAGCTTGCTGTTTTCCCCGCAAACCATCCACTTCTGTCGCTGTGTTTGGTTTCTTATAAAACCAGTTTTCAGCCAGACTATTAAGGCTCCGTCAGTGGGCTTTCAGCAGGGGTTCAAATTGCTCCTGAAATAACTCCCATGCTCGTTTATCAGTGGCTTCCTAAATCTTCTGTCCCCAGCTTTGAAAGGATTCTCTTCCCACTGGCTAAGGAAATAATCATATAATCTTTTTATTTTTTTACTAGGATCACATCAGCCAAGGTGTATATGGTGGGTCTCATTTTCAAATGACTCAAGCTGCCTGTGTTTGTTGAGAAACAAATGTGAATGAGAAAGCAAAACGGAGTATTTGAATACAACCAGTGAAAATTTCACAACGGAGGGCTATGCTGGATCTCTGGAAAGCACAACTCTGGAGCTTTACAAATGTTGATTTGGTTTAAAAAATAGAGCCCAAAGTTTAGCAAACTGAGATTTGTATTTTCTCAGCCTTTGACTTAGCTGCGGTATTTTGCCTTCGCACGTGTATGTGTGCGCTGCTGCTGCTGAACACCCCAACGCTAAAGGAGGCACCACGCAGCCACAGGTTAGCAGCTCAGTGAAGCCGACCTGAGCTGCGGGGCTGGAATTACCCGCTCAGGTATGTCCTGGCTCCGGTACTGCTGGTAACAAATGAAAGCTCACCTTCATCCCAAGTAGTATTAGTTGCCTGCTACCATAAAATCTTGCATGGTTGATCTGTGTGGCTTAATGATAGCCACGAAGGTCTAGGCTTGCAAGGACAGCCAAGTGGCTCCTTTGAACTCCGGACGAGTTTTCCATCATGGTCTGATCAGGGGAGCGCGAGTGTGCGTGCCTATGGATGCACACGATGTAGGTATTAGTGCCATCTGCCGGGAAGGCAGCCGTCGCCTCTTCCCTCTGCCGAGCTGCTCTGTCCCAGCTCTGCTCGTCAGCTGCGGCACAGAGAGTAAAGAGAGGGAGCGGGTACCGCAGGAGCAGGGTAGCCTGATTTCGGGGCTTTCGGCCACAGAGAGAAACAGAGTTGTTATGGTGTGACGTCAACACGACTGGGAAGTCCTGAGTGGCCACAGATTTGCTCATGCAGTGTATTTCATCAGGAGTCAACAGATGCTCAGAGCCTGAAATGTGAGTTGGCTTGAGTTGAGCTTTTAATGCATTTAAGCAACAAATCACTCCTAGGCGTATGATGACTGGTTTTTTTGAGAGAAAGTACACAAAGGTCTCTGTGCAAATCCTTTGTCATTTAGCTACAAACCATTTGGTGATTGTGGTTAGCAGACTCAGAAAAAGAAAAGCATCTGTGCAATTAAATTTTTAGTAATAAATTAATATGCACAATAAAAGATTCTACAAACCCAAAACAGTGGGCATATTGCTGGCTAAGCTGAAGACTGCATCTCTACCTAAAATTATTTACCTGCAGTTAGAGCATTTTATTTTAAGCAGCTGACTGCTCAGCCTCTGTTCTGATAAAATAGCATTTGTCATGCTCCTCTGCAAAGCTGCCACTTAAAAAGTTGTTGGAATGTTTTTTAAAAAAAAATCTTGGTATTTGAACACAAAATATCACCATTTTCAATTGCAAATAGTTATATTTACATAAGTTCTTTCATTTCAACTGAGCTGTAGTTATCCTCCAGGATTTGCTATTATTTAGAATGCAAAATATGTCTATAAATGTAAAAAAGTCCCCAAACCACAGGAAAGGGGGGGCAGGGAAGAAGAAAAAAAGATATAATCCTAATAAACTCTTCCAGGACAACGTTCCTCTGTTTTGTAAATCTGGTGCTTTGAAAGCATGCTGCGTGTGTTTTACTTGCCAGAGAAGTTCTCTTGTGCAAAGTGAGATTCAAATCCTCTTGATTTGATATGACATGATGCCTTACAGATAGGCCCAGGGTGCAAAAGTCTGTGGTGAGCATCAGCATTACGTTGATTTAGATTCATTTGTAAGAGCTAGAGTTTCCAGCTTCACCTGCAGTCACTGTAAAAACCAGCAGGAATAGCTGCAGTAGGAGAACGACAACGCGAGACAAACTTGAAATCAGTTTTTCGTTCCTTTGGGGAAAAGCTTTATTTCTTCTCTCCCTCGTAAGAATTCTCGCTGGGAATGGAAAGCTGTCAAGAAAGCCCAGAGAACAGCTTAGCAGCCTGCCTTGTACAGCTTTCACTAGCACGAAGGGAGGATTTGGGATCCGCGTTTTCCAGGCGCTCCGTGACAAAGCACGCCAGTCATGCTAGACACTTTCGAGTCTTCCTTGGGAGCCTTTCTGCCACACACAGACTCAGCCAGGAGCCCTAATGCTCTCAGCTGCTCCATCTAGAAACTTTCCAGAAGTGGATCTTACCATTGAAATCTTAATTTCCACCAGGATTCATTTCTCAAAGAATGCCTGTATGTACTCATTCGGGAGTTGCTGTTTGAAGTCCTGACTTTTGTTCCCGTGGGGAAGTAGTCAGCGAGTAAAAAGTGGATGTGAAATTCCTTCCTGCACAGAAAGTTTGTATGTACTGAAAACACGCTCATCACTAACCGAAGAATAAATTTTGATACTTATGTATTTTAAGTTGTTTAAAAGATGCAGTTGCTGTGAATATATTCAGTGCCTTTCAACCATGTAGGTCAGAAGTCGTTCAGTGCAAACACCTGCTCAGCACAGGGCTGACCTATATCTGGTTGCTCAGGGCCAGGCCCAAGGATGAGGCTTCCACAACCTCTCTGGTTGCTTCAGTATTTGATCACCCTCAGATCTGATAAATCAGTTTCTGGTGTTCCAACTTGTGTCCGTTGCCTCTTGACCTTCCACTACGCGCCACTGTTTTCTCTGCGCCCTCCCATTAGGTAGTCGTTGACAAGATCTCCTCTAAGCATTTCCTTCTCCAGGATGAAGAAACCCAGCTCTCTCAGCCTCATCTAGTACATCATGTCCTCCAGCCCATGAACACTCAAAAAAAACCACCCCAAAAATTTCACAGAATAGAAACATTTCAATGAAGAGCAAAGCACTTAATCCTGTAAGTTTGGAGTAGCAATGTGCAAGCTTCCTCTTGTACTAGAATACTGTAACAGTCTGAAAGGCAGAAGGAAAAGCGGATGGCTACTCTTTTTGCTTTCATGTGCATATTTTCACATGCCACCTACAAAGAGAAGAGCAAAGCGCCCTGCAAAAACAATGCAGACTGTACAAAGTGACACAGGCCACAGTAAAAGATAGCTAACCACAGCAGGAGGGAATCTCCCAGAAATATAAAAGCTGGAGAAAATAGAACAGAGGAGAAAACAGTTCAGAAAGATGAATACAAAGAATATCCACCACTTGCCAGTTTGAGAGTTTGCAAGCAGTGGGGTAGTAGTTCAGTATGCAGTCAAGGAGCAGATGAGAGATTTCCTGTTGAATCACTTCACAGAAGCCTGGAGGAAATAAACAGTGCTTAAAACTTGTAATACGACAGGAGTTAAATGTAGATTTAAGTGCTAACTTGAGGAGGTAAATATGAGATAGTCTACCACGTACTGAGGTTAATTATGCAATTGTTCTGATACACCAAGTGTTATAACCATCACTTTACAAGAAGTGAGTTGCCTCCTGGAGAAGGCTTCTTTAAAACAAACATCAAAAAACCCTGAAGAGCCAGATCTTCCAGATTTTTTTTTTTTTTTAAAGCTTCTTTCCTACATTGTGATGTTTCTGTAGGTATGGCACAAGACATACTGCACACCAACAGGATTTATCATATCTTATTTATGGTTTTCAGGCACAGATATGTACTCTTTCCTTTACTTAGCTACAGTGCATGCTGTTACTCGGTTTGAGAAGGCTACAGGCTATCTCCTGTAACATTCACTGTAAAATACATTGTCTTAAAATGAGCTGTAGCATGGTAAGTACTGGAATGAATTCCTTTGGTCTCTGGGTTCATGTTGAAATGAGATTTTACTGGCTTTGTATGGAACACCAGAAGGCAGTCATCCACTGGCAGCTTTCCTTACCTCCCTGATTTCTGCAGAAGTTCCCAAACTGTCCTGACGACAGACGTATGAAATTTTCTTCTTGTTTCTCCAGGGCTAAGCTCCAAGGGGTTTAGAGGAATGAGGAAAAACAGTGGAAAAAATATGGTGTATATACTTCTTGTCTGCTAAGATTGCAAGAATGCGTAAGTTCTTGCAACAGCTGCTTCATAAACGTTCAAGGCATTAACTTACTGTGCCCTGTCTCCAGCTGGCCTGTGCTACAGCAGACATTCCCATTTTCCAAAATGCTTGTTTTCCCTTTCAACTATTTATGTATAGTAAGTCTTTGCTGCATTGCTGTCACTGTACTTAATAGCTACAGTAATGTTCTGAGAGCAGACTCATTTTTAAGGATAAGCTTATGTTTGCTGATTTATTTTATATTCTAGTTGATAAATCCTCAAGGAAACCATTCAATTTGCTTAGAATTCAGTTTAAGACCTTTTTTGTCAAAACAGTTCTACTTCTTGACTCCTCATTTAATGACAACAAACAAAAAAAGGGAGGTGAGATGACTCCAGATATGACAGACCCAAGTTTTACTTTAGTACAAAGCAGAAACACTTATATTGGAACAGGACAGACCAAAACTGTGTATGAGAAAATCCCATTATCGTGAGAGTTTGCACTCTGCAACCAGGGCAGGAAGTATTTAAGGTGCTTAGAAAACAAACAGAACAGGTGGCATATCTAAGAAATTCCCAGAACAACAAACCTGGTCTAAATCCCTTAAGTCTACATAAGGTGGGTTACTACAGTGGGAACAGACAAAGCAGGAGTCTAGGAGAAGAGTTACAGCAACATTCACCTGTGTGATTGCAAAGAAATAATTACAGCACAATATATCTGAACCTTCCTGAAGTTTGTAGGCTGCACTAGGAAAACTTTCAAGCAAGTATATTAACCTCACTTGGTCTTAACCAAGTGAGTCCTTGTCTCCTGGGACAAAAGGCTTTGAAACTACAATCAAGTTAGTACTGAGCTAAGTACCAACACTGCTTTTGAATTGTAGTGCTGGAGTACAAATCTGCCTTTAGGCTTTTGCGTCCGATGTTGACATAAAGCAATTTTGCTTGGGAAAGACAAATGGAAGTGCTAGTCATCAATAAATCTTCTTAAAACTAGTTTCCCTCAGTTTCTTAAAATAGGCCTGCAGGGTTGGTTTTTTTTTTTAAATGTTGTACTATCAAATTCTGCTAGTTACCTAACTAAAACATGCAAATAAAGTGCAACGGACTACTTTTAGCCAGCATGTGATTAAGCATCTTTTAATATTTCTATTGACAAACATTGTAAGCATAACCAGAGTGAACAGTATATACTTGGAGTCTGCCCAGTGATAGACTTGAGTCACTGAACTACTCGTTCAAGGAGAACTAATGGCATTCTAATTTCATTTTCAGTTGAGCCATAGGATGCTGAAGTGATCACGGACCAGGACATGTTCCAAGAGTGCCAAATTCTAATCAAAACTCAAATTGTGCGTTAGTAGCCAAGGCCAAGGCAAACAATTATTCTGTATCATACACAGAAAGCAACTAGTATTGAACAGACAAAGTTTGGTCAACAAACTAGTTTTACTTCTTTAACAATCTTTTTGCTAATAACTCAATAGGCACAACAGTACCAGTAAGCATATGAACTTTAAAATGCACAATTGCCACAGACAGTTGACTTGAATACAGTAATAGTATTTGGTAGCAGACTTAGAGACGACTTTTAGATTCTTCCACTCTTAAATGATTTTGTACTTCCTCATCACCTAGTCATGCACTGGAGAGGAATTCCACAGCAGTCTCCTTCTCTTCAGTTAACTCCTTAGCAGTCAGATCCATCTTCTCACGAGAAAAATCATTAATAGGAAGACCCTCAACAAACTTCCAGGTCTTGTCCTGTTTAAAAACAAACAAAAAGCCCCTCCATATGATAACGAGCTCCATTCAGTCTGCACAAAACAAAAACTTTGCAGTGTAAGAAACAAAAGTTTATGGCCTTAAAAAAACCCCACATCCAGCAGAAGTTAACTTTGTTTTCAGACAAAGAATACAACCAGCACCAGCCAGTCATGCAAGATTCTACTTTTCTATCAGAACTTATTTGACAACTACTACAAAATGGTGAATAATGGTTCCTGTCTGTGAAAGACTGCCAAAACCCCTGCGTCCCAGCAACTGCAGTCCCACACTAAAAGCACAGCTGTTAACTAGCTTATATGACAGTTCTAAGTATCTTCTGCAAGACCTAGTTGATTTAAATACATTCTAGTTACCTTGATCACAACAGGGAATGAATATAGCAAGTCTTCAGGAACACCGTAAGAATTGCCATCAGAAATTACTCCCATGGAAACAAATTCCCCCTGAAAACAGAAGAGGAATGGATAAATACATTTTTTCACTGCTAGAAGCAATCAAAATTTTAATTTCCAATGTCCTGCATCTCCTATGACACTATTCTAGAAAGACAGATTGTTCCCCCTTCAACACACATACACACTTGAGGTCAAAGACACTGGCATGTAACCAAAGCACTGGGCAAACAAGCCCTTACTCAAAAGCAACATCTTACCGCCGGAGTGCCAAACCAGATGTCCCTCACATGATCACAGATAGCTTTGGCTGCTGACATCGCACTGGACAGCTTCCTAGCCTTAATAACGGCTGCTCCACGTTGCTGAACAGTCTGCAATTAAGAAAAAAACCTAAATTGTAAAGCAGCAAAATCTTGGCTTGGTCTCAACACTGTTAGTAAATGCCATAAGGAGAGACCGCCTTACAAACATTATTTAATTTCATCAGTCAAGATACAGTTCCATCACAATGAACATGGCATACAATCCAGAAATACAATCTAGAAGAGTTTTGCCAAGCCAATAACATAATGGGACATTTCAGAGGCTGGCTCAATTCTTAGTACCTGCTTTACAGCTATCAGCCCATGAACTTCTTTCATAGCAATCAGATGTTTCAAGCTTTTACCACCAAGGGACTTCATGTATGTCAACAATAACAGATGTCTCAGAGCACCACTGGGAATTAAGGGGTTTTTTTGCTGAATACCAATGTGAACTACTTCCTGGTCTCAATCCTACAGTATTTAATGCATAAAAATTTAATTTAATTCCTGGATATACCTGAACCTACCTCCCTATACTCAAGTTTATATTTAGAAATTTTGTACTCACGAATTGCACTTCTTGGAATTAGAATAGCTTCTTAAACCTTATTATTTTTTTTTCTTTTAATAAGTTTTGGTACGGCTGTGTGCCAAACAGACCCCAGTCCAGAAAGCAGGAATTATGAAATCTCCTTATCTTAGGCAAAGCATTCTGGCACAGACCAGCATTACAATGTACCTAGAAGGCCAAACCAGTATCCTGCCTTGGCCACGTAAGATACAGCAGGATCAAGGACAAGGACAGGTTTCTGCTTACACTCTGGCTCATGAGCTTTGGCTGCCAGCATACAATCATTTATTCTGTAGCAACAAGCATGAACCAGAATAAGCTATATCCACAACCAAGGTAGGACAAAATACAGTCACATGACAAAACACATCCTCAGTCCCAAACTAACGGTGCCTTGGCTAAGATATAGTACCCGACTGTCAGCATGCCACTAACATTGCAATACCAAGCAAATACAGCTGCTTGGAGTCACATTCATCAAGGGCTTCAGTAATCCTCTTTCACTTGATATTGCATTTAGGTAGCCTGTGCTCTTGATCAATTAATACTATTATTTTGTTTTACTACCCTACATTAAAACATTTGCAGGCGCTTTCTAGATTTTTCAGATTAGTTTTCAGAAATACTGCTGACAAGACCACAGATTCAGATTTGGAAAGAGTGTGTGTGCGCACATGCATGTGCAGGGGGAGGGTTGCTGTGCTTTTTTTGGTGAGTGGGGAGCAAACAGAAGATCATCCTACTTCATCTACAAAGCTGCCCCAAAACGTCACCATAATGAACTGCCAATGGTGCTTGTGTGCCAGATGAGTTGCACCTAAGCTATGATCAGAATTACTTTTGTTGAATCATTTTAGCACTCCAAATGGCTTTTTCTAGTAGTATTTACAGAAGTTTCATAATGCCTTAAATTTTTCAAAAGCAAATAACTGACAGAGACAAGCTATCTGAAGATGACATTCTAGTGAGACAGGAAGACCTGCTTTACTAAGTCATTTACATAGTTTACAGTTTCATATGAGGTTAGGAGAAAGCAGAAGCACAGAATGACTATTTAAAAAAGCCCCAGTATCTTACCAGGATAAAGTCTCCCTTCAGCCAGCTGTCATCTTTTATAGCTTCATAAACTCCAACTTCCTTTCCTTTCACATTTACCTTCGCATGGTTAACATCTGGATATTGAGTGGAGGAGTGGTTGCCCCAGATGATGACATTCTTCACATCATTAGCAGTCACACCAAGTTTCAGAGCAATCTAATCAGAAATTAAAAGTGTCCATTGTATTAATTTCAGCCTCTCAGTTCACGAGCTTCTTCGAAAGCCTTGCTCTGTTCGTATTTAGCAGAGACAATAGAAAGCATTCTACTTTGAACAGGCCCTTTTTACCTGAGATTTAGCTCTGTTGTGATCCAAACGAGTTAAGCAGCTGAAGTTTTCCTTTGGTATTGATGGGGCTGACTTTGATGCAATCAGGCAGTTAGTATTTGCTGGATTCCCAACTACCACAACCTAAAAACAAAAAAGGGGAAAGGGAATGTGGAAACATGAAGAAGCTATTTCTGCAAAACAGCTCCCTCAAGTGAAATACATGGCTTTGCCTTCAAAGAAACTACCAAAAAGTTAAGTTTTCTAAATCTCTTGGTTGTCTTCAACAAGATTTTTTTATATGTGCGGTGTTCATAGTCACTAAGTCTTTTACAACTGCACAGAAAAGTATTTTCTAGCTAGGTAACTTCTTTATAATTTGACATTCAAATGCGAAAGAGAACAAGACTTCTAGGGAGATCTGCACACACACTTCTAGGGAGATCTCCACAGCCTGGCTTCAAACCTCATGCTACTAGATACGGGAAAAGCACGATACATACACACTAGTCGGCCCACAGTGAATTCACCACCACCTTTTAAATGGTTCCTAGACTGGCTGCCACTGCTTTGTATAATTGCTTTATAATTAAGAAAGCCAGAACAGTTACTTATCTCAAAGTTCATAGGCAGTTAGAAGTAAAATATTGCCTGAACTTAGATCAATTTATTACTATGGAAAACTGATTTTTATTCATCTACTAATGTGCCTCAAATGATTAATGTCAGGCTCCATATACTCTCAATCACACAAGATAATCTGCAAACCTCCCTTTGTATTTCCCCTTTTGAAAGCAAGTTCAGTAAATTTTCCATTACTCTGCAATAGTTATATAGATAGTTTTTATTCCAACTGTATAAAGAAGCAAACAAGTCTTTAGAAGCAGTAGGAAGTTCATCAGCAGAGGAAGTAGACATTAAAAAGTCAGTTACAAAGCACAGTCGGAGTCTGGGTCTGAGATTAAGAGCAGTAGGAGAGCAGCCACATGATCCCATTAACTGTGCTGAAGGAATCTGAGAGAGAACAATTAAAAGCTTCCAATGCTCCAAAGACCAAGATGCAAACAACCTAAATAAAGCCGATTTTTTGTGCAATTGTAATTCCATATTGATACTGAAGTTAAGGGTCATTATGTTAAAGCCACAGATGGATATGAAGTAGGCAGCTGCATGTAGATAATTTAGTTCTCCCAGAGAAGAGAGATAACAAGCAGAAGACTGCTTTTTATTTTTTTATATGGATTTTTTTTTTTTTTAAATTGCTGGTAACCAGTTCAGAGTATGCGTGGACTACAGCAACACAATGTAAGACTTACCTTTTTCGCCAAACTAATTAAGGATGAAATCATCTACCTATTTAACATACTATATCTCATCTAACCTTGACTGTGGTATATTTTCCAGGACTTAAGGAAAGGAATGCCTGCACTAAACAGGCTCCTGCTTGCGCAGTATCATTCTACAATGTATTTAGATCTCTACGTAGCCCGAAGAGTTAACTTTTTAAATTCAGTTTCTATATTCACCTTGACAGTCTTTTTGGCATACTTGTCCAAGGCTGCACCCTGAGACTTGAAAATTTTCACATTTGCTTTGAGTAAATCCTTCCTCTCCATGCCCTCTCTCCTTGGCATGGAGCCAACCAGAATTGCTATGTCAAGGTCTTTGAATGCAACTTCCTCCTTATCTGTTGGAATGACCTCTAAAAAAGGAAACAGGGAAAAAAAATAAGATAAATACTCATGGCAAAGCATTAACGGGAATATTCTTTGGTTCATAAATAGTATATAAGATGATCTGACAACACCACCATCTTCCCCTTCCAAAAATACAAGTATAGTCATTTGGCTGTAACTCCACAGATTATAAACAGTTCATTGGCAAGTATTTATACACAAATATTTATCTAAAGCTTTAGATATAAATTCTGAAAACACAGGAGAAATCTATGTCAAGACATACCTTTCATGTGTCTCTTTCTAAATATATATACATACATATGCATATTATACACATGTATGCATATATGCTGTTCTTCACTTTTACAAAAAAATTCTTAGTGGCAAGTATCAACGTAAATGAAGTCTTCCTCTCCCTTTAACAATTCAAACTGAAGAAGGTTTGATTTCTACAACTAGAAGAGCTGGTAGCTACACATTTTTTAAGTATTGTAATAATTACAGTAGCATCTACTGTCTCCCTTTCTTCTGCTTGTTTAGATTTATCAGAACTTAACTTGTTTACATGACTTGATGAGCGATTTTTCAATTTGTGTCTTTATGCAGAAGATATTTCTAAAGACTAGAATTTTTTTTACTTAGTAAAGGCATGTAAGCGTTTCTAAAGATTCATTGTTATTTTACCACTAGGCCAGAACACAATGCATAAATGCACAACTATCTGACAATTTGTTGCACATACTGACAACCCAGGATTAGATGATATAAACCAAAACCTAGGTATCTGCGTAGTCTCTTGACACAAAACTCACTTGATGACACTCTTCATAGCTTACAGCCTAAGTTAAATTATCTTCCACAAAATATAAAACCAAGAAAGGATCATCTAATATTTTCTGCTGCTTAACCTCCCGCCAGCTACAGGAACCCATAAATGCAATAGTTGTACTAGAATATCTCGTAGGTACTAGAAAAATTTGTTTTGGCCACCTCTCAGCAGCGGTAGAGCACAGTCCTGCAGCTCCATCACTACACCTTCCAATACAGTCATCATGGGGGTGATATCCAGCAGCACAAGAACAAGAGGCTGTAAAGAAAGAAATGGTTTAGTCCAAGTTGGGCATTATCTGTTTTGAAAATGAATTTGTCTTGTTATCTGCTAGAAACGCCTATCTTGTTAAAATCCATTTACAGACTTAAAATCCATTTACAGAAAACTGAAAAACTTCAGCATGACCAACAACTAAAAGCTTGCATAACAGAGCAGGACTCCATTTTCACCACTTAAAGAATAAATTACTTGCATATTGGTAAACCATTCTGAGCATCTACAAGAAAATAAGTCTCAGGGACTGCAGTTCTGACAGTAGTTTATTCATTACTGCGCAGCAGAGACAAGTGATAATTCAGTGCAAGAGTTACCTGTTCTTTGCCGAAAACATCTCCCTTGGCAATGCTGTAGAGCAGCGAGTAAGCAATCTGCCCGGCAGCTCCAGTCACCAGGACTCTGATAGGTTCACCCTGCAAGAAAGTTACGGAGACTTACCCACAGCTACACAGTGCAGGCTCACACCATCCGAGCACGGTAAAAATTAACAGTTGCTACAGAAATAAGGTTATGATTAATTTAACCCAGATGAAAGCATGTGCCTAAGTGTGGATCAGGGCCAGCTCCTGGGATCACACTTCTGTTCTGCTAGAACCACCAGCAATTTCTCTACTTGCTTTTACAGAAACAGACCACACTTGCAAAAATATCCCTAAGAATTGTTCCTGGAAAAGCTTCCAAAATGCCAGGAATGACAATCTATTTGAACAACTTTGTATTCCTTTTAACAATGCTGCCTTTTTAGCATAAGGTGTTACAACATGTACCCACTCATTAGATTACCCATTCATATTTCGAACTCACTACAGAAGTTTTATGAGCTACGACACTTTACCAGTTTTCAGATTCTTTCCATTTTGAGGGCTGTTTCCATTAAGCATTTTGAACGCTTACCTGCGACCAAAGACTTACTGAATGACAGAAACCAAGGAATCTAGTGAACTTAAAACTACTGCCTCACTGAACTTATGCAGCAATTTAACAAATCCACAGATAAAAGCTACATTATGGCCAAATGCAGACACTAATATCCATAATACAACTGTCCATATGGTATCAAACTGACCCAAAGCTCCAAAAGACTGGGAGAAGACTGCCAACACATTGCTATATTGCAAATAGGGGGAAAGAAATGGCTTACCCTATAGCAAAAGTCCCGTTTGTTAAGCAGAACCGGGACTTGGGGAACTCCAGAGGTTATTTAATATTGAAAAGGGAAAACATGCCAAAGGACATTCATAACCCAATATTTTGTAAGCCCGTTTTTTGTTTCTCCCTTTTTCCCTAGAGGCAATAGGGCTGGGGCAGATTGTGCTACGCCAGGAACAAGCAGACTCTGACCAGCCTGCTGGAATCCCGTGCCCGCTTTTTCAAATAATTAAAAGATGATCATTTGAATTACAGACAAAACATCTTCCACATTCAATTATGTCTGAAGTGATTTAATTGCACACTGGGCTACATTATGAAAAGTGTAGCCTGAAGAGCAAAGGCAGGCACTTCGCTTAGCGCTGGTGGTTGCAGCTGGAATACTGAGTCCAGTTTTGGGACCTTGAGTCTTAGAGATGTTAAAAAACTAAAGAGGGTCCAGGCAATCATTACTCAGATGGCTGGGGCCCAGAGTTCATGTCCTGTAAGATGAGGCTGAGGGAGCTGGGTGTACTCTGGAAAGGTAGAGGACGAGGGGTGATCTAACAGCAGCCTACTACTACTTCGAGAAAGGTTACAAAAATAACACCGCCAAGCACCTCAGTAGTGGCAGATGGCAGAACACAGGGCAATGGCTACAAGTGAGGAGAAAAATTCTTGATTAGGGTGGTACTGCTGCATTGGAACAGGGTACCCAGAGAGTCTGTGCAACCTTCATCCTTGGCGGGTTTCAAGACCCAGATGAAAAAACATGTATGACCTGATTCAGCAGTGGCAAAGCCTTGCTGTCAGGCTGGACTGGACAATCTCCAGACTCAAGAGCAAGAAAGAGGTCAGACTGGATGACCTCTAGAGATACTTTCCAACCACACTCCTGTCATTGATATTTACAGGAAAACCATTTGGGGATTTCAGTGTATTCTCTCTGCAGAAGTGACCAGCCAAGCACAGCAGCACCAAGCTAGCATTAGATAATTATAAAAAATGAGGCCACCTACCCCATTTTACCACGTACTAGATAAAATGAGAGTGTAAGCGATGAAGTTATAACTACTGAACTCACAGATTTAGACCTCAACATGATTTTGCCTTCATTCTAGGAAGGATTCTTTAAATATTTGGTTAAATGACTAAAGGTTATGGTGTTGAACTGCATTATTTTCTTTTGAACCTGTCCTACTGCGAGTCTCATCCCTCAAACCTCGTCAAAACTCCACGAAGAGGGGGAAGGAGAGTAGACAACCTATTATTGCTATTTTAAATCTCAAAACTAGTTTTGGTACACTATTCTTGAGTAGGGAAGTTATACAGTCCAAATCTACCATAATTTCTGAATGATGACAGGCAGCACAGATGAAGATGCATATCAGATTTTAAAGCCAACTTGTCAGCATGTTTTTAAGGAGAATCTACATTTTATTTTCATAAAGGGAACAATGAACACTCTTAAGGCAGCTAATCATATTAGTTAGGAAAATAAGTACTGGAAAATTACTGTGCTGCAAAACCTTGGCCTGGCAAAATCCCATATCAGCAGCACATAAGAAGTGATCCCGTTCTAAGCATGCTACTCCACAGCTCACACAGATAACAGCAGAACACATTTTCTTCAAATTACATGGTATCTGAAATCAATTGTGAATTGGTTTCTGAATTTCCAGTGAATGGAACAAAGATTTTAAGATGTTGGGCTCTTTCTCCTTTGCAACCTGTGAGCCAACCTAAAGTAGTGTTACAAAAGGGGGAACTCAATGAGAATTTTTTCCACTATATGCACTTTATATGCTAGTCTGATTTAAACATAAAAAATATCAATCTATCCACTAGAATTACATTGAGAATTTAGCACAACAACATGAGAGGGAAGAAGTGGAAGACAAAAAGGCAAGAGGTAGGACTACTTTGTTTTGTTTTGTTTTCTTTTGTTTGTTTGTTTTTGTTTTTTTACTAAGACAGACTTAACATTTAGCCTTGTTAAAAAAAAAAAAAATCCTTCAGTCATGACTCAGCTCCACCCTCTCAAAAAAACTATGTTTGCTTACTACTATCCTTCCTGTTCTCCCCCCCATTTTGGGCTGGAGGAGGGAGGAAGAAACATAAGCTAAAATAAAAGTGAGGAGTACTGCCTACTTGTTTTTTTTTCCTCTCCAAGTCTTCAGTACATTGGATTCACATACAAGCTTTGCTTTGCCTGACCCCCCTTGCCCCTGCACCAATTGTGAGCAATTAGTATCAAAGAAATTTTCATGCTCTCTCTTGATTCCAGGAGCTAGATTAACAAGCCAAAAATGTCGTGCTTCTTACAAAATATAGTTACCTCTCCCTGGAAAACTTACATCACGTATAAAAATTGGTATCATTGACCATCTGAGGCTGCTTTTTGGAGGTTGGACATTTAGAGAAACGAGTAGCCCCGCAATGGAAGTTGTAGGCTCCACACATTCATGTTCAGGCACTTTAATCCGTGGCTTGGCTCCTGCACTGGGCTTCAATAAGAATACTTTCACGCTGTGGTAACTACAGAGGTGACCTTTACTCACTCTCAGGTATGTAAGAGCTAGAGGACAAATTAAACGACATCTAACTGAACTATTTAGTTTCAAAGCCTTCCCCACTTCACATACAGCCGATGCATAGTTAAAAAGTTTTAGGAAAGTGAAAAAGTAGTAAAGGTAACGATAAAAAGGAAAAAAGTTAACATTCCATCCCCAGATACCCTTCTCCCTCTAATTCAGCAAATGTAGGATTTCTCCCCCTTCTAAATTATCACAGATAAAAGTAAAGCTTCGAATATCAAATGAGGAAGCTATGGGCTTAATGCCCTCCCCCCCACTTTGGCTTAAGAACTTGGTGCCTAAATTATCTCTGTGATTAGTGATGATATTAGCAGACCTAAAATATTAGTGCCATACATGAAAATAGCACTACACGGCAAAATTGATTCAGGAGGTTACAAAGGTAAGTGTAATATGAAATAACCCACACTCTATCAAATGTAGGAACGAGAAAATTTATGCCCTGTCTACACAAGCGATGGACTTCACATTGCTGATTACAGTTCTAAAAGACCTTTATAAACATTATTACTGATAAACTTAACTCTCTGTAAAATATCATCAGCCTAATGTTATTCTTGAATATTAAAGCCAACTAAGCTGTCCCACCTTGGTTGACAAGAATGCTTTAAGCATTAAACTGTATCTCCTCAAAAGTCTAAAGCCTGCCTAACAAACTTTCCCTTTGCTATTTCTTCTTTAAAGCAGAGTTGCAGTGACAACAAATGTAGCTGGAAATGAGGAAGAAAGTATCAGCAAGACAGCTGTATGCTTTTGCAACCCCAGCAGTGCCACGGTTCATAGACTGAATTCCAAAGGAATTCTTTCCTTAAGAAATGACCTTGAGACAGGTGCCCTTAAAAACTTTTTCCATTTCATTTAGCTAATAGCAGTTGCATCAACAGACACATGATTTTGCTTCAGAAATTTAAAGCCTTTGCCCAACACCAAATGCATAATTAGAATAGTGAAAGTAAGATAAAAAGCAGTGACATTCTACAAAGTCTGGGCATCAAAGTAAGTTTCAAATAGCAGTTCTCCTAGAGACTAGCAAATTCATGGCAGTCAATTTTTTGAAAGCTCAAGTACAAACTAAAACTTGCCATCTTGTGGTCACTCCTGAGAATCTGTATTTTCAATAGAAAGAGAGGTTGGATAGATAAGGTTTACAGATTTTGGTATTTTTTAGGGTATAACTGAAATAATAAGCCATGTTTCAGAGCATGCAAGCATCTTCTCTACAGCAAAGTACTAAAGGTAAAGGCTTGAATAACAGGGTATAAAGTCTAGAAAAACATGGAGATGTTTGCATGATTATAAAGCAAAGCAAGGTCTCAGTGCAAGTTTGTGTGCATGCATATATATGTACATGCCACGGATAACCAAAACACTCCAGTTCACCTGCGTAACCTCAGGGCAGAACTAGAAGGACTCCTTGACAATTTGGAGAATCTACACAAAGAGCTGGATTTCTGACAGCACGCGGGGATGAAACAAGAGAGGAAAACATTTTACAGGCATTTCCCCTTGAGCTAACACAGAACTGCACCCAGAACCTTTTGTATCTCATGAAATTAAGGACCAGGCATTCCCATCTCCTCGAAGGCAACGCCGCCAACCACGGGGCTCACCGAGGCGCCAGCTTTAGGAAAAGGCGCGATTAAACCGCTGAAGGGCCGGCACCAGGCCGGGGAGGTTCGCTCCGCCGCGCCGGGGTGACCCCAGCGGGACCACGAGCTGACCTCCCCGCACGTCAGGCCGCGCTTGCTCCACGCCGAGGGGAAGAGGAGGCAGAGACGATGCCAGGCCGGCACGGCGGGGGCCGACACCGACCCCCAAGTCCCCAGGCTGGAAGAAGGTCACCTCGACGCGGCCTCCGCAGGGACGGAAGGGAGCCCCGGGCCGCCGCCGCCGGGCCCGGTTCCTCCCGGGTGCCAAGAGCACCTTCAAGTCACCCCCCGGGGCCTTGCGGCGGTTCCGCGGGCAGCCCGGCAGCAGAGGCCGCCCGGCGAGGAGGAGGGGACGGGGAGCCGGCGCCATTTCGCAACCACCTCGGCCTGACGGGAGCCCCCTGCCCCAGCCGCCCCGCCGAGGGGGCGCAGCCCGCCGTCACCCCACCCCAACCGCCGCCTGAAGGGCGAGCGCCCGGCTCGGGGAGCGGTACCGACCATGGCTGAGAGGAGCAGCGGGTCCAGCAGCCTCGAGGTCACCTCTACAGCGCAACTGGAGCCGCGACAGCGCTGCGCTAAGGTACCGCGGAGGGGCGGGGCGAGCCCGCCCCGCACGGCTACCTGGGGACTGTAGTCGCGGCTCCCGCCGCCCCGCGCAGCTTAGTGCTCGAGGAGAACTACAACTCCCAGCGTGCCTCGGGGCACGCGCGCCTCGCCCCCGGACGCTATTGGCGGCGTGGCAGCGGTTACCCGGCCCCCCTTCCCCCATTCATTGAAGCGCAGAGCAGCGGCCCGAGAGCAGCTCTGCCTAGCGCCGCTAGGGGGCAACAGGCGGCTCCCTCCGTTGCTCATGCGCTCGTGGGAGCTGAGGGCCAGGGGGCTGCGGCAGCGCGGGCGTTTCGGTGTACGCATGCGCCAGGCGAAGCGCCGGCGTTCCGCGCTTTCTGCTCAGGTGCGGGCAGAGAGGCGCATGCGCGCGGGAGGAGACACCGGCTGGGGAACGTCGAGCGCCGCGAGGGTGCGTGGCTGCTGCGCGTGCGCAGGTGGCGGTGCTTCAGTGGTTGCTAGGTGACGGGGGGCACGGGGAGCGGCGCGCGCGCGCGCGGGCGAGCGGGACCCTGGCGCTGGCGGCGGCGGCAGCGCCCCCCGCCCCTCTCCTCCCTCCCCTCCCGCCCCGTCTCCTCGGAGCCCTCGGTGGGTTCGGGTGCGCGGCCTGGCCGTGCCTTTCCCTGGGGTGGGCATCCCGGCGGGGCCGGGCCGTTTCCGGGCGCTACCTGGAGGCCCCCGCCCCCCTGCGCCCGCCACCTCAGTGAGACGGGCGGGAGGTGGGGGGGGGCTGCAGGCAGGGAGCTCCTCTCCTCAGGCCAAGCCCCGGGCGTGGTGAGGGCGGGCAGAGTCTTCCCTTTGCCTTCTGCGCGCCGCAGCCTCTGGCCCGGCTTTCCCTCAGGCCCGGCCTGCTCCTGGGAAGCTGTCTGCGGGCACCCGCGCGTCCCGGGAGCCCAAACCCGCTGCCCTCGGGTGCTGCCTCTGGCTCCCGTGCAGGCTCCGGGTTTCTTTCCTCGCTTCCTCTCTCCCTGCTGCCTGTGGCACCTTTTTTCGGCCCTTCAGAAGAAGGTGCATAGCTATACTTAACACTTCACAAAATTCTGTGAGCTTGCGCTTGGCCATTCCCTTTTATTTACTTGCAGTAGGGAAAGCTGAGAGCTTACCTGTGCTATTCCGTTGTTAAAACAGCGTGACTAAACTATCGATCTGTTGTATAAAAATAAAACTGTTCATTTAGTTGTATTTTGGATTGTTGACTGAAGTAAACTCTTTCAGTCTGTGGCTAAAGTGAGGCTGATAGTGGCATAAATACATCAGCAAAACCACAGATTCTTAAACTGTGTTGTTATGCTATAAAAGGGAGTCTTGGATGGCACAGTTGATTTTTTTTTCTTTTCCTCAGATCCTGACAGGGTTCCTTATTGGACAAATTCTGAAATTTATTTAAGTCTTTAGTGAAGTCTCGCTTGTCTGAATATTTTTCTGCAGAATTAGTTTTAAATCTTACTCTGGTCCTTATAGTTGATTGTTTGGGGTTTTTTAAACAATTAAACAGCATGTACACTTATGCAATTTCTTCTTCAGTCCTCAGACAGAAATAAGAAGTTACTCCTTTAGGGCAGTGAGTGTAAAATATAAATATTTATGCCTGTCATGTAAAGTGATCTCATTTTAGCGAGTCTTGTTGCTAATCATGCTCATGCCACAACTCAAAACTTCCTGTGGCTTGAACAAGTCTTTAGCTGAACCTCTGACAGCTTCTGCAGTACAGAAAACTGCAGTGTCAGAGTCGAAAAGGTACAGTGATACTTAGTTTGTTTTAAATGTCAAACTATACTGATTTATATCAGTTAATAACTGTACATTTTTAATATGAATGAAGATTGTACCTAAGTTCCCTTCTGGGGGTGAATTTGAAAGCCAAATAGCTGCAAGCAAAGCTGAGATCTGGCTTGCTGTGAAATGTAGAGAAGCTTGGTAAGTAGAAGGGAGCTTGTTTTCCAGTCACATTATTCCAGGGTGTCCTAAGATGCTTTACCCTAGTGACTCTAATCTTTTTCTCACCCAGATGTTGTACAGGCCTAATTAACATTATTTAAGATTATTTACGTTATAAATGTACACAAAACCTGATGTGGACCTGCATGAGGTAATTTCCACTCAGCATAATTGGTTCAGTTTAAATTGATTCCTTATCAATTTTCAGCTAAAGCAATGTTAGCATGCTGTAAACTGATTTGTGTGTGTCAACGTAGCAGATTGTATTGGTTTAGTGGATTTCAGTTAAGCTAATCAAACTTTCTTCTGTAGGTAAAGCGCCGTTTTCATTCTTGCTCATTTTTTTGCCCAAGCTTGTGCTCCTTGTATTATTTGTTGTTGAAGATCACAACATCTTCTGTTGAAAGAGATTTGTAATGAATATGGTGCAAAGCCATGTGTAAATGCTTTTGTTTGTCACAGACATGTATATCAGTTTATTTTAAATCTATTCCCAGTATAATTAGTCCAAGATTGAGTTAAATTGGTTTAAGACTGTCTGCACTGTCTTTTGTGCTGATTTAACTAAAGATACCTTAAAGTTTCGCCTTTTATGATTGTGGTGTAATTGTGAAAGTTAGCAAAACTTAACAATTCTACTATTCCCTTCTTTCTTGGTTTAAATTTTGTTTCTACTTGTTAAGCTTTAATATCTTCCAAGCAAAATGTAAATGTATGAAAATAAATGAGAGATGCTTTTGTCTCCCCATCTGGTTTTTACAACTCCTTTTCCTGGTGTTTATTCATTTTTTAAAATATTTCCTTTGCTTCTGGATAGAAACCTTTCTAGTGTTGTAGGAAGTGTTGGTTCTTAGTAGTGTTTCTCGTGCTGTTAAATCATGCCACTGTCTTCAGACTGTTGTCCTTGTAGGAATCTATAAACATACAGTGTTTAAATTTCTGCAACCCAGTCTTCCAAATCTGTGCTCTCTGTGTTCAAGAAGTATGGTGTGTTTGACTTATTTTTGCTGATTTATTAGTCTTACCACCTTTTTAAAGTTTTGGGTATTTTCATTCTAAATTTAATGTTGTTTTTCCTGTCACAGTCTTCGGATTTCTTCCAGTTTGTTACTGTCTCATAATTTTCATGCCAATTTTGCATCTTCTGTTGCCAATATTTTTTTGAGATCATAAGGTCTTGGTGTAATTTTTTTAATATTTTTTAATGCTTCTGCCATGTTTTATTAGTATGTGTCTTTTGTGTGGCGCTTTAAGCCAAAGAGCTGCATAAATGGAAACATATTACCTGCAAAAGAAGTAATGGAAATTTAGTGTGCATGTGGATTGGGCTCTCGGCTAATTCTTGAAATACATTTTACAGTTTTTGCACTCAAAAGATATTGAATTACTTGGAAATTGGTGTAATTAAAGAAGACACTTAATACTTAAAATGTTTTAATCTCCATTTTGTGGGGATTAAGTATTATTTTTCAAGGCAACTAGTAGTTTTGAAAGGTAGTCTGCCAGAATTCTCTCTTAATTTTTTTTATATTTTAAAATGAATTATTCTCTGTTAACAGCTGGCTGTGTTCTTTAACTGTATTTTGGATGGGATTTTCTTTTTCTTCATTGCCATCTATAGAAATTGAGGATTTTTTTTAGGTAAGTTTTTACACTTAATTTTCAATAGTTTGTGAAATTATTTTTTTACCATCTCCATGTATAATACAGTTTTTGTTTTATCGCATGCATTTACTTACAATTTTTAATACAAAACCATGTCTCTTGTAGCTAAGTCTGTGTGGTATAATTAACGTTTAAAATGTTTGAGACTCTGTAAAAAAAATAAACTGTATAATGGCCAGTTTCAATCCTAGAAATACTAGTAGAATTGGAACAGTTTTGGAAGCCTTTTCTGGGCTGATCCAAGGGAATAATAATAAGGGTTTTTTCAGAAATAAAATGAAGCATTAAAAAAACACACTGAAGTGGGATTAAGAGAATCAAAAGCTATTTTTAAAAGTATGTGAGAAATTTGTAATAGAGTTTAAAAATGGTAAAGACATAGATATAAGCAAGAACAATGAAAATCTTAGTTTAGAAAATGAAAATAGATACATTTTTGTTAAGAATTTATATTTTTATACATGATTTGGTTTTTGTATTCCTAGCATTAATGTCCAAAACTAATTTTTCACTGTTCATTTCCAAACTTCAGTTATGTGATACTGCATAGGCACTAAATGGTATGAAGCAGCTTGTATATCTAGAAATTCTGTTTATAACTCTGATTTCTTTTTTTTTTTTTTCTGTGGTTCAGAAAACTTTCTTAAAGAGAAATTTTACCTTCTATGGAACTGGTTTCATTTTATCCTATGGCTTCATTTTTACTTCTTAATAGTTTAGTTGGGTTTTTATCATAGAATCATAGAATTGTTTTGGTTGGAAGAGACCTCCAAGATCATCGAGTCCAACCGTTAACCTATCACTACCAAGTCCACCACTAAACCATGTCCCTAAGTGCCACATCTACACGCCTTTTAAATACCTCCAGGGATGGTGACTCCTCCACTTCCCTGGGCAGCCTGTTCCAATGCCTGATAACCCTTTCAGTGAAGAAATTTTTCCTAATATCTAATCTAAACCTCCCCTGGTGCAACTTGAGGCCATTTCCTCTCGTCCTATTGCCTGTTACTTGGGAGAAGAGACTGACCTACCTCCATCTCTCTACAACCTCCTTTTAGGTAGTTGTAGAGAGCGATAAGGTCTCCCCTCAGCCTCCTTTTCTCCAGGCTGAACAACCCTGGTTCCCTCAGCCGCTCCTCATAGGACTTGTGTTCCAGACCCTTCACCAGCCTCGTTGTCCTCCTTTGGAAACACTCCAGCACCTCAGTGTCTCTCTTGTAGCGAGGGGCCCAGAACTGAACACAGTACTGGAGGTGCGGCCTCACCAGGGCTGAGTAACAGTAATTATTTTACATAATTAGAGGTAATTAATAATTCATCAATTACTTATACAACTTTTAGTATGTTTTTAATAGGTAGATAGGATGCCATAAAACATTCTGTACTCACGTGCCTACTGACTATGAAGAGACACAAATGATCTATAGCATGCTTGTAATATGTATTAGTAATCTTTATGAACTATTCATGAGTCAAATCTTAATAAAAATTGTGACCAGAATGTTCTTTTTTATTTCTTATTTCTAAGTAGGTTAATAGCACAAACACCAGTTGTACTTTCGCCAGAGGACGCTGTAACAGTTAAGGCCTCCTTTGCTGTCTGTGCGGAGGTAGATCTCGGGTGCTTGGTCTGATGCTTGTAGGCCTCCGGTGCCTGGAGTGCAGTCCAGGTATTGCAGGGCTCCGTCACTGATGAGAGGTTCTGGTAGCACAGTGGCTTGATAATAGCGACCCCATTGTAGACAAAGCTGAGAGATTCTGGAAGATCTATTATCGTCTACCATCTGTGAACCATTTTTTGGAGGATTTTCTTCTCACAGTTCTTAGAAGTACAAAATATAGGGAATGCCTGTTAAAAAAAACCAAACCAAAACAAGCAAAATGTGCACACACACACACACGCACTTGGTTACTTTGGTATATTGGCTGTAAATTTGGCAAAGTTATCTCTGAATTTTTACAAAGAGAACAGAAGAATTGTGTTCCTGGAGTATGAGAAATAGCCTTATGGATTCTCTTTTACCTTAACACAAATCTGTCTTTTTCTTGGTTGAACAGACATTTTGTGACAACAATGTGTGGGTTTTCTCCTCGCTCATGTCAATGTGTGTGGGAGGTTGATTGTGACTTGTAACTTCTGAGTGAATTAGGTACTTCTTCCCATGGTACGTGAACTGAGGTGGTGGAGGTTTTTGCAAACCCTTGGGAGATGGGAAATGGAAAGAGGGGAGGAGTAAAAGTATTTGCAAAGTATTTCCTTTGCAAAGTATTTCCTTTGCAAATAGGAGAATGGCATGAGTATGACAGAAAGTGCTTTTCTATATTTGCTGTCTGGCTGTTCTAAGCGGGTTTCCAGACCGTAGAACCTAAACGTACATTTGTGATGAAAACTGCCAGTCTGTAATCTGGACATCATGGATCCAATTAGTTAACTATTTGAAACACTTGCATTAAAGTACATCTAAAGATACCTTTTTCCATGCAGACTGTATAAAAGTAATAAAGCAGTTTCCGTGGGAAATGTGACTTCCCAATTGAAATGTAACAAGAAGAATGTTAGATTAGGGTTTCATGTAAAAAGAATGTCACCTATGCATTGATCACAAGAAATGGTACATTTCCTGAGTTCATTTGATTTTTGGAGTGTGATGAAATTGTTGTATTGATAAGGTGGGTTTCCAAGGCGTATGCATTGTATTGCTTCTGTTTGAGAAACTTGAATGAAGATTGTAGCAGCCTGTTTTAATATGTTCCCGTTCAGTAAAACTAGCAGGTTAATGCATTAGCTGTAAGCATATGAGTAATTGAAAACCTGCTTTTTTCATGAACATCTGAAAATTGTCTTGGTATTGTGCAGCAGCTTCTTCATTCTGTTTCCTCTTGTTTTATAAAACCTAGTGAAAGCGTTGATGTGTTTTAAACCCAACCAGAAGAGGCAGGTTGTATTCTAAGGAAGAACCGACCTGTGTTACAATTCAAGTTCTACAAAATCAAACCTTGTAATCTTAACTTAATTCATTACAACAATTTGAAAAAACAAACCAAACCACAAACCCAAAAACTAGACTTAAACATTAAGCTGATGTCCTTGTATGTTTTTTTTAAATGAAGTAAGCATTTAGTCAAGTGGCAAAACAGCTTCTACTGAAAATTAGTATTTGCTTTTTCTCTTAAGTGAGTTTCTTCTGCACTTGTTCATGATAACCTGATAATCAAGAAATAACTTTTGATATGAGAAGTTACAAGCCATAATGATTACTTTCCATTTTTTTAGACTCAGTGCAGGCAGGTGAATCCATCTGCTTCCTTTATCCATCCTTTCCGTGTCAGAATGACTGATCACAGAATCACAGAATGGTGGGGATGGATGCTCTTCCATGCCAAACTTTTTGCATAATTACAAGTGCTGTTCTCATTAAGGTTATTTCTATGAGTTATGATCACAAAGTCTGCTTAAAATATTTCAGCTTGTTTTACAATATCCATTTGTATTTGTTTCTGTGTTTTCACAGAACTAAGTTGTTAATAGCTGCCATTATACAGATTGAATTTTTCTCCCCAAGTATTGAATGATATTTTAAAGAAAATATCAGTAGAAATATCTGGGGAGGGAGAATGATGTCTTATGATGTTGACTTTTTAAAGCTAATTGTTTAAAAACTAACTCTTTACAGAAGGAAAATACTGATAAATTTTTATGTTAATGACATTATTCATATGTGAAACATAATTTTTAACACATGAATTTACCAGTGATAAGCTTAAGAGCAAACTAAACATTTTGTTTTCTCTATGGAGGTTTTTCTGCTGCTTCACAGTTTCATTTTGGTATCTGGGCAGCTTTTGGAAACCTTACCCAAACTGAATTTTAAGCAGCAGCAGAGTCTATGGATGGCTTTAGTGTTGCTTATAGTACTGTCCATATTCAGTTTTTTTACTGATCTTTGAGGAAAGAAAGAAGAAATCATATTTATTCATTCTGCTCACATAAGCACAATTACTTAATTTCTGCACATGCTTGTATTCAATCAGTTGCACACTGTAAGGCTAAACTGTCCCCATCTCTTAATAAAAGTGTAGGCCCATGAATCCAGCTGTGTGGAGTCTATTGGCCATACCCATGCTACATAACTTTGAGCTTCCTGCAGCTCCAAAACATGCATACGTGTATTTTTGTTGGTTTTTCAATTCAGAGTGTTGACGAGGGTTGTGTCGGAACCCATGAGAATTGTTTTCTTACAGCATGAGACTGAAGATCAATGTTTAAAACTTTGGGCGTGTCTTGAAGGCATTTAGAGTTGCCCTATCTGGCTGGCATGGTGTTGAGGAATTACTTCATTTGAAGTCACGGTAGTCATACTGTCAGCAGCAGCATTCCAAGCCATTTTGAGGGGAATTGGCAGGCTTCCTGTAGGAGAGAGCCAAGGAGTGAGTCTGCATGTGCCCAGTATGAAAGATAAGGGAATCATGGCCATGGAACAAAATCGGGAGCATGACCACTTACATTGTGGACACAAATGATCGAAAAGAAAGTAGCTGCATCTTTGGATGAAGGAGGCTTCTCCATGAAGTAATCAAACAATGTGAAGCATGATTCTAGTTAGTCTTTTTCTGGTTTGTTTCTAGAATGATACAACTATGCCTTTTTGTTAGGTTTAATTTGCAGTCTACCCTTACCCGTGTTGAGTAACCATGGTAATGCACTAATACACGTATGGTGAAAAGGTAGGATCTTAATTGGATAAAAGTCTTTTGAATATTTTAAGTCCTGTTGGAAAGGTGTTACTCTTGACTATATAGTAGAATATATACTTTTAATATAGGCAAAACCACATATGTTTATTTCATGACAGGTAATCCCGTTTATTTACAATAATGGGCCAGATACTGTTTTTCAAGTTGCCCGCTGTCTGACTTAGGAGAATATAAAGTATTGCAATGAAATGGCCTTTTCCTTTTATAGCTGTCTGACATCCAGGGTCTAGCCTCAGTGTATTAATCAAGGGAGCTAGAAATACACCACAGTTAAATTATGGGTTTGTATCTCCAGGTGGTGCTTGAATTCATGGTTGAAGACTGTAGAAATTAATTTTGCTAAAGCAAGAAACAACAGGACATTAAGCTACTATGCCAGCTTTAGATGTATGCTTCAAAAATTTTTGCTGCTCAGCATTATTCAGTAATCTTTAACTCAAATTGCAGGAAATATTTGAAATTCCATTCTAACAATATCCAACAGAGAATATTAAAGAAGCATTAAATTTCAAATGCCTGAGGGAAAATGTTCTCTTGCAACACCGTGGGCATTTGGATCTCACTAGTTTATGCAGTATTATTAATATTATGCTTTACTTGGTCTAAAATGAAAGCCCAATTTTAATTCTATCTCCAAAAACTTGGCATACTGCAGTGAAGAATAATTTATTTGAATGTTGTTTTTTAATACATTGCAACTAACTTTAAAGCTTCCTCATATACGACTCCCACTATGGCTTTTTGTAATCTGACTCTTTCATTAAAACTTAAGATATACTCCCAAAGACTTATCTCAGTTCTTTCATTGCTAATTAACAAGTTATAAGATCCCAAAGTTACCACAGAAGTTTTTCCTCATTCTGTGCAATTTTTCTCTTAACACAAAACTTTAGAGAACCTTTATAAATACATAAAACACCAAAACAGAGGATGAATACACTCTTAAGAGGCAGGTAATACGCAAATACAAAATGGGGTTTAATGATATATTTACACAAATCTGGTCTGGTTAATTTGGCAAACTTATTAGTGAACTTAACTCAAAAAAGTGCCAATTAAACCTTTATGTTTTTATAACCTGTATATGCCGTACTTGATAACAAAGTTATTTCAGAAGTGAGTCCCCAGTTTACAAGATTCTGGAGAAAGAGCGGAAGAGTATTTCTAAGAGGTTTAGAAAATCTCTAGCATGAATGTATTTCTTACCACATGATTAAGTATCTCAGTATTTGTCAGAGCAAGGGCAAGTGGTATGTTTCTGTTGGAAAATTAAGATCTACAGGCTTTAGAGAAATATTAGGGGTTTTTTTCCGCCTGTAGCTGACTTTTTTCTTGTTTGCACTTTTGACTGATGTAAACAGAGTAGTGTCCAGGAAAATGTTGATATTGTGATATTTCATACCTGCTTAGAGTTTCACAAAAAGCAGTGTTTTTTAACAATAGTGGGCCAGTTGCCTGTGAAATTGAACCCTTGTGACTTGCCTGACAAATCGGATTGGGGTGGGGGGGGAACGACACATGATTTAGAGACTTAAAAACTGCAGAGACAATTCGAAAGAACAGTGTGCTCCAGATGGTTAAAGATGCATAATAAATGCAATTTAATAAATGGTTTTGTCTTTCATCAGGTGGAAATCAGGGCTATGAATATAGGTATACATGTATATCATGCATACATTAACCTATTTGTACAACGTAGCCATGCGGGACATAAATTAGTGGCATTTCATTAGCAGCAGCATTAGTTTAACTGCAATGCTAGACTCTTCTTGCCAAATGAATGTCACCGATTTCTGTAATGGTGGAATATTCTGCTAGTGGATTATCGCAGCCCAACTGCAAGATCTGCTGTCACTGCTGGGAACGCCACTGTAGTGCTGGTGGACACCAGGTTGCCTGCTGAGGGCCTCTTGTGGGCTCTGAGTTGTCACTTCCCTTTCAGTGGGAGCTGAGGCCTACTGAAGCTTGACAGGCTGACTGGTTTTCCATCGTAGTTGGTCTCAGGCAGTTGTACCCAAACTGCAGGTAGAGTGAGACGCTGTCTTGCAGATGCAGTTGTCATTGTATAAAGTCTGAGAGGTAATTATGTATTTGAGTGCACTTCTTACAAGGCAAGAATATCCACCTCGGGGCAATAACAACTGTCTTGCCATGTAATTTTTGGACAGAAATGACAAAACTCTTAAGAAATGTACTTTTAAAGAATATTTGGCATTTTTGGAGGACAATTAGGTGATTTTGTAAATGTTGAGCCTGTCTTCCTTGAGAAATGGAAGGATTCTAAAATGCATTAGAAACATAGGTTGAAAGAATAAGTCTATATGGACTTCAAAATCAGTCTTATTACATGGCTTTATTTCCAATTTTATTGTCATAAAAATTTTGTGTAATTA
The DNA here is from genome assembly GCA_009819775.1 of Phoenicopterus ruber ruber. Classification (NCBI taxonomy): domain Eukaryota; kingdom Metazoa; phylum Chordata; class Aves; order Phoenicopteriformes; family Phoenicopteridae; genus Phoenicopterus; species Phoenicopterus ruber. The sequence goes on from CM020217.1 coordinate 11,667,083, forward strand.
TATTTCTTTGATAATGGTTCTATTAAGTGACTGTTCTTTAAATAATAGTATAACAAAAACCAGAAGCAAATGTAAAGCTTAATGTGCTATTGTACAAGCTATTTCCACTCTTTCTTACCTGAGCTGTGTATTTAAGTAGATAGTTCCCAATCCATTGTTTTGCCAGCTTTTGTTCTGATAACTTGACCAGGTGCAGTGAATGTAATGCAGTGAGTTGTAATGAGTTGCCTACTGCTTTTATCATAGAATCATAGAATGGTTTGGGTTGGAACAGACCTTTAAAGATTATCTAGTCCAACCCCCCTGCTTGGGGGGGAGCACATCTTCCTTTAGACCAGGTTGCTCAAAGGCCCATCCAACCTAACCTTGAACACTTCCAGGGATGGAGCATCCACAGCTTCTCCGGGCAACCTGTTCCAGTGTCTTATTCCCCTCATAGTAAAGAATTTCTTCCTTATATCTAATCTAAGTCTACCCTCTTTCAGATTAAAACCATTGCCCTTTGTCCTGTCACTACAGGCCCTCAGTAAAAAATCTGTCCCCATCTTTCTTATAAGCCTCCTTTAAGTATTGAAAGGCTGCAGTAAGGTCTTGCCGGAGCCTTCTCTTATCCAGGCTGAACAAGCCCAACTCTCTCAGCCTGTCTTCATAGGAGAGGTGTTCCATCCCTCTGATCATTTTTGTGGCTCTTGTTTGGACCCACTCCAACAGGTCCATGTCTTTTTTCTGCTGAGGACTCCAGAGCTGGACGCAGCACTCCAGGTGGGGTCTCACCAGAGTGGAGCAGAGGGGCAGAATCGCCTCCCTTGGCCTGCTGGCCACGCTTCTTTTGATGCAGCCCAGGATATGGTTGGCTTTCTGGGCTGTGAGTGCACATTGCTGATTCATATCTGATTTTTCATCTACCAACACCCCCAAGTCCTTCTCTGCAGGTCTGCTGGCAATACATTCATCCTGCAGTCTGTAGTGATACTGGTGATTGCCCCGACCCAGGTGCAGGAGCTTGCGCTTGGCCTTGTTGAACTTCATGAGGTTCACACTGGCCCACTTCTCAAGCCTGTCAAGGTCCCTCTGGATGGCGTCCCGTCCCTCAGGCGTATCAACTGCATCGCTCAGCTTGGTGTCATCCACAGACACGCTGAGGGTGCACTCAATCCCACTATGTTGTTAATAAAGATGTTGAGAAGCACCAGTCCCCAAACAGACACCTGAGGGATACCACTTCTTACTGACTCCATTTGGACATTGAGCTGTTGACTGCAACTTTTTGGATGTGGCCATCCAGCCAATTCCTTATCCATGGAATGGTCCATCCATCAAATCTATATCTCCAATTTAGAAGCAAAGATGTTGCATGGGACCGTGTCAAAGGCCTTAGAGAATTCACGGTAGATGACATCAGTTGCTCTTCCCTTGTCCACCAACGCAGTCACTCTATTGTAGAAGGCCATCAGATTCGCCAGGCACGATTTGCCCTTTGTGAAGCCATGTTGGCTGTCTCTAATCACCTCCCTGTCATCCGTATGCCTTGACATAGCTTCCAGGAGTATCTTTTCCGTGATCTTACAGGGCACAAGGTGAGACTGTCACACAAAGCAAAATGGCGAACAGGCACCTCCTGTGACAGTCTATATACATCATTACATGTGAGGAAGCAGACATGTTTTTTAAGTGTTGATAATTTTTAGAAATTGAAAGAGTTCCTTTGTAAATGTAATGAATACATTGAAATTTAAACAAAATTCTTAATGATGTAATGTCAGTGAACGAGGTGCAGCTTGTGATGGAATTTATGGGAAAGCTCAGAATGTTCATTGAACACTCTGCTGGCAAAGTCCCATTTCTGTTAGGAGTGTTAACTGCATGAATGTTTCAGCTGGCTGCAAAGGTCTCTTCATGTGGAATTCGGTGTAAGGTTGGTACTGGAGAACTTGTAACACAGTGCCATTCTTGTGTTAAAATACAAAATTCAGACAGGTAATGAAACAGTGGCATTGGTGGCACTTTCATTTGACTAAATACTTAGGTAGTAAGCAGACCTTACTCCTCAGGGAACTATTTGATTTCAGAATAACTTGATTACTTGACATTTCATCAAAGGGCAAATTAAATATTTAGATTCCACAAAGATCCAGCTGGACTAGCCTCTTTGGCATCTGTCAGTGATGATGCTTAACTTTATCACCTTTCTTCTTTTGCTAAGAAGTTTTTTGTTTTGTTTTCTTTTCTGGGTAGAATTTTTTATATGTGATATTAGGAAACCCCCTAAGTGGCTTTTTCCATCTCTCTGCTTTGCAATATATCAAGTTGTATCCCTATTCAGTACATGACTTAATTTATTAACTGCACTGTTGTCATGCTTGTTTTCTGAATCCGATTGGCAAAACTGTGCAACACATTAAATTCTAGTGCATAGCTGAACTTCACTGCGGTGATCATGAAATTATGCACAATATGCAAGTGGTTGAACATCTCTTCAAAAGCAGCCTATAAAACATGCTGCTTCTAATGTCAATGAATAAATGCCAACTTCGGCATCAGTGTTCTTTTAAAATATGTGCTGTGCTGAGGTTATTAGTCACTGTGAATTCAAAGGCATGAGAGTGCAGATGTTGCATAAAGCTGCAGGAGTGGCATACCTGTGAAGATGCTGCTGCTTGATTTTCGTAAGATGGCACGCTGTGCATTTTAAAACTCACTAGTCATGGATGAACTGCAGTAAATGTCATTTTGTAATTGAGGCCATGTAAGTTAGTTATTCTACATTTATTTCTAACTTAATTTTTCAAAAATCTCTTTGCTGGGATCAAAGAAATGTTATTATCATGAAAGGAAATAATACACTATTTGCTGAATGGGGCAAGTAAGCAGAATGAAAATCCTGCATCTTTTTCTCACGTATATAATAATTGTCATCTATTTAATGGATTAGTGTGAAGATTATGCTGTTGGCCTTCTGCTTAAAAGTAAAGGAATAATGATAATGGTGAAAATATTGCTGCTTCCCTTAACATATGAAGGTGGATGAAAAGGAAGCATCACACAGAAATGTAACAGCAGCCATGACTTTAATTTGAGCAAGCCCAACTCAGACAAAGATTTTGGAAAAAGAAATCCACAGATGAAAGTGAGAAGACCCCTAATATTGTATCAGCCATTAAAAAAAAGACTTCTGTAAAATACTGAAATTACTTAACTCTGCTTCTGCCAGCTGAAGCCATTTACTGGTTTTGTTTTGCACTGCCAATGTGGAAGATTAAACTTGTGTGGGTGAGGTAGTTTAATCATATCTTTTACAGCTGTGGAAATGGAAAGAGCCCAATGCTTCAGCTAACTAGAATAGGCAGTCACAGCTCTCATTTGAGAGAAGGTCTCTCCAAAGTGCTCAGAATTAATGCATTTTTAAACAATGTCCTTAATAAGTGGTAAATCCTGGATGAACTGTTTAAAAAAAAAAAAGGGGGAGATAATGATCTTTGTGGTTGAAATGATACTCTGAAATTTATAAATTATAAAAATTTCTTTGGAATACATGGAATTACAGAATTACAAACACAAGGTCAAAGACTTCAACTAGTTATTGATGCCCAAGTTTACATAAAGGAGTCAAAATGTATAATTTAAGTGTTGCAATCTTACTGTCACAAAAGGATATTAGATTGATTTTCATGGCAAAAGCTGACCTATAATATACTCATAGCAATAACGGTAGTGGGTAATTGCTATATTTGATTTTTTTTTCCTCTTTTTTGTAACTTTTTTTTTTCATTTTTTTGAAACCCTGCAAAAGCAAGAAATTTGCCAGTGATTGGCTGATGCTGTAAAGGCATCATTGCATGGCCATCTGCAGAATTATTGTCAAGTAATAGGTTGTTTGCACAGTACCATTGTTTCCATTATATTGCCATTTACCTTTGGTGTAAATTGGAGTCAAATGAGAAATGGGTTGCTAGGAAGAGTGGGTCAAACTGTGAAATGATTGATAATTAAAAGATATGCACAATGCAAAGAACAAACTTAAAAGACATGAACACACCATTTGGAATTTTTGAAATTGTCTGACCGATTCATTTCAATTTTTCTATTTTTGTGTGATACTGAGGTAGAAAATCAAGCTTCTATGAAAGCTCAGATCCCTTCTTTGGGGAAGGGAAGAGAGAGAGCATGCACCATTTTGATGGTTGTTGGTAATTTGGGGCTGCCAAACCAATGCTATTCACGCTGACGTCCTGTCCTTTCAGTCAATGAAGTAATATATTGAGGTAATTAAAGACAATTGCTTGTAATAGCAGAAAATTACTGTAATTGTTTTGTTTTCCAGATAACAAATGCAGATTTAGAATTTCTGTGACCACATCCAGAGTTTTACGACCAGAATTCACAGAGAAACCATAAATAGTTATTGTTCCATTATGCTTGAAGTCAGTGGTATGGATTTAACTCTGTTTTATTTAAAAATCAGTCAAGTTTCATCCTTATGTTAAATAGTTTAACATAAGCCCATTCTTGGTTTTCAAAAGCTTGTTCATGTTTTGTCACACCTCTTGATCGCAAATCATATACACAACTCAAATGGTAATGAACACTTTTTGAAGGTTTTAAAAAGAGAGCTTAAATTAATCTTGCAGTGAAAGAAAAGCAAGCTTCAAAATGCTTCTGCCTTGTAGTGATTTCATCAGGTAACTCCAAGTCTATTAGAAAACTTGGTCACTTGTACGCTATTTTCTCATGTTCTATGACCTTTACAGAGTGCCTATAATGACATTTTTCCCTCCAAAACTGGGAAGGCCTTTGCTGGCGGAAGCTGTTTTAAAATCCATTTAAAAAAAAAAAAATTTCTTTCAACAATTTCTTTTGAAACATAGACTGGCTGTGACGCAGCCAAGAGCGGCACTGAATTTTCAGTAACCTGGGAAGTTGTAACAAAATGTGCAACTTTGCCTATACCATAGGGTTGCTATTCAATTAGACTTCCTTTTTCTTTGTTAATTATTGTGGCTGAAAAGATTCATCAGAGTGTAAAGAGCAGTCATTCATATAGAGGACATTCATATCTATGTTTGTTGATCTTGGATGATTTTATCAATTTAGAGGTCATACGTAGTGAAGCTATATATGCTGTGTTGAGAATTAATACAGATAATTCTGATACTGTTCGTACTAATTGTACCATGGCCAGTTTCTTTGTTATGTGACTGATTTGTTTTTTCTCCTGGACTGTTGCAAGCTTTGTCAGTGTAAATATTGGTTATGTACATAACATTGCCTATTTTAAACACATTTCGTCCATCACTTTAAAGACCTAAGTTTTCTAAGTGACATAAAAATATCTGTTTAGATATAATTGCAGCTTTTTATTTAAAGCATTTTAACCATCTCCAGTTTTGCCTGTTAGCAAGGTCTTTTTTATCTTAAGAAACTGAAAGACAAGCAAATGGTTTGAGATTAGATAAATAATTACGTTAATGATCATGAAATAGGACCTGAGGAATCAAAAAATTTGTGATACAGGAGTATCAAGATGGTTTTCGAAAGGCTGAAGTTTTCGATTGGCTTGGATAGGACACGTAGCGTAGCAACTGAGAGAACTACACCCTCAGGCTTTTGTTCTCTGGCTTAAGCAGAATCTGAACATACTTTGAGAATCGGAAGTTGTTTACAATTTTCCACCTAGGCCTCGTGTGTATGTGTGTGTGCGCGCATGCCTCATTGTAGTCTTTTGATCTCAAGGGATAGCGCAGATCACCCTCCTCATAAAGGACCTGTATTTTGAAGTATTCAGCAGGTTTCATTCCTGAACTTCTGCCCCTGGTGAGGAAGCTTTTTCTCTGTCCTCATCTCTTGAGTTTCCTGCTGGGCTTTTGATGCTGATTTTGCAGCGGGTTAGCAGAAGGTGGCATTCAAGGGGCTGAGTGCTTGAGTTTGAGTCTTGACAGTAAGAAAGATACAACAAGATACACTCTAGTACAACTAGAGCGGCTATCACTCAGTCAAGGTTCTACAAGCACAAATAGGATCTACTTGCAAAAGGCACACGGACAGAGTAAATGCTCTTTCAGAAGTTTCTTGGTAGAGGAAAACACCACAAAAAGGACTGGGAATGTAGTGCATTAACATCAAGATGCGCTAGAGGGCCCAGCCTGCATATAACCGTTTTCCAAGAAGAAAAATTAGTAGTAAACTGAAGGAACTTCTGAGAAATTACAGCAAAATTAGGAGGAGAAAGAACTGTCTGAAGGCAACAGGGCTCAAAACAGGACTGAATGTGGAGAAAGGTGATAGAGTGACAAATGCATTCAACCTGAAAATGTAATCAGACAAGCATGTTTCCCTGCTGGAGAAGGGATTTAGCAACTTTGAACTCAAAATCATGTGATTTCTTCCTCCTCCTGGCTAGATTAAAAAGGGGAGTGATGTTTTTAATATTATATCATGCTTAACAAACCATTGCGTGCTGTGTCAAGTTCATTTTCACTATCAGCTCTGGCTAAAAACCATTGCTATCTGTAGTCTAGCCTGAAGGTGACAAGAGATTTGAATCATTGTAATTAGGCACTCATCATACTGCAAAAAGATACAACTATCTTGATGAATTGGTATTAAAAAAAAAAAAAGCTGTGGGGGTTTTTTTTTTGTTGTTTTTTGTTTAGCTGCAGTTGGTGCCTGGGAGTGTGAGAGCAGAAATGAGCTCGGCAAGAACTGAGGCGGTTTTCTCAGCATGACAACTATTGTCCTGTTCTCTGTACAGAAAAAGTTAAGAGGCTTTTGCCCCTCCAAGTCCTGTTGACATCTTCAAGTGTTCTTGGGCCTCTCCCAGGTTTTACTTGACAAACATATTCGTATGTCCTACTTCTTTCTGATTTTGAGAAATATGTAAGAATTCACTTTCTACACTTTAGCAAGAGGTATGAAATGAGTTATTGTCTGCCTTTTAGAATTGTAGCTCCAGGGCATGCTTTTACTATGAAGTATAAGTGATGAAAAAGTGGATCTGCCCAGCAAAGTCAGGATTGCGGTTGGATATGGCGGAAATGGGGTATAAGGAACTTTATCCCTCTGGGGAAAGGCATTTCCATACACACCAAAATGAATTTTTTCATGATCTTTATTACAGCTGCCTTGTATTAATAATTAGGTTCTGTTCTCATTTTCTCCTACAATTTAGAAAAAGTGCAGAAAACATTCCTGAAATACATATGGCTTTCACTCAGTAGAGGTGCATTGCAATTTTTACCTTTTCTTTCTGGGAACAATGAGTTACCCTTCATTCTTTTTCTCTGAAGATACAGTACTTTATCTTATCACTCATCCGTGCATCTTTCCTCAGAGCTTGGATAACATTCCTTTTGATTATTAAGATGTTAAATTGTTTGAAAATGAATCAGGGAATGGCATTTATTGCCCAGTAGCATGCTTACGGTGCAGTGGAGTCTTGTCATAACCACAAAGTGTTTGAATTCAGGGTCCTAATGCCAATTTGTAAGTGCTCTAGTTTTGAAAAGTGAAATGTGAGTACGGATTTACATAGTTATTTTAGACAGCGGCAGTTGCAATGGGATAATGTACTTTAGGAGGGGGACAGTAAGTGACTTACCCTACGTGATTAACCTATGAACTATGGATCTTTCAGAGTTTTGAAGGATGGGTGTTTTTAATGAATATGCGATACAGTTTTATGGAAAATAAATTAAAAAAACCCACCGTACCTCACGCCACAGTTTTGCTAGTTAACGTTAAAGCTAAACAGATTTGGAATATACTGAAAATAGATTTCAAGCTGTTTTTATGTAAAAATTTACTTTTCTGGAGTGAGCAAATACTAGTTCTGTTGGTCATGGAAACTTTGTCTTTGTCTCTATTGAATTAGAGTCTAAATTAGTTAATCTGCAGTACTAAAATGTTAGAGTGAACGTGGGTTTCCAACCTTAGTTATTGAACAAGAAATGTAGCTGACAGTTTTCCTATCTTCCAACAATTAACTGGAGGTAGAGTAACACTTAGCTTACCGTAGCAGCCATAATTTCTGGATAGACAACAGACACATTTATATTCAGAACACTGTTATTTCCCCTTTTTAATCACCTGACTCCTGTAAGCAAAATCTGCCAAGTAAGGGAACAGCATTTTTCTTTGATTACCTGAAGAGACAACTGATCACACAGCCTGCCTTTCAGTTCCCGCATTCATTTTTAGAGCTTGTTGGCTTGTTTGATGGATAAGGTAGAGGTTTTAAAAGCTGCAAACGTGTATGTGTTTTGTGAAATCTAAGGACATCCAAGTTGGTGTTCCCTCCCTCAGACTCCTCAAGAAAAGGCTGTGACCTGAGCTCAAGGATTTTTTTCGATTTGGCCTTTGATATCAATCGTTAAATACATACTTACTAATTGCTGAGAAAGCTTGTTGCTGCGGACCAGCCATAGTGTCCTGCTTTGTGCTTGGCTGGCATGAGAGTTGCATGTAGTGGCAGAGAAGAGGAGGAAAAAGGAATTAAAGGAAATGGCTACAAAGAAGTGAATGAGCTGGCTGTAATGTAGAAAGTATTTGGAAACTTGAGGGAAAAGCAGGGAATCTAATGTGGAGGTTTGGGAATACGAGGATGACATAGTAGTGTTGGGCTTGTAGGTCACCAATCCATAGTAAATCAGACAAATTACAATGCCGTTCACTGTTTGTATGTCCTTTGGATTGCAACCTGTATATGTTGTGGCCTACAAGCACATTGAAAATAAAATTTTAAGTACTATGTAATTTCTGTTGCCATTTTGTTTTTAGTTTGATCGCTTACTCATCACGGGCAATGTTTTCTGTGTTTTCTGCTGACAGAAAAATGCTTCCTTGTTCTTACATGTTGATGTATTGCTTCGTTTAGGGGAGAATGTTGTTGTTGCCTTTAGCACAAATGATGTATGCGTTTGCATTTCTGGAACAGTTTCAGAGTTTCCCATTTGCTTTTATCTCCTCCACAGAATGAGCATCTGTTTTCTAGTTTATCTTTTTTGAAGATCAGCACAGATTGTCGATTACAGACTGCAATAAATTAACTTGTTGACTTTTGCCACATTTCATGTTTATGTTATATATCGGAACAATGTTGAAGATTTATAGAAGACTTTAAAAATTAATCTGAGACGTAAATGTTTGAGAACAAAAGCTTTTTTTTGAACTGGCTTTTATTTCTAAAAGCCTGCTACATAAAATCGCATGTCTTTCTAAAACAAGCCTTTTAATTTTAATTGTTGAAGAGTTTTTCCAGTGATTTATTAGACACCTGACTTTGTGCAAAACTGAAAGTATATCATCATAAAACCAAAAACTGTTGTCATCTTTACTTGCCTAAACCAGAAAAACAGAGAATTTGAAAATACAGAGTTTATTAAGATAAAAAATACAGGTTTTGTCATGTTGTGTTCTTTAGTTTGCTTTTAAAGCAATTTATTTTCAAATTACTGTCTTGCAAAATAGACTCGAAAAACTTCTCTGTAGTCACAATCTAATCCTTCATTGATTTGTTATCTGAAATTACTGAACAGGTGGGAGAAATTTGTAAATTTGACTTTTTCAGTAGAATCAGCTGAATGACTCTCTCTTCTACTTGTGGGCAGCATGCTGTTTTGTTTTCCAGTTGCAATATATAGAAACAGTTTAGTTCTTACCTCTCTATTCTATTTCGGTATTCTAACCAGAACTAACACTTTGAATGCGTCAGTGTTTTGAGGTGGAAATATTACCCAAACTACACTTTTTACTAAGCGTACCCTCAAGTTTGCCTCTTAACGTAGTACTTGGTGTGTTCTTGTGAGCTTAAAGTGTAGGAAGCAGAAAGCGATGGAAGTATGCCAAGTGTTTGCACAAGAAGAAAATACCCATTTTCCATTCTCTGTGAAATTCCTCCTTTGGTGTTACCCGGACAGTGTTGGCGTATTCAGAAGGGATCTACTGTTTCTCTCTGTTCTAGACCACCAGGAAATATATGACAAATACAGGAAACTTATTTGTTTCTTTGGGCTTGCTAGAAAATTTTGACCGTGGCATATATGTCTTTCTTGTGGCTATTGCAGTAGTTCAGGATAGGCTTAGGATCACAGAAAGTGTCGTATCTCCAAACAGTAAATCTGTCATCACATTTACATTTGTGTTGGGATGTGTGTGATGCATAATATGCAAAGCAGTTGCTCAGGTGCCTGAGCAATCAAGAACAGATCATTCCTCCATAAAAACATGTAAGCATCGTATTTGTTTTTTGCCAATGTGATGGTTACATTAGTCACACATCAAATCTCTGTCGCTTTTGTAGACTGTTGGATGATGCAACATGCTGTGCCACTCAGTCTGCAGTGGAGCGCCATCTTTGGGCTTTTCCAAACTGTTTTCTTAGGCTTTGTGTGAAAGGAAATCAGTCCAACCACTACCTTGAAATTTCTGCGAAGTAGTCTGTTCCAGTAGTTGACTTGATATTTTGTGGTATGGAATAGTGGAAAAAACCCTGAATTACTCTTTAAGTGTTGATAAAAGCAGCTGCATTAAATAGCATACAAGCAAATGTTTATCTTAAATAAAAGACCAAATTCTCAGAAAAAAATACGTAGTGGCTTCTTCTGGGAGAGTGGTTTGTGGAGGTACCTTAGGATAAATGCATTGATTTTTGTCTGCAGTTTTTCTGTAAATTATCTAAGTGAAAGTTAAGTACCATACAAAGTGTGAGGAAATGAGAATGTCTGAAAATACAGCTGTGGAGCTGAGTGTTGCGTACATTGTTGTATTGACTTCATCATTTTAGAACAACAGAGTCTAGGAAGGGATGTTTCTGTCCTAATCACTCTGACCCCTTGTTAAAACCAGCAGGGCAGAGAGATTGACTGACCTCCTATCTGTGAATTTGTGTCTGTTGTTTTGGAGGGGCCATTGTGACTTTTTTTAATGTGGCTGTTTTTCTGATGTTCAGGATCAGGAGGTTTCTGTGAGCATGCAGCAGTTCATAGTTAGCTTCTGAACTGTCTTCCTTGCAGAGCCTTCTCTGAATTCAGACACATCGACTGAGGTTCAAAGCCACAGGAGGTGATTTTCTGCCCTGCTGCGGAAGGTGGAGCTGAGCAGCCTTTGCGTGGTTTTAATCCTGCTGCGAGCTGTGGCGGCATTTGGGGCTGAAGGGCTGGATGGAGGAGTCACTGAGCTGGACTTGGTCTGGCAAACCAGGGTGCCTTCCGGTGCCTGCAAGGTACCTGGTTGATGTAACTGGAGCCAGATTCCCACTGTGCTTTCATGGGCACGCTGGTATATCTTAAGTTTACAGTGCCAGAGGCACTCCATATTCAGGAAGACTATTTTAGGGGTATTAATATTTAGCACAATAAGGCTTTGTCTAAAATTAATCAGACTGTATGTTATAAGGTGCTCATCAGTATCATACATCATGACAACAATGGAGCAAATAGATTCTGTTTATTTTTGAAACAGACCTTTAGATTTAAAATAAACAGAAGCATTAGATAATACCTCATGGCAATGTGGAAACAAACTGCTTAAATCTTTCTCTAAGACTAGCTAGGTAATTTATCTTCTACTTAATTATAAGATATGGATGCCAAGTGTTTCCACAAGTTTTTTGGAGTGAACCCTTGGATTCCACAAGAAGAGAACTAGGCCAAGTACTTTTAGCAGACAAATTTTGTTTCTCGTAAGGAATAAAACATTTCCAGGCAAGCCACCTGTTTTCCCTTTTGGCTAACGTCTTGGTCTGAGGGCTCAGAGAAAAATCCAAGGAAATTTTTTCAGGGGTTCAAAGGAGCAGAAAGTGATTTAAAAAAAAAAAAAAGAAAACAACAGGCATTTAATTCCTATTTCCTCTTTTTTCCTATGTCAGTTTGTTACATGTACAATTTCATTTATGTCCTTTCAGATTTTAATAGATTCCAAGGCAATTTTTCTGCTTGATTTCTGTTAAGTGGTAAAAGACACTGAAATTCTACCAAAAATCAGACAAGGCCTTTCTGTGTGTGACTTTCTAACAGTTTTCTGAGAGGAAAGGTAGAGTCCCTTCTCCTGTTCTCCCTCTGCCTCACCACCTTCCCCTTCCCCCAAATAGGACCTTCCTTTTGGCCTTGGGCAGTTTTTTTCCCATTCCTTTACCATATAAACTTGATTACATGTCTCTGAATGCAATTTAAGGGATCCCTAGGCAAGGGGTAGGTCAGACCTGAAAAAGGAAAAGGGTTGTCGCTCCCTAGGAATGAATTTGGAAGCATGCCTATTTTCTCAAGGTAATTTTTGTCTTTTAAAAGCAGCATGTAATTTTTTCTTTGTGTAGTTTTTCCATTTCTCCTGGAATGTTCACCTGTCCGTATTTCATAAGTTTCCTTGCCTGTTGAAATTTAAAGAGTTCTTCTAATTGTGTTTTCTTTGGTGGTGGTGTTTCTTTCCCTATGGCTGCTTTTGTCTTAGAATTTGTCTTGAATTCAGACACTTTTTCGGAGAGCTCAGTTATTTATTTTTTTTCTATGGGTAGGATTGTCAGGCTGAGGTTCTCTACTGTAATTATTTCTTAAATTGTCCTACAAGCTGGAGTTGTTTTGTGTGTTTTGGAGGGGCGGTGTGTTAGTACCTCTTCTGCATGTTCTTTGGGTTCGATATATTATAAACCAGCAAAGACCTGCGTTTAGTGCGGTGGTGTGAATAATGCAAACTGAGAATTCAGCCTGTCTGGTTTTGGAACTGTGGCTTTCACGATTTTTTAAGTCTTTTTAAGGTGTTTTTTTAAGTGTTGGAAAGTAGAAAAAATGACCATTACCTTGTAATGGACATTGTGATCTCCTCCAGGTCCCTGTTTGCACTCAACCCGAGTTCCCACATGCCTGGCTCTGGGAGATTGGGAATAACCAGCAAAATCCCAACGACAACTGCTATGGAAGCACACAAGTGCATGAGAACATTGTAATGCATTTAAGATTTTTTTTTTTAAATCCACAGAAAGTGTCACAAGTTTCATAGGTAGAATGGTGAGAAGTTCCCTGAAGTAGTGTTGTTTTGGTTTTTGTTTTAAATGGCATGTGGTAACTCAGGTTGAGCAAAAACAGGGGCCTGGAAGAGAAACTTACAAAGTCCTTTACAATGTAATGGATATTTTTTCTATTTTCCAACATATCAATTCTAAATATTCTTGTTGTGTTGGGATTATCTGGATAACAGATAAGCTGTACTGTTCCTGGTAATTTTTTTTTTTTCAATGCTGTTCTCTTGCACTTCTGTTGCTTCATGCAGCCCCTCTGTCACTCCTGTGAAAGAATGACCATGGTAGGTTTTAGCAAAGTTTATAAAATTGGTAGGGGTAGACTCCACTCTTCTCAAGGTAAGAGCCACCATTTATTGCAAGTCCATCATTTGGAACATCCTCTTCAGGACATTGCTTACTAAGTACAATCCTAATTCTTTGTCTTTAAAATGACAAACCATCCATGGCAGTCTTTGTTCTCCTTGATGTTGCCACATGAGAGGCCTTCCCAAACATAGTGCTATGCCTTTTCCACCAAAGTGGATTTTTGATGGGCTTTTCCCCCTTCTGTCTGCTGGTCTTCACAATATTTTTCTCCCTGTTCTACACATGATTAGTAAGAAAAAGGAAGAGTTGAACCTTATGGAGAGGGAGTCAGGTTGAACTGACTGGAAGTAAGACGAGGCATTTGCATTTATAATGTGTGTTTACTGGCTTGGGACGACATCCTGGAAATTTCCCGTATCTGCGTGTTTGCTGGCATATGTACCGAATTTGCTTAAAAAAATAGTAATAAAATAAAACTTCCTTATGTAGTTCCTTTCACTTAAGGTAAGCTTCAGTGATATCTGTCTTCTTGCTCTTGTGTTGGTGGCAACAATGTTAATATCAATGTCATTAATACCAATGGCTACTGAATATCGATTGTAGTGGAATAAATTTCAAAGTTGTCTTTGTTTTGTGAAAAATTTCTATTTAAATTGCGTAAAAGTCAGTCTTTCTCTTTATTGTAACTTGAAGACAGAAAAAAAAAATTGAGAAAGCTTTAAAAGAGCTTTCTGATGCAGGGCCAGCTCAATCAGTTTGTGATTAGATGAAGTGTCACAAATTTATTAATGGGACCATTAAGAAGAGTATTGTTATAGCAATATTGAATGTAATCTTTTATCTCTTTGTTCTCATTGGGCAAATAAGTATCTTAGCAGATTTGAAAATGGGAATTTCACCCCACAACTTTGTTTTATATAAATATAAAAGCATGCATGTATTTTCAGGCAAGAGAATAGGTATTACTTGGTCTCCATATAAAATGCTGGTTTATGAAAGATATGTCAAGAACCGAGTAGTATGAACGGGTGCTTTGAGGCTTAAACTGAAACCAAGCAAAAATGTGCAGCCTGCCTCTTTTGCCTATAATAGGGTCAACATTGGGATCCATGATCCCTTTGATCTTTACATAAAACAGTTGAAAATGCATAAATTGCTTCTAATCAGAGATGAATTAAAGGAAAATAGCCTCCCGAAGGACAAAGCACCCCAGGCACCCATCAACAGCCTTACCAAATGACAGACCTGGAGGGGACTTCAAAGCTGCAAACACAACTGCCAGTGAAATCCACCAAGAATCTAGATGCCATTTAAAAAAAAATAATAATTTTCACAGTTTACAAGTGCCCAGAACTCTCTCTTTAAGAAAAAGTGACAGAAACACACTACATGGACTTGCTTTTTAAGCTGCTAAATATTCTTTTAGAAGAGTTGATAAAGGCAAGACTCACTTGCTTAATTTAGTCCAAAAATGTGTTCAGACATGACAAACATTGGTAATTTTTCTGTCAGGTAGGGTTTACTCAATTTGAGTGGCATATTGTTTTGAAGCTGAAGTATATGTTTTTAGTGGAGGCAGATCAGACATTTATTGTAATTGCTTCCTTGGTTGTCATCAGTATTTGTCACTGTGAACACAAGCACAGTTAACATTCCTAAAACTGCGGAAGAAAGAGGAAATGTAATGAAATATCAGGCTCGATTTTGGAGGTGGGGGAAGATTTGAGGCAGTAATTTTATTGTGAGCAGTTTCCTCTTTGTGGAAAAAAGAATAATTTTATCCTGAGTTAAATCAGAATTCAGATCCTCTTCTAGCTCAGGTAACTTACTTAAATACTGTTTAGATATTAATATTGGTAATGTTAAATATAAGAAATAACATTGAATAAAAAATATCAACTGCTGGGTTGTTTCAAGAGAGAGGTAGCCTAAACATAAAATTCTACCTTATTTGTAAGTGTTCTGTTTATGAGAGAATACCAAAAGTGCATTTAGCATTTTTAAGGATGGAGAATAAACATAATTTTATGGAGTACTAAAATACCACTTTTAATAAAGACTAATGTAGTCCCTTCAAAATAAATATTGAATTAGGAAGGATTTTACCTGCTGCTAATTGTATACTTTGCTGAGGTGTTGTGTACAGCATAACATTTATATCCAAGCCTGCATAAGTGTGAGAGTCACTTAGACACATATAAAGAACAAATGACATTTCCAAATATGTAACTGCATATGAAATTGTTCAGTGGACTGAATGATTTGCTGTAGGTGAGGTCAGAAAGGTTGCCTAATTCTTTGTTGTGAGAACTTATTTTCAGTTGCTTGTGACTTTAATTGCTGTAACTGAAGCATGTGTTATGTGTTTGTCTAGGGCTATTGGTTTTTGGAAGAAGAAAGCAACAAGATTTTGCCAACCTGTCTAAGGATGAAGCTAGGAAAAATTGCTGAGGGCTTTCTTTCTCTTAAAATTTTGTAAGGTTTTTCCCACATCCCAAAGTCACTGATATCTCTAGAGCAGACATTTCAAATGAGGTTTTGAAAAGCTGGAGTTTGCCTATGTCTTGTGAGACCTTCACGTTCAGCAGTTAGCTTTCCAAAGCTTGCATCTTCTCTGAATGCACTTGTCTCACTTTTGGGCCACTGACCAGACTGCATGTGAGCCTTCCTCACAGAGAGAGAATGAGCGGAGATTGACTCCTGGCACAAGGGACACAGCTGGACTTTCTTCATAAAGACTGATCCTGACTGATCCTGTCAATATCTGGACTGACATGGCGTAACACTGTAAGGCAGAGCAGGAAGTCTGCCTTGTTCTGTCAGGTGGGATGGGAGCTACAAAGGGAAGAGAGAAAGTGAAGTCTGAAACTGAAGAAAAGAAAAATCAAATGTCTTGAATAAAACTTGGTGGCCAGTAATAGTGCAGAGCAACAGCCTACCTGATTATGGACCTTTTCCTAGCGTGAAAAAAAAGAGGTCTTTGCCACAGCTTACACAGAATCATCCCCATTCCCTTAGTTTTTGCTCTGACACTATTTTTCTGCCTAACAGCAAAACCTTCTCTAATATTGAGTCATACTTCCTTGACTGATCAGTATATAAAGCCTAAAAACAAAGTTAGTCACTCTTCCCCTCTGTGAGTACCTGGAAAATCGTTGCAGATAACATGCTTCAGCACTGCTGTTTGGTTCTCCTTTCTTAAACTTTTTATCACCGTGGACCCTTTGAATTAGGCTGGGCCTCGTGTTGTTGGGACTTCCATGTGTGTCACACCCTTGGCGAAGAGAAATCCCAGTTCACTGTGAGTGAAAGTGAGTGGTGGAATACAGCAGTAATGTCTTTGTTCCATATGATATCGAGTAGCACAGGTACAAATCAATACTGCTAGGCAACACAACAGCTTAGCATGCCTTTTTTTTTTTAAGAGGGAGCTCATTTTCTCAAATCCCCTTTCTAGATGCAAGGAAATTTTGGCTATTTACTTCATATTTGCTATGGAAATCTACTTGGAAAGGAAATATGATGTACGACCATCTGCATTAAGCAATCAGCATGATGGACTCGTCAAACTCTTAGCAATATCTTCAGGCTCCCCTTAAGGTGGGAGTATGCATTAATCAACCAGACAGAGGGCCAAGTGCTGCTGCTTCTAAACTAGGGCTCACAGGGGCATGAGATGCTTCAGGGATCTGATTCACAATCCGGGACAGTTTACATTGGGATGATTGTTCTGGTTATTGCTCTGCCTCTGCTTCAGGGACAATTCAGTTGCTTATGTAGCAGCTCCACAAATTACACGTTGGCAAATTAATTGAAATCGGTGCTAGCGTACCATTGGCGCTGAGCTGTACCTTGCATCAGTTCAGAACTGTGAAATACTCATTTCACAAGTAGCTGAGCCACCCTGCAACAGGGTGAAAAACCCTTCGTCCCTAAGAAAAAGAGAATTAGGTGGACAACTGGAATGAGAGCTATTGCATCTGTCCTGTGATAATCTGCCCTGTTCAAGAATTGGTGCCCTGAACTAGAGCAATTGTATCTTTTGTCTTGTCCCTCAGTCTTTCAGTGTCCGCGTTCAAAAGCAATGTCGATAAAGAATAAACAATTTTATGCCATGAGTACTGCAATACTTAGCTGTCCAGAGATGTCCAGTTCACCTTCTAGATACACTCTCCAGCAACAAAGATATTTTTAAAGGGATTTATTTACAGGATTCCTCTACCTGCATGGAAATCAGGGGGTTTGCAATCGGGATTTTTCTGCTTATAAAGGACCCAAACAAGGACTTAACAGTTCTCAAAAACTTTTAAACTTCTTCAGATCGAATTAGATTGTTTGTGTTGAACAGGAGTCGTAGCTCTGACATGTGCATGCAAATGCAACTACATTTTGCATTCAATCAATGCCAGTTCTCTCCAATTATGACAATTTGATCAGGAATATGTATTCGGTTGTTCTACTGTTTCATATTTAATTTAGGAATTGGGTAGTAGCAGTCTCATGTGAAAGGCCTTCATCCTAGCAGGGGTTTCTGTGTAGTCCTTGCCGTGCTTCCAGGTTTCATTGTACAAGCCCAATCTTGAAGACCTTTTGGTATATCTGCTTGTCAAAATACCATTATTATTCTTTTTTTTCTCCATCATCACCTTTGTCATCATCATCATCGCCTTTGTTAGGAATTTGTCACCTTTGTGGCCTTTCAGTCCACGGAGATGGAGTTACCATGTGGCTTTGTTGCTCATTTGTGCCTAAATTTGCCTTTTGATTTTCTTCTGACACAGTACACCTCATTTTTCTAGGCTGTGACCAAGCAGTGCAGTGAATTTTAATTTTCAGATTACCTATAATCCCATTTTATTTAGGAAGGACAAAAACATTTGTCACAGTCTTCAGTTTGTTTACTCCTTTGCCTTCAGCGGTTGAACTGATAACCTTCTTTGCTCTGTCTCCAGCTTCCTTTTCTTCAGAAAGAAAAAAAGAGAAGAAAAAGCTTCTGTTTACCTGCCTATAACTCAGTGCAAGATATTTGGGGCTTGCCAATGTGCTGCTGCTGTCTTGGCCTCCCAGAGGAGCTAGCATGCAGAAGGTTGTTTCCCCTTCCTACCATGCGGAGAACAGAGAATGGGCAGAACACAAGAATAAAGCGTGCAAGCATGGCTCAGTTTGTGAGGAACATCTCGCTGTGAGATGCCTCTAGCCGTTCCAGCCTCTGCTGCTTATAAAAACAAGTTGAATCATACCAGATTATAGTCTGGCATATTAATGTAAACTGTGACTGGTTTTGGTTTCTCTTAGTATGCCAGCCCGTAGCTTGTGGTTGTTCAGAAGCTCTTATGCAACGCCTGTGGTATCGCAGTCCAGGGGAAAAAGAACGAGTACAGATGTCTCAGGGTAAACCATGTCTGCCCAGTCAAAGCATTTAGATAGTCAATAGAAGATAGGCTTGCTTGGTGACACTGCCCACTCAACTTCTGCTGCTCTGCTGGGGAGAAACAGGAGGACTGTTCCAGTCCCCTTCCGAGGTATCCTCTCCTCATGGAACTGTTGTGTCCAATTGTCTCCAGCTGAAAACACCTTGCAGATATCAGTGGTTCACATTGTATCTCTCCTGAGAATGCAGTTTTAAGAGGCATCTTTTTTGGCAGCCCTGCCAGCTGACACAGCTCTTGTTTTGTTCTTGCATCACTACCATAATTGCGCTGGTAAACTGTTTGTAGGGTTGCCTGATGAGCTGGTTCAGAGAACTGAACTAGTTTTAAATTGAACGTTTTTCTTTGTATGGCCTTATAAACAGTTGTACCAGCACAACTGAAGGATGATCAACAGCTTTGGCTTTTTTTAGAGAGAGAGTCCATTCTCAGGACCCTCTGTGCTGGGGATCTGGGTGTTTCAGCACAGTTCCTGACAATCAGTTTTGTGCTGTCTCATAGTGAACAAGGTAATGTTATTCTTAAGGTTGAGAAGGTTTTGCAATCTGAAGAACAAGTTGGGGTACAAGGTATCCAACTAATTGAACTGTTTTTATTAGGAATCTATTCTGGAATTTTGGAGATGCCTGTAATGAACCCCATTACTACCCAGCATCATCTTTTAAGAGTAGTATTAACAATGGTGGTGTGCCCTCCTGTATATAAAACGCACCTCTGATTTCCCCCTTTGCTGTGCCTCCCTTAGCCCACTGTCTTGAACTCCTGGAGCACCCTTGAAGGCGTAATGCTAAAAAATTTTGGCAAAAGGTTTATAAAGAACGTGTGCAAAAAGACTGCACAAGAAGGTTCTAGAAAACTGATGTTTTCATGATATTGGTGACTCAAGTGGATGTGGGACCACTAAATCAGGGTCCTCAAATACTATGCAGTGGAATCCTTTGTAAATATCTGAGAAAAAGTGTAGGTATTTTTTGACAAACTTTGCCTTTCTAGATTTTGCCTTTATTTATATTGAGCAAATGTGATTTGAGTATAGCCAGCAAGTTAAAAGATCTGTTTTTTGAAAGTAAATTACATGAATGCTTGCAGGAGATAAAGAAGAAATTAGTAGGTGGAAGAGTAGAATAGAGAGAAGGATGGCATCTGAAGCAAGGGTTAGGTTTGTGAGGAGGAGCATATGAGATGGAGGAGAAATATTAACCATTTAGATTGGGAAAAGTAGGTGAGATTAATGGGATGGGAATATTTCTGCAGTGCAAATCCTTCAGTATTACAAGAAGGGCAGAGAATTTCTGCGCTATATGTTGAAGGTGAGGCATTGAAGAAGTCTTTCTAGTGTGACTCAGGTTGCTTTAACCACCACAGAATTAAACTAAGATTCAGGGATAGAGACCATATCTGTGCTTTCTTTCGTTAGCACTAAGCATTTCAAAACATACCTGTAACCTAAAACACTGTATATGAGGACTGTACGTGGGATCAGCTGTGCCTGTAGTGGAGAGAAAGTAGTTGTTGGGCTTGGGAACTCTGGTTGGGGTCCTTGTTCTGCCTCCAACTTCTGAAGCAAGCAAATTGTGAAGGTTATTCTGACTCCCTGTATCCAGTGCGCATTGGACTAAGCCTGTATGGGAATAACAGGATGTTTTTATTTGAAATGCAGGAGACTGAAGAGCTTGGTGCATAGTGCCTTAGGAGGGGGCTGAAAGGGCAGCGTTGAGAACAGGGAGACTGGAGCATCCTAAGTAGGAATGGAACTTTTGTGGACCTTATTTGCTAAAACTGTTTTGTTTCGGTTTTTTTACTGAGCAGTTGTGAACAACATGGTGGTTTTTCCCACCCAAGGCCAGAGATCTTTTTTTTAAGATCTAGCCTAGGTGTAGTAGGGTGCGCGTTTCAAAGATAAAGAACCACTCTGCAAAATTTGAAATTGTTTTAAAGAAAAAATTAATAGAGTTTTAAGCAACTGAACCATTTTCGCTGCAAAGTTACTTCACTTTCTACCTCCAGAAAAGAAAAGTCAACCTGGTAAAGATTTATTTGTGTTTCAGCTCACACAGGTGAAGTTTTGCAAAGTTATTCACAGCTTCAAGCACACGTGTAAAATTAGTAAGGTGGTTTGACACTTCTAAATGGCAAGTCTACCAGCCTGCCCGTAACATTAAAAGACAAGCTTGGGCACTGGACGATGCATTTTTCTAATATGATAATGCCTGCCTTTAACCTTTTAAGTAAACATCTTTTCAAGACTTACATTTTTACAGGAAATTTACTTTCTTGGATAATGGTTTAAAATACATATATGTGTGGCTTGATTTCCACTTAGCCAACCAGGTAGATCCTGCTTTAGAGACAGTTTTACTGACTTGATCACAAAACAGGTCATCCATCGGGACCTAAGTATTTCTTTTAAATGAAAACCAACTGGTAACTAAATTAAGAATATGCTCGCAGAGGTCGTGTTGTAGGTAATTTTAGGTATGAAAGACACAAATGCAAACTGGCAGAAAATGAGATGAGTCTCGTTTGAAAGAAATGTGCTCTCATTTAAATAGGTTTTTCATCAGCTGTGAGTGAAAGGAAAGAAGTTGACGTCAGTGTAAGGATTGAAAATTGGTATTTAAACACTAGGTGGTGCCATTGTGTAAAGTTGTACTTCTGGTAAGTTTCTGGAGTCACTGAAGGTGAAAACGGTGTTTAAAAACTTGTGAGAAATGTGTACAGAGAAGTTTCAGTAGCAGTTGCAAATGAAAGATTTGTAACACAGGATGAATGAGAGTGTGCCTGTAGTTCTGGTTTTGTGATATGCAGAAGGAAAAGGGATATCTCGGGAAAGAGCTGTGTGATAAATTGTGTTATTTTGACTTTAAGGCTGCTTGCAAGTATTTGCCTTTTTTGGTTTCAAAGGGTGAGAGAGAACTTAACTCTCACTGTTTGAATCTAGGAGCCATCTCCTCGCAGCTTTATATTGTGAATATATCAAAACAAGCTTCCCTTGTGTTACTTCAAATACACCCTAAAATGCCTTAGGATTAAAGCAATCATCTGTAATACAATATGTGTGGCTCATCGTTGATTGGCTCAAAACATGAAATACAGCTTTTTTTTTTTTTTTTTTTCTTGGAACAGTCAATGTGTTTCCTTCGGTGTCTGCTTTACCAAAATTCTGCATTCCTTGTCTAATCCTGAGATATTAAAATAATTAAGTGGGATAGTCACAGTTTCACTAATGAAGCATAATTGAGCTTTGGAATACTTTGATATTAAAATTAAAAAGAAAACATAAAAATGGCTTTGCTGAGCATATGCACATTATTTCTATGTATTGTTACCTGTTTTAGGCAGTAAATGGGGAGCTTGGACTGTCCTGCTAACAGCTTTTTTAGCCTGCAAATCTTTATCACAGAGTGTGTGCAACTCTGTTTATTGGATCTGTGAGAAGAGTTAGCTCTAAACAAAGTAATTATTATAACTTTAAGATGTGAAAAATTGATTGCATCAATGTTTATTCTTCCAGGTAAAGTGGTCAAAAGAAAATCAAAGTTTTGCAATAGCCATTCAGATCTGATTGTTGTATGTAGATGATACGTTTTTAATTAACTTGTTGGAAGAAATGTGTTTGACTTCATTCAGCAAATGCTGTAGAATGATTGTTCCTATTGAGTCAGATAAAATATGATTTCATGTGCTTTGTTATTTAAATGTATCAGGTCCTAATAACAATTTATGTGACCTAGAAAACACCAAAGAGTTGGCATCAATTTTTAAATTACTTCTTTCTTTCAGACCAAGAACCCTGTTCTGTAATAATATCTTACACACAGAGTTGCTTATTATAGATGTTGCATGTACTTTAACTGCTGTGCAAAGCACCTCTCCCATGTAATTACACAAACATATTCTCAATTAATATGACTTGTGTTAGCGTGATCGAGCAATGGAATATTTTTTAGGTGTGTGTTTTGCAATCCTGAAAGAAGGCTGACAAATGAGGAATGTGGTTACTAAATATTGCACATCTCATGAAGAAATCCTTGGAAGGGACAAAGGCCAGGACAGCTATGAGACTTCATCGCAATGAATTGCCTTAAAAAGCCCTAAAACATGTATTCATGCAGGAATTGTGGTATCCTAGGCTCTTCCTGATCCTTAAGGATCTGTATAGAAAGGTGTTGTCAGATATAAAGAGCACTTGGGGGAACCGGAATAGTTTGTTTACTCCATGTGGAGCATGGAGCAACTTGACTATGTCAAACTGAAATGCCTCTCTATAACTTCAGTATGCTAGAGTAACATATTTTGTGTTCCCTACTTTTGTGATTTAACCAGTGAGTATCCTGGAGGTAGGACCTATAGTGCAATGTTATGCTGCTCAGTTCCACGCTGTGGATCAATCACTTTTTTTACATGTTTATGCATTTTTTTCATATGTCAGTGCCTGGAATACTTGCAGAAATCTTAGGATTGGGAATGAAGCTGGAAAACTTACATGGTTCCTCTCCCTATATCCATTAATTTTGCCATTCCACTTTGAACTGCTGTAAGGCAGCACAGAGCATATATCATAGATCATCATAATCATTAATGTAAATAAGATGGTGCACGTGCATGTGTAGTCATGTAGAGAGATGGTTTTGGCTCTGTGATTTCATAAAGCTTTTGAAGTTGTGGCCATACAGCTAATGAGGGAGGAGGAGTGGGTAGATGAATAGAGTAGTTACTTCCCCAGGACATTTATCTGAAGCAGCTTTATTTGGTGGAGCGCTACTTTAGGGGTAGATCAGCTAGTTGCTGATATATATGGGGAAGCAGTGTAATGACGCACAACTTGGATGACCAGTGGTGGAAGCAAAGATTCAGCAGAACGTAGGCCTCTGTCCATATCTGAATTCACTCCAGACCTGCCACAGATAGATAGAGGAGCTCTTGGCAGTGCCAACAGGCACTTTGTCATTACCACCTGAAAGCTTATTACACACACTTGATGCCAGTCAGTTGCAAACTAGTTGAATATTGAGAAATCAACTGTTGGGGCTGTTGTGGAAATTTCCGATGCTTTAGGGAGGAGGCTGGTATGAAATACAGCAGCAGTGGGGACCTTTCATAAATAGAGTGATCAACATATTTAAGTGGTATTGGTAAGACAAAAGTGCCTATCCTCTCTCCCCTTCCCCCATTACTCTATGCAAACAAAAGTTTTGGTGGGAAAGAGTACTTTATAGGATGCCACAAGCAGACAGCATCAAGTATGGACAAATATACTTAAGCCCTCCAGCTGATATTGCCAAACATATCAATACGGGAGCAGGTCAGAGTAGAACAGATGTCAGCAATTTAGTTGCTACGAATAAACCCCTGCAAGGTGTCTTGATGCTGGAGTATGTTGTCTTGAGGCAGGTTCCCAGGAGATGTTGAAGCCTGTGTTCGGAAAACCACTGGACAAACCAAAGAGAGATAGCACTGCTGCTGTTTACCAGGATGGTGTCCCTCTCTGGGGATGCAGCAGTGGAAAGGGAACACCAACTGTGAACCATTGGGAAGGAAATGCTGAACATGGCAGTAGGCATGCCAACGTCTTTGCCTTTTATTTTCTCATGCTCTGTAGATGTGAGAAAGACATGGCTGTTGTAATGTCTGTGTTTCTCATCGTACTGAAGAGAGACATTCCTGGTTGCCTTACAGTACTTCAAAGAAAGAGGTTTCAGCTAGTCCATATAGTCTTGGAGCTGTGGAGGGCACACAGGTATGGATGGATACAAGACCTGCTCAGATGTGAAGCAGTGCAGTGAGGGATGAAACATGACAGGCTGCCTGAAGAATAGGTAGGAATGTTTCTGTAAAACCAGAAAACCAACAAACATTCTCTCTGAAATTATTCCTTTTCATTGAGAGTGACATAAAACATCAAAAATTCAGCTCAATTAAAGTATGAGGACATCACTTCAGGGAGGTCAGCTTAAGTGCCCTATCTATTTGAATGTCTTTTTTTTAGAGAAACCCGGTGTTCTGGTGGTTGCCCTTCCTCCTAGATGTATGGCTTCACTAGAGCCATACTCATTTGGCTGAGTTTTCCCATGACTGCTCAATAATAGTACAGACGGAAACCCACAGAGAATTAATCCAGTCATGGTTGTGCTAATTTCCAAAGCAGCAAGTGAAAATAGGGGAGTTTGTAATAAATGCAATATAAAACCTGTTTACATGACTGATTCCCCTCCCCACCCCCACCAGCCTGACCTTACCTCATTCCAGATTCCCCAGTTCTAGCTGAAAGCATTTTTGAGAAGAATGCTACCAGGAAAATTCCCTTTTTTATCTTGGCTATGAAAGACTTGTATGAAAGACCTTTCAATGGAAAGAAGGAATCTGTCTAAATGTGTTGCTATTGAAAGAGGATTGGTTTCTAGTCACATACTTTGATGTTCTTAGGAGGACTATGCATTTAATCTTTGATCTAGAAATGATTTTAAGAGTCTGCACATAAGCTAAAAGAAGTTCTATCTAAATGCACCATCTTCAGCTCCAGGTATAACCAGAAGGATTGTAGTTTTTCTGAGTGAATTTTCTCAAATATGGCTTCACTGCATAATTTCAGGGGGTTTCCTCTATCTTCATTTAGGTGGTATATTATTTTCAGATAAAACACTTTGCACAGGCTCCATGTAAATGATTTTTCGGTTCTGTATTCAGGGAGGAAGTAGACTGTCCTCTTTGAGATGATAGTGCTAACATTCTAATAAACTATTTCTAGGGAAGGTGCAGACAATTGGGTATTACAGCTGACCTATTCCAGTCTGATCTCCAAGAACAGTCATTTTAAGGAAGGTAAATCTCCATGTATGAAAAGAGTGTTACTGAAGATTTATTTCCCCAATTTTAGTAAGTGAATATAGTTTGAAGCATTTCATTGACTTAATGGATTGAGATGTCTCTGAAATACATCAGAAGCCTGAAAGAGTCTCAGTATAGTAGAAGGTCAACGCCATTTTATGTCTTTATGGGCAGTTGCCGCCCTCAGATAAATAAAGCACTTATGCATGTACTTCAATACCAGTGAAGCCAAAACCATGAGTTTTAGTGCTTTGCCAAAGCAAAGCGTAGCTTTGGCAAAGAAGTTATTTTGGCACTTTTTTTTAAGCCGTCATGGAGCTTGAAATGATGTGCTCATCTAGGCAAGCAGGCTGCTAAATTAAAATTGTAAAAATAGCAAGGGTATATTCTTGCAAGTGGGAGTTGAGAAGATGATGGAAATATGCCTTCCCCCACACACTTTTCGAAAACAGAGGGCAGCTTCTGGTTTTGATCCTGGAAGCCCTTCCCAGCTTCATATTTTCCTAGTTGATGTAACAAACATCTTCCACCATCTTTAAACAGTGACTCAGCCACTGCTTGCAGAGGCTTATGTTGCCCTAGTTGTATTTTGTCTTTCTGTAGGGATATAGGATACTTTCCAATTCTTTCAGCCTAATTCTTTCCTAAATACTATCTTTTCTTCAGAAATGTAAGTACAAATGCATGCTGTTCTTAACGATACTGAATACTGTTCAACCTGTGCATCGTGTATTTAACTATGAGACAAGTCTGACTCAATATATATACTATTTTTGTAAAATACACAATAAACTAAACTCAGCCTTTATGCAGTAAACATGCACTTTGGATAATCTTTTCAATGAGAATAATGCAGACATTACACCCATTCTGATATGTAGAAGATGATCCATGGGGGAAAAAGATACATGTGCATAAGTCAATTATTTGAGAATAGAGTCCTTAATGTCTTCAGGCTCTATAAAAAGAATTTTGGCATCTGCACGTATTTATTTTAGAGATATAGGGGTAAATCTTCAGCACAGAGCATGGGGAGTTAACCATAGAACGTTCATTAACGTTAATGGGATTTCTATGGCTAATTCCCCACACACTGGCTGAAAATTTAGCCCAAAGAGATTTGAAAAGTGATGTTGAGAAGCAAGTTGGTCGGTTAGCCTCATTACTTGCATGTTATTAACTGCTCTATCTGCCACTGGCTTTGTACAGACACTGAGATATTATACTTAACAGTTAATAATAAAGGACTGTATGCTAAAAACAGATTCTGGTGTGGAGGTAAAATAATGCTGTTATATGAGCAAATTTTGGGTATTTTCAGAAAAAAAAAAAATCTGCAAAGCCATAGAATAGAAGGGAAAAAAGAAGATATTAAGGCATATTTTTAGGCAGCAGAAATAGTTTACACTTCCAGTATCTCCAATACAGCTTTAGCACCAAAAGAAAGTATAACTCTCTTTTTTTTTTTTTTTTTTAAACTTAGTATTTCACTATTGGGATCTAACTTCAGAGCTGGCCAACTCTGAGCAGTGGGTTGGACCCAATGACTTCCAAGTTCCTTCCAGCCTAAATTATTGTATGATTTGGACTTAGTATAGCATTTTTCTTAAAGCCTTTTTGGACTAGTTTTCTTTTGTAAAAGTTAATTGAGATAAGATAGGAAAGTCAGTTTCTGTTTATCTTAAAATTTTGAAGAATGGTTGAAACCTGGGCGAACATAAAAAGCTATTTCATCTACTAAATTGAGAATATTGTTTTAAAAGGAAATACGGGCTCTAATTTAAAAAGTTTATCAGATTCATGTTGCTCTTTTTCGTCTTAAGGATATGCAACAGAGAATGTGTGCGAAATGTGAATCTGTGTGTGTGCATATGTATATTCGCATTTCTATTTCTCTTGTATCTTAGCAGTTTCCCTTCTTTTTTAGGGGAGCTATTAAATTGCTTTTCCAGTTGTTATTCAGAGCACTCAGTAGCCAGCCATTAGAGGGTGCTTCTGCACCAAGGAGCTCTCTTTTCTTAAAACCCAATCTACTTAACTTTAAGTATTTGGAGATTTAATGAAGAATCATTTTATGTTTCCTAGAATTACCCAATTTCTTCTTTAATTTGCATTACTTTGTGGAGTACTCTTCTTGGAATTCAGAGGATTAAAATGTGGATGACTAAAGGTGATTCGGAGAGGGTGGAATGATTCAAAGCAGCAAAATTATTACATTTCATAATTGTTAATGTAAAAACAAAAAAAATATACATGGACCCCATGCAAGTGAAAAATGGGCTGGTCTCTTGCCTAATTAATGACAGAGATGAGCATCTGTACTTTATAGCAGTTCCTTACAATATTACTGCCCCTTTTAGAAATAGATTCGTTCATTATAACTCCACTGCATATATTTGCAGCAAGAATAGTAAAATAGATGCAGTTTGTAAATTTCTGACATTGCTAGTAAAAATTTAAAAATAAAACTCTTTTAGTAAAATAAAGTTGGTTTTTTCCTCTCTCATTCAACTTTAAAATGGTATGTCTTTGCTGTAAGAATGTGCAGACAGCAGAGTAGGGAACTGGTTTTATAGACATTTATCCCAGGAATACCATTTTAAAGTCTGCACTTCTGTCCCGGGACATTGGTGCAAGGTGAGTGAAGGAGAATGGAAACAGGAAGATTTCTAAGAGAAAATTCTGCTGTTATGGAATCGGTTCCTAAGACTGATTGAATGAAAGTCATTAAATTTCAGAAGTGGCGCATAGTACAAAGCAGTACATCTCGGTTATATGCCCAGTAATGTCTAGATCATGAACGCTCAGCAAAGAAATCTCCCACCTGCAAATCTTTGTCAAAGCCAGCCCATGGAGATGGTGATTCTGAAAATACTCCTGGAGAAGTTGGTACATCTTTGCATGAATTTTCAGATTCGAGTTAAGGATTTCTGATATCCAGCTGCTTTTGAAAGATGCCAAAACTTCCAAAGAACTTCTCTAGTGAAATGTCAATTGACAGCTGAAGGAACTGACACTGAGCTCAGAAAGGGGAGGGATAAAAATCTTCGTCAGGAGCTTCTGAAGAAGCCATATAGTCTCCTAAGCCTTAAAAGGGCAGCAAAATGTCCCTTCAGGCATAAGTGTCCATGTTTTTATTGCACCTGCATATGTTGATATGCTCGTAGTACCATATTTGTATTGAGGGCAGCTGGTACTGCTGTCTCCAGTTTTACATAAACATCACTTAGATATCTTTTCTGAGATTCTAAGGGCCCTTCTCAAAAGGCAGTGTTTACGTTGCAAGAACACGTGGAATTAAAATCGGTGAATCTCCCTAACATCGTACTCCCTAACAACTTGGGGAATTTAGTATTTGCATATATATTTAAGTAAGATAAATTTCAACATCAGTGGGTGTGCTTTGAGAAGCTGACATGAATTGTTGTATAACTAATTTGATTCTAATTCTTCCAAGAGATTATGCGATACTTATTTATGTTTCTTTTAGCTGTTAAAAGTTGTACATTTTTTCTTTAGTACCTGGACTGTCTAGTTCAGACTCAAGTCAATTTTTTTCTAATTTGGGAGTAGCATCTAGGAAAAAGTAAAACGTCTTTCTTAAGCATATTGAACAACAGAATAATTGGATATTGTGAACATCTTATTCTTTCTATATAAAATTTGGAGCTTCTGAATGAATACACAGAATGACTGGTAGCGTGTGAGTTCTTGGAAGATATTAGTCATTGAAGGTTATGTCGTGTTGTTTTGAAGGTAATTGTTCATAGATTTTCAAAGAGATTTTTAGATTAGACCTATGACAACAATGTAACAAGGTACTAAGGAATTCTGTAATATAACAGTTTATACAATGCCCAGCAAACTTTAGCCCTAATCTGATAAGTGTGTTTGGTACTATTCTTGTGCAAATCATAATAGTACTGTAATTTGGAACAAAATATTAGTGTACACACTGTGTTCACTAGGAGCTTGGACCAATTGACCCAGTAGCAGTTTTTCCTCTGAGCTGAATGATAACAGGATCCAATTTTAAGTTACAAACTTTTTTAAAATTAGCTAGATGGATTTTTTCTGCTGGTAGCATATTTGGGTAGCTGTTGTAAATCACTAGTTGAGTTCACAACTGGTATTTTAAAATTAGAACCAGACAGGTAACAATGACTAACTAAATGAAAACACGGAGTCTGCCTAATCTTATACCTTAGTAAGCTAATTACTCCTTCTGGTATTATACTTTATAATTTTAACAGATTTTGGAGGGTTGATTCCTTCAGTAAACATTTCTTATGTTAGAAAGAGCTGTTTTGTATTACTTTTTTTCAGCAATTACCATAAATCCATCAGTTAAAGATGGGAGTAGAGCTAATAAGCATTGCCATGAAAAGAAAGGATAGATGATCAAATATACTGGATATCCTAACTCATGACTACAGATAGTAAGGATGCACGTATTTTGATTATGTCAGTCTTGTCTCCTTCAAATCTATCCACTAGGAAAACAAACTCAATATACAGCTGCACAAGTAAGACAGTAAGCCTGAAGCCAGATAGTGCATGACCAGTATTGTCTAAAAAAATAGATGGTCATTTCTATGGAGAACCAATTCACATTTCTCTCTATAATTCAGCTACATGTTGGGAAGATGCTGCAAGGTAGCTGGTTGTGTCTAAAGTATTAAGAATTGACTAAAAGTCCATTTTACATTTAAAGAAGATTATAAAACATAAAATGTACAAATTCCACTAGTGCATTATTTTACAGAAATTAAGAAGGACTACTAGCCTATGCCGACCAGAAATTAGAGCAATTGCCTATATTCTTTCAAGACACAAAACTGGGGTTGGTGAATGAAATTACCTCTACATCAGTGTCAATATCTAGCATATCAAATAAAGCTACTGTAATTTTCTGCTTTTTGAGGCAGATGAAGCTGATCAAAAAGTGACACCTAACAGTTTTCATCTAGTGGTGATGATGCTATTAACAAGAGGAAAGTCTTCCCTAAGAAGTGTTGGATGATAGCCATTATCTATGTGATCTCTTGCAGATCCTGAAACTCAATTTATTTTTACTATGGATACTCAAATTTATAGAGATGGTGCTGGCAGTTACTAAATCTATTGTCTTTCTGTTGTAGGACAGGTTTGAGACCAAAACTGTTTTAAATACTTGTCAAAGGCAACTGCAGGTATCTTATTGACAGCTTGTCGTACTCTGCTCACCTAATAGGTAGAATGAAGCTGGGCTGAGCTTTCAGCCCTTGAAATGGTTGTGTTAGTGCTGTAGTCAGTTTGGGTCCCCTACATAGTCAATGGAAAGAGATTCAGCCCATCAAATTTTTCTTTTATGCATATGTTCTTGGACAGCACTTAACCACTGTGTTAGCCGAACACTGTCATCTGGCCATCCATCTTACAGACAGCAGTCTGGCAACCTGGACAAAAGGCAGGATTACCTTGGATTCTTTGTCGGCAGATTCAGAAGGACTGCATCCCATTCGGCCACGTTCAGATCCGTATCACTGCCAGAGACATGAATGCTTAAAAAAGAGAAGCTCATGTCGTGAGTGAACTGGTGAATTAGCTGAGCATCTCAAGTTAATTCTGTTTGGCAGGAAAAATTTCTTTTGGTTTTGGTAACTGGATTGCTTAAATCATCATTTTTTGTTGTAAAAAATACTCAGTTTCGGCTTGATCTTTCTCCTCTCTCTGTCTCTCCTCGCCACCACCCCACCACCACCCCCCTGCCCCAACTTGCTGTTTGTCTCATACTGTGGACTGGACCTATTTTGTTTGCATTTTTTAGTAAGGTAGATTTCTGAAACTAGCTGTACTTATAAACCAAATATTTTGCTCTCATGGCTCTCCTAAGAGTAGCAGAGTAGTGTGTAGTTCAATATGAAAATCTGTGTACGTTTTGTTTTATATATGACCCCACCGCTCAACAGTTTCAAATATGATTATGAAAATGTTCAAACAAATGCATTTTTTTCTTCAAAGTTATTTTCCCTAATGCATATCTGTGTAATTAGAACATAACATAAACTGTACTGTAGCATTACAATCAGGAATTAATTATTGTAACATGAAATTTTCATTTTTTGTCTTTCCTAACTGCAAAGGTGAGTGTGGCTTAAAATTGAAAAAATATTAGTCCTTTTCATAGAAACCTGTTTGAAGATCATAAAGGAGTACAAAAGAAGAAAAGCTTTTTGTTTGTGTTTGCAATCAAATCTTTTCTAAAAGGAAGTCTGACACAGAGGCATTGTAGTTTTTTTTTTAATATTACATTGAAGAAAGCAAGATACAAGTCTCACTGGATTAACTAGAATTCAAGTATAGCAGAAAAAAAAAGGTATTTAAAAATAAATACTCGCAAACAAGAAGCTCAATGAGCCTTGCAAATGGCTATTCAAAGGTGATTTTCAAATATTAGTGAAGCTTAATTTATTGCTTGTTTAATTTATTGCCTGCATCAAAACAAAACAGAAGAAAATAGGTCAACATGAAGAAACTACTGAAAATTATTTAAATGACAAAACGTTCTGAAAAAGAATACAAAAAAAATACATTTAAAGATGTTGTAGATCTAAAAATAATCAATCTGTTTGTTCTAGTAAATTTATTCAGCTCATACAATGTACTCAGAAATATATTTCTGTTTTTAAAGACAGCTTGCAAATTTGCAGGATTTGTAAATCAAATCAACATGTTTGCCAATGTGCTTTTGCAAATTCTTTAAACCAAGTACTTGGTTAACATGCATAGTATATAATGTTAAAGGCAAGAGCTGTACAGTTCAGTGAGAAATTTGTTGGTACAGCACATAAGCGAAAGGAAAACTAAATAGATGTTCATGCTATATTTTCAGTGCTGCACTTAAAAAAATTAACTGACATCCTTACAGTTCTGGTTAGTAGTTTGATAGCTAAATCTGAAATACTGCATAAAAATATAGAAGAATCCTATTTGTTTAGGTGCAAGTGTAGTTAAAATTCAGATTGAGCTACGGTTAACCCATTGCTTTGGGCTTAACTATTGCTCTGATCACTGTTTGTTTAATAGTAGCAGCCCATGCTGCAAGGCCGGTTGATGAACTAAAATGCCTATGCATAGAAGCGTAAGTGGAAAGAAACAGTTCAGATCTGTTGCTGTCAATAATACTGCTGTAAACCCACAAATTTACATAATTAATTTCCAATGTGAACCGGTGTTCTCAGTTTAAAGACCTGCTGATATAAACCTACTTCCTTGCAAACAGGAGTTGCAACAATGGTAGGGCAATGGAGCAAGGACTTTTCTTGTGCTTGAATAATTTGCAGATCCTTTCACCTTTTGATGCTCGTTTCTGCTTAGCTTAAAAAAGAGAGATTTTGTTGCCTGCAACAAAATCTTCTCTTTTGGCTGACGGTAAGAAATCACTGTTATGAAATTTTATGACCTGTTGACCTTTAGTATTGAAAAACTGGTTTATTTACAACAATCACTATCTAAAAGAATAGCATAAAACAGTTTGACATTTAGTACTTCTGTAATTACCTTATGTCATGTGTCAGCACTGGATATCTGTAGTTTGGATCACTTATCTACTATCTGGTTTATATAAAGGCCTTCAGGGTCTTTATCAAAACGTGTGTATGAACTTTTCACTCCGTGAAGTAAAAACCCGGCTCAATTATATCTATTTTCTGTGACCTTCTTAACTTTTCACGCCCACTCTGCCAGAGAGTTGTAGATTGTAATACTTGCCTGCAGTATCAATTGGACAATGATTCCTGGTTTCATTAATGTTGTCAGAGGTGTGGCTGATACATAAACTAAGTATCTTCTTGACAAATGACATTACCTCCTTTAAATTCATTCTGCTTCACTGTTGTTAATCTTATTATCTGTTCAGTTAATCAATAGCTGTCTTTCAAAAGAGCGTACCAATAATACGTCTTGGAAGTGTGTTTCTGAAGGTAGGAGAGACGGTAGCATGGTTTGGGCAGAAGGCAAGAATTTAGTTTCTGATCCTGTCGTCATCTACTTGGGTGACATCTCAGCAAAATTTGTGCCTCAGTTTTGACACACGAACAAGCAATTAGATGGCAACAAGTTACCCCCGTATAGATTTCCTGTAGTATTTCTGCACGTGTCCTTGAACTTCAGCACCTTCTATCTAGTAGATAGAGTTTTAGTTTAGAGCTCAGAGGATGAACTGGGCAGCTGTCTCTTGGCCAACAATTCACATCCTGAACAATGGCCTGCATGGCTTTTTGCCCACATACAAATCATCTGTTTTAAAATAATAATATCTCAAACACTGGTGCTTAATATTAATATAAATTAAGTCTGGCAGCAGTTTTTTATGGTTGCTGTTTAATGACGTGATCCTACTATGAGCTTTGCCATGGTGGTAAAGGAGACCATCGCTGCAGAACCAGTTGCAAGATCAGGGCCTCAACATTTTGAAGACAGTTAAAATAGTTGAGTATAAATATATTAAGCCCAAGATAATTGCGCAAGAAGTAATCTTAATTGATATCAGTTGGAGATAAAATGTTTGTTCTGTTGTACAGCATGTACAGAATTTCAGTGTTCTTACTATGCGTCAAATAGTCTTAATATTCTTAAGGAGCTATATGTGTATTTTACAGTTATATACATAAATATCTTAAAATATGAAAACTCAGTAAATATAACTGTCATTGCAAAAAAAGAGGATTATTTTCAGACTTGCAAAACAATAAAACAAACCTCACAAAAATTAATTCAATGGAGCATGATACAACTTCACAGCATATGGGAATAAATTTACAATATATAATTTTCGTGCCAGAATTCTTGAGTTATCAGATAATGTATTTCCTTTCAATGATTATTCTGCAAGCCATATTTAGGCCTTTCTTACAATAGAAGGTTTGCTGTGTATTTCAATACAGAGTGCTCTCGTGTGTTGTTCACCCATCTACAAAGTAGTTTTCCTATTTAGATTGGGGAAGTTAGAATACGGAAAAGAATTTGCTTCATTCATGTGTTTGGCAAAAATATTCTGAGTCATCGAAGTCTGAAGAGAAAGAAAGTAGCATTGAAGAGAAGGAAAGTAGGAACAGTAAATATTTGCCTAGAACTTAAGATTTATGGTCATTGAACAACTTGTTATTTGTGTTTGTATTTAGCTGAAAATATGCTTAAACCAATATTATAATATGAATTATTATACACTGAGTAGATTTATAAGAGCATGCCTGTATTTCTACTTCTTAAAATAAGAGGTTGCTCTTATGGACAGTGGACCTAATTTTCATTTATACTACAAAATCTACACTTCTTTTTTCAGTGGAAAAGGGATTTAAAGGAGAAGTAAATAAATACAAGAATAAAGCCCACTGTGCTACTAAAGATAGCCAAGATCTCAGGCAAGGAGTTTCAGTCCCAGGAGTAGTAGTTGTAAGGAGGGGCTGACCTAGGCTCAGAAAAAGTAGCTGCGGACAAGAAGGGGTCTGAGTTCAACAAGCATCTAAGAAAAAGAAAAAGAAGATGAGCCCAAGCCTGGTTATAAAGGGGAAGGCGACACACTGCAGTGATGATCTGGAAGCAGAGGTATCGGGGAGCAGAGGGGGGTTGGTGAGATAGTGGTGGGCCGGCTGCAAGAGGTCTAGTCATGGTGCCAACAGAGCAAAAAGAATGGGGGCTACCAAAGCCAGCTTGCAGTTGTCATTACAGAAGAATTAGTAACCCATTTGATCCAAATTTTATCAGGTCAGTCTTTTGCTTTATGTAGCCACAGTATTTTTGATCTGATCTTGAATGACAGAACAGGATTCACTGTTGTGGTTAACCACAGTCTTACTGTAGATGGGACTCCAACCCTGACTGCCATTTATTATGCACTGCAGAGCTTCTATTTATGATACACCCACCTCAGACTTTGCCGGTGCAAAGTGAAAGATGAAGACTAGAACTTCTACTTATCAGAAAATTAAGTTAAATTTCCACAATTAAATGAATGAAACATTTAAGAATGAAGTTAGAATAGCCTATTTTCTGCATAGGTGATAGAATTGCCAACCTGTGCAATCCACAGAAAGTATTGCACAATGGGAGGGTAGATCAGAATGCCATCTTTGCACCCATTTAACTTCTAACCAAATTAAAACTATGGTATTCTGTGCTATTTCTACAATGTCTTAAATCCAAACATTTGTGAAATTTAAAAGTGTTGTGGCTAAAAATTCAGAGCTGATCTTTACCAGCTTGATCAATGGATTAAAAATTTAAAAAGGTTAGACTGACACAAAGACATAAGCATCATTTTCTTAAGAAAACAAATTAAAACTATTAATATACATATATAAATTTAGCAGTTTCCTTTAATTGCTATGCTGCTGGCTTTTGGTGGAATAAATTGTAGACGTGAAGGAAGAATCTGGATTGTTTCTGCTTAATGCCAGAATACAAAATGAAGTTTTACAAATTCTCATAATTTTACTGACTTTATTTCTGTATGTGTTTAATATATATCAAACAGGCTACTCCTTCATACAACTGTAAAAAGTGGAAGCCTATCTTGTAAGATTGGGAGAATATTTTGCAATTATTACCTATGGGAACACAACTGAGAAAAAATTGTACTGGTCTATTTTTAAATGAATAATTACAGTAAATTTTAAGTTGATGTAGCTAAAAATGTAAAAGATAGTATGTTTAAAATTTTACCTGCTTTACACAAAGAAATTGTTGTATCAACTTAAAGCATACAGCAAGTAGCTACTGATCTAATGCACATAGTTCGATCTAAACTTTATCTTACAGAGTCAAATATTACGTTTGTGAATCATATCTGTGCTGCAGGGAGTTTCTCTCCTTGGTGAAGGAGAAATTGGTCATGAAGAGAAAGAGAAAACAGACAATGATTTCTGCTCCAAATATTATATCATGGAAACATAGAATAAGTTGTAGGATGACTTGATGACTTACCTTGTTTGTTGAACATTTGGTGTCTGCGTTACAAATCAGACATTGGGAATGAGCTGTAGAGATGCCAGAGATAGAATGTTCACATTGGAGGGGTGGAGGAAGGGAGGCAGAAGTAAGATCGAGGGTAATCTGTTCTGGAATCTATAGCTACTAGAGCTATTGTGTAATTAATCCAAAGTCAAATGAAAAAAATACATATTTTTCTGAATTAGAGTCTGCTGTGGCTATTACATTTTCCATTTTTCTGAAAAAAGTCAGACCCGTACAACATGAAAGCAATCTGGAGTAGGAGAAAACAAAAGGGTGGCCTCTGCTGATTCTTATAAAATGATTCCTGGTGTAGTATTTTTTGACAAGAAAGTCCAATACCATGTGAGTAGTGAAAATGGATTCTGCAGCATTTTCTTTTATTTGGGCATTTTGTCCTATAATATCTGCCCAAACCCACATCTGAAGCACCTCATCTAGTACATGTACACGTGCTATTGCAGTAGCTTTGTAACTTTGCTGTGGCATAGAGGTACCTGCTTTCTGACTAGCTTTATATTTTGTTTCTGCTCCTAGGAGTGTGTCCCAAACTACAGCGATGTTTTGGAGAGGATCCCCCTTGTTTATCGCTCTTTCGCTAGCAACATTGGATTTCTAGGAGCACGTTGGCCCACCTTCAGTGCAATAGGCAGATGGTTGTCCAACACTGCCCTGTAGCCTGGCAGGTGCAGGATTTACTCTTAGAGGGCACTTAGGATAGTGTTGTGACACCGAGCCATGCCTCTGGCACGTAAACTACAAAGTTCAGATGGTCTGTGGTAGTCAGCATTTCCTATTCTCTAGCTCTAGGTTGCTCCTAACGTGTTTTCAGAGGTCCATGCTCTTGGGATGCACTCACCTCAGAAGCTGGGCGTGGTTTTTCACAAGCACCCCACTCTCCCAGGTAACTGTATGGCAAGAGGAGAAATACAATATCAGTGGCCCGAGTCACTCATGCAGTGCATAGTTCCTGATTATTTGGCACAACAGCAGCTATATTGAAGGTGTCGGAGTGGACCCTAGATATCAATTTCAGCATTTGTTGATGCTACAAAGTGGCCTGATGGTTATTTTCTGTCTCAGTGGTTAAACAAGGATTTACTAAACTGAGGATTTTTTTTAAACAAAGCACTCCTAACACAGATACTGGAGCAAGCTAACCATTACAGAACATCTCCATTTGTCAGTAAGCTTTTGCAACCACCAAAATGTCCCTGCTTATTGTTTGTGGAGATATTGTGAAAGCAGACAGTCAGTGTTGCATGAGCCAGAAAAAGAACCAGCTATTAAATTGAATTCCAGTTTTACCTTAACAATAGAGTTATTTTATCCCATTTTCCCCAAATTCTAATCCATTTTAAAGAGGGAGGGATGGAGTCCTTAAAGCTCAGTGGGAGGAATTTTTATATTTTTTTCATACCTACTTCTTTGCAATAGCAGGGCCTAGCTCATGTAGTTAAAGGAACATTGTAAATTCTGCGAGGCACTTTTCAAATACCGAAAGATCCCTTTGTCATCATCATCCTCCTCATCCC
Organism: Phoenicopterus ruber ruber; assembly: GCA_009819775.1. Lineage (NCBI taxonomy): Eukaryota > Metazoa > Chordata > Aves > Phoenicopteriformes > Phoenicopteridae > Phoenicopterus > Phoenicopterus ruber. The sequence goes on from CM020217.1 coordinate 11,705,179, forward strand.
CATTGTGCTGCAATATAATGATGTGGTAAATGGTGAGATGTAGTTGCATAACTCTGAAAGTTGGCGCGTATTCCTTCAAAAGGAACAAGAAAGAATAATTCCTCTGAACAAAATATTCAGACTTTACAATGCCATATTTTGTTACAGAGGCAAATTTTCTCTCTCTCTTTTTTTTTTTCACTTCCCCCCCCCCGCCCCGTAGACTATAACTAATCAGAAGTTATTTCAGATTAGAGTATTGTTAGACTGGACCAGTATTTTGGGGGCAGATGTCCATTCTCACTGGCACAACACTAACCAGCATTCAAGTAATTAGCTGATTTGTAAGTGCTCAGAGTCCAAAGAAAGGGAGAAGCAAAAAGCTAAACTCAAGGTTAGAATAATTGAGAAAATCTCTTTTCGCTTTTTAGGTACATGGAGAATTTTGCTTCATCTAGGTTATTCAGTGCAGAACTGAAATGCATTTCAGTTCTTCAGAAGTCTTTGAGTTTTTAACATTTTCTTACAAACTTTCTTTTTTTCTCATTTTTGAGGGCAAATTTTTTAAAAGGATGTGTCTTGGACACTGAGTATTTAGTGCTCATTTGAAAGCTTCCTTCTGTTTTTTGGAGAGTTCCCTCTGTGTCTCTGACACTCAGTGAAAAAATAAGGACTTGAAGTTCTTCTCTGATCTGTCAGTTTGGAAGGCACACAGCAGCATTAAAACATTATGGGATAGCTTTATATTCAATAGGAGGGCACAACTAAAAAGGGCCCATGGAGCCTACATACAAGAGCTTTGGAGTAATTTGGGGAATTTATATTAGATTATTTGTCGTGCCAAAGTCTCCTAGCTGTACCTTGTCTTCTGGGCAGATGTGCCTTCTCTCCAGCTGAACGGATCATCTGCCAATCAAAGGTTTGTGGGGTTTTTTTTAGTCAAACTGTGATAGGATTTTGAGAAGTTCACTCAATTCGATGACTTCCTATTAGTGAGAGATTCTAATCTAGGATCCATGGGCCTTGGGGAGTGCAAGTTTTGTTTCACTTGCAAAAGTAAGAAAGTAAAAAAAGAGAAAACAAGTAAGAAAATTATAATGTACAATCTTCTTTGACTGTAGTCCACATGGAAAATGAGGGGCTGCCCTTATCCATATTTATAGCAAAAATGGTTCCCATGTTCAACAGACCACCATGGTACTAATCTCCTTGCATTTTTTTTCCAAACTTCATTCTCACTCAAGATGAAAGTGTAGTCCATTTACGAGACGTGTTGTGAGCTTTTATTTTTTGCCTTTTTTTTTTTTTTGATAGAACTATGGGATTTAGTAAGTCAGCAAGACTTTTTGTACATTTGGGGATCAGTGTAAAGAAAACGCTATTTCCAGTTGGTGCTATTTCAGTGGATTAGGCAGTGCATCAAAACATACATATTAGCCTGAGTGATAATACCTCAAGGTCTCATAGCTCTGCCAGGACTATGATAGCTTCCTTGATGCTACCTGAGATTCTTGCACGTATTTTTCATCATAGCACTCTTGACGTAAACATCTGATACTCTATGTGATAGGAATTCTGCAGTCATCTTGTAATGGATTCGTTATCTAGATGGCACTAATGGAAAGGAAATGAAGAGTCCGCTTCAAAAAAGAAAAAAAGTTCAAGTACAGTACCATACCAACAGCAGTTCTTAAGCGTGCTGTATTTCTGTAAACTCCCCTTCTGAGTCCAGCTTTCAGCGGATTCTTGGGTTAGAGAAAGAAGTGAAAGTAATTGGTCTGATGGCCCACTTATAACTACAGCACTGCAGGAAATTACTCGGGGAAGTCTGTTGGTTACTGTGTCTCCGGAGATTCCCAGTGCTCCTTTGAAACACAACACATCCTCTAGTGGGAATATTCAGACGGATTGTTCACAAAACCACAGCAAACAGTTTATAACTGTAGTCAATGTACATAATATTTCAACTCATATATTTTATATGTTTCACATCTGGGGTTTTTTCAGTTTTAATTGATTTAATGTAAGTGCTCTTTTTTATTTAGAAAGATAACATTTTTTATATTTAGCACTATACTAATGTCTGCAAATATCTTGTGTTCAAAACTGTTTCTGGACTGTATTGACACTTCCCAATGTACAGTGTTTAAAAAATTTGGCCTGAAAGTCAAATTCTCCTGTCTAAGCCAGATCTTTAAGTAGTGGCTTCACTTTTGCATGTGTCAAGATAATAACCATACAGTAAAAATAGATTATAACATGTATATGAGAAGCATCAAGCACAAAGTTATTTACTTTAGTGAGAGCAGCTGTAATTTAAACAAATGTTGATTTGTCTCTGTATATGATGTATATATAGACATATATAATTTCTTATCCTATTCTTTCCCATGCATTATTCATTTTATTGCGGTCGAAAACTACAGCTTACATATAACAAAATATCATCGGTGCTAGGTTCTTCTAGCACTTAGTTTCCAAAATACTTGCAGTTTCACCGGTGATAGAGGGTAATTAATTTGCTCACACAGTTTCTTTCCTTCTTTTGACAGTGTTAAGGCTCCATCTGCCACCAGATGTCTTTCTACCTGACTGAGATGTTTCTGTGGTCTTTGAAGACTAACTTACGTATTAAAGGTAAGCTGTTACCCGTTACAAAAACAAAACAGCAAAGCTTGTTGATGAATATTAAATGGATATAAAATTCTGAATACCCAAATGAAGTGGGTTTTATGCTTAGGAGAAAGAAAATTAGGCAGCAACACGATGTTTGAACTTGGTCAGCTTCTTTGCTTATTTCATCATAGAACTGGAGCATCCTTTCAAGTAAAAAATATTAAGATTATATTTAATTGGATGCATTTTCCTTTTTAGGAGGCTATGCCCTACTTGACTGTAAGCTTCAGTTTAATGACTAGTTTGGGTGAATGAAGATCTATAGTCAAGTGTTTTGCAGAGGCATTGTGATTTGTACTTAGCATGAAAATAAAAAAATACTGCATGTTCTGAGTATTTTGCATGATTACTTGAAATTTTATACCTACAAGAATGTATTTATCTTATTAATTAATTGTTCCAAGAGACACATGACTAATTACTAGCCATATAGAAATTACCTTCATTCATCTTGCCTTGCTATTGCTAAAATATAATACTAAAAAAACCCCCACTGGCTTATATTATTTATGATATTTCATACAAATTGTAGTGTACAAATAGTTGAAATATTATTTGGAATATTATTGACAGTTCAATTGAATATTCAGTTGAATGTCATTCAAATATTGACTCAATATGTCTTGGCATCCCATCTTTGTGTGAGAACTGTTCTGTGACAGCTATAATATAAAAAGTTAAAAGCTGTATTTCATAGAAAAGTCTGATGGTTTAAGTAAACACATAGTTGTGATTTATTGTAGTTAAAGGCGTACTGTGGCCTACTGTGCCTGTTTTCCACCTTTAACTTCCTTGCTTTCTCTGTGTCCATTTATTCATTGCCTACAAATCTCATTCTAAAATTCTGAGGCAGAAAGAAGAGCTGCTGTCTTGTTTTAAAAGCTGCCTGCCATTGCAGTGCCTTCCTACGTTCCTCCCTGTAAGGAATTTCTCCCCATGGTATATCCCTGTCTGAGTTTAGAAGGAGAAAGATGTGGTGTCAAACTAATTATTTTAAAACAATGCAACTTAAAGGCATGCTTAGGTCTACTTGGTGGAGCTTGCCATGGCACACTGAAGTATTTATCAGTCAGCCACATCAGGAACTGGCTAGTGTGGCTTGCAGTCCCAATGTACCTGAAACATCCGAATTTCTTTGCCAAGAGACTCAGGTAGACAATAATAGCTATAGATTAAGAATATTGGATCCTTTGGAAGGGCAGCTTTATGAGTTCATGAATATTAGAAAACTCCTGTTGTCTTTAGCTCAGCTGTGTCAGTCATCAGAAAACATTTTAAGTTATTTTAAGGTACACTTTTCACCATGATCCTTACCTTTCCTTGTGAAAGAATGCAAAAGATGCTAATTAGGAAGGTGGTAAAAATACTTTTGCATGTTGGCAGCTGGAAGTGAATCAAAGTTTATGTGAAGGAAATGACAACTCCAAATAAATGTAAGGACCTTGAAAGTCCTACAGGTATTCGGACCATACACTGTAGTTTTTCCACTGTTGCTTCTATTTTAACACCAAATGCTCTGCTCCAGCTGGCAAAAATTGAGATGCTGAACTTTGCTTGCTACGTTGTGTTTTGTTTCCAGTGTCACATCCATAATTAAATATATTTACATTCAATTGTATAGATGAAGATATTGGGATCCACCAGTACTATGGCAAGAAAGAACCAGGTAAAATATAAATAACCATAATTAAAACGAAACAAAACTTCCAAATGTTCAATCTTTGACACTAACTGCTTGCTCTAAAAAATGCAACTTTGAATTTCTTGTTAATACATGCCTCTGTGTTTCCATAGAGTAAGGAAGCACAGAAAGAGGTTCTCTCTCCCAACTTACGTCGGAGTATTTAAAAACTTTTTATTCCACAGAAAAAAAAAAAGGGAAAATATTTACATAAAATCAACCTTTATGTCATTAGAAACCTCAGTGTGATTTTATACTCTAAATTCTTATATTATATGTTGTATTCCATTCAGCCCGTTCACCTGCTGCAGAATACCAAAACGCCATACTGAGATCGTTGTGAGGGACGGTGCAGTCCAAGGCGCGGGCAGTGGCCCCTGGCCGCTGCGGTGGTTGGGTGTTTGCTGGAATCCCAGCAGAGGGCATCACGAACGCGCGGGAGTGCCAGCCCTGGCCTCCTGCGTCCCTACCCGGTCTCTGAAATGGCCATTTCAGAGGGAACGATCAATTTTCTTTATCTGATTAATCCTGTTAATCCTAGAAGTTTCGCGATGGGCCAAAAGGTCTGTTCGGCTAGAGTTCCTTCCTCTTTGCGGCCGGGTTAGCGCAGAGGCTTGTGCGGGCATCCCGTGGGCTGAGTTTTGTGGTTAATGCGCTGTCTCCATGGCTCTGCTGACAGACTGACTCAGCTTCTCCTCTGGGTTCAGTTGCAGCTCACTTCACTATCTGATGAGATTGGAGGCTCAGTAATGCCGGCCCACCTATTGGGCTGCATAAGCCTTTCTTTCACTGCAAATTTAAGATATCTGCCCTACGGGGTGAAAACATCGAGGCTGTCTTAATTTTTTGTAAATTTCTGTGCTTTATCAAACTGTATGAATCTTCTCTCTAATATTAATATTTGCTGACAGCAGTTGTAAGGATTATCATTCATCTTTTCATCCTTTCTTTCCTTTAGCATCACAGATGAAGCATGGTTACTTAGAAGAGAAGCAAAAGCTAACAGAATGTAAGGGCGTTTTCTGAGTTTCTTGTTACAGTAAGACCAAATTATTAATTTGGATTGGTGATACCCCTGGAAAAGCATTAAAATAACCTCAGACTGCTTCCAGTGTAGCTTTCTGCACGTGCCATCTAAGACAGATGGTCACAGAATGACACAGCACAAAACAATTAAAAAGTTGTAATTATTCCTTCCCGGTATATTTGCAATCTGTTTTTTTCTGTGTCACTAAGCATGGTAGTGTGTATTGCTTCTCAAATCCATTGTCAAGAGGAGTCACAAAAATAATCACAATCCAGATTTTTCCTTGTGAAATTTACTCAGCAGATGAGCAATAAACATTTTCCCAATCAGCTCTTGAATTGAAATACCAACTGCCTCAAAACTGAAAATTGTAACTAAAATACTTTCAGCCAAAATCAAATTCCAGGTTAATAATCAGCTGCCTTCATAGAATGCCTTTAGCTTTGAAACATTTACACTGTTCCTGCATTATCTGGTTAAAAGTGATTTCAGTTTATGCTATCACACAGCAGTACTGTGACTGTTAAAGATTTTTATATTAGGACAACTTTTTTTAGGTCAAGTTTTACAACTTCTCTGTAATTGTTATTGCTCAGAGCATTCATTAATGTTCAAACATTATTACATGACAACTCTGAAAAATCTAATTTGATTTTTAAAGGACTTCACAAAGTAATAGGTATGCTGTAAGAATTGCCTTAACATTTTATCTTATCATAATGAAAATTCATGTGGAATTGTGCATGCGTTTGAAGGCAAAATGTGTTCCGGAAGAATAAGTTATTTGCAACACCACAAGGTGTGTTTGGAGCAGGTTGAAGCCTCACTGGAGATGGGTGTAAAGGTGCACGCAGCCTTGTGGTAAATCTACACCCGCTGCGGAGGGTTGTGTGTCAGTCAGAAGCAATACAGCTCTGTAAAAGCAGGGAGGTGAGAAAGGGTTATAAGTAGGGAGGAGCATAACGGATTTACATCCCTTGTGCTCTGCGTAGCGTTATCTTACAGGTGCTGCCTATATGAAAAGAGAAGCAGGCCCAGATAAACCCCGTTATACAAAAGCCCCAACTGTTATACGTGTGATAGGCAAAAGGAACACAAGCTACTGTACCTTGTTGCTGTAAATATAGGGGTGGCCTAGGCACAAAGCACTGTACAGCACATTTCTTAAAGAGGAGCACTGTGTGACTTTATTCACAGCTGCTGATTTGTATATATAGTTTGGTATCTGAACAGGCAATTTCCCATTTTGCATATGTGGATAAATATTCCAGTATTTATGAAGGCACCCATTGAAAATGTGATCTTACATGCCTAATTAATATTATCATAACAGTTCCACCAACACTGGCTTCAGTCCAATAAAATACAAAGAGAAGTTGTATGTTGGTGTGCTCTTTTGTTGATATATGAAATCCTTCATTTTTTCACTCTATAGCACTTCTATTGTAAGCTTTTTGCAGGGAGGTTTAAACACAACTGTTAAGTCGTTCAGTCTGGAAGTTGGCATACAAACTGACAGCTTGGAGCTCAAAACTTTTCATCAGGTTTCCTTTAAATAGGCTAGATTTTAAAAAGACAATGTGTTCTAGTTTCTCATGGTTTTTATTGTATACTTATGAACAGAAAACTGCTCACTTTTAAATGATGAAATTTCACAAGTTATTAGAGCCTGATTCTCAGCCATGAAACAAGCCAATTACTAGCAACTCCAGAGGAAGCTTTGCCTCCTGGTTTCAGAATTAATGTATTAGGCCAGAATTTTCACAATAGTTTGCTGAACATTAATAAATTTCTTAAAGGACTGTAGCAGTCATGCAGTTTCTTGTTTGCTTGACTTGGCAGATTCTTCAGAGAGAATTTTCAAGAACAAATCCTATAAATAACTATACTCCATAATATAAGTTATGGCATTCACAATTACCTGTTGTTAATACCTCTATATATGCATATATTCATACATATATATTTTGCAGACACGTTAGTGCCTGCTTTTTGGAATTAGGCAATGAAATGCTAGTTCAAAAGAATAGTAACTGTTTAGGATTTGATAACTTGAATCTGAGTTAACATACTGAACGTGAGATGCTTTCTCATTGCGAGTGCTTAGCAGCTGGGTAAGATACTACATCCTGAGAGCTTTGTACACAATTGCCATGGTGAAGTCATGGTCAGTGTGGATATTTCATGCTAACTGTTCCAACGACAGAGCCTTGCAAAAGGATATCATTTGACAATACAAACCAATAGGAACCATAGCCATTTCCTTCCAACTATAGGTAAGTTTTACATTTAAGGTAACTCCTAGAAATCTTAGTTTTGTGTTTCCACAGAAAAGGAAGCTCAACTTGAAGAACTTTTTTTTTTATTATATATAAATGTATGTTTGTACACACACACACACATATGCATATATATACACACACATATATATATACAGTCACCTATATATATGCATTTCTCTATCTTCTTTTTTTTTTAACTTCTATTTGCCAGCTCGAGATTATCCTTGGCTACTGAAAAACAAGCGACCAGACAAACTGCGAGATACACTCAAGGAGGTAGAGGTATGTTTCAGAAAGTTTCAAGTACAGCAACATATAATCCGGTTTTCAAACCCCTTTCAACAGCTTTAATTTTCGTAAAGATCCAACTCTCCCAGTGATGATAAATGTGCTTTTGTCTGGCGGGCTGTTCTAAAACAGCTGCATCTTTGTGTGGCATGCTTCATCTGAAAACTTGAAAATCACAAGTATGTTAACCAATAGTGACAAGGTGTACTGCCAACTCCACTCTGTTTTCTGTTGTTCTTTAGGACTTAATGCAAAACAGTCAATGCATGCTGAGCAAATGGAAGAACAAACATATCTGTCAGGTAAAATGTTTTGACAAGCTCTTGCAATGTTCAGTCAGTGGAGCCGAACAGCCATTCAGCGATTGATGCAATAGTGTTAAAATGTTAACTAACACAGAAAATCATTGGGTGTTTTTAATGTGTGGGCTCTTATTACCTAGATTGTGTTTATTTAAATTTCTAACCTGAAATAGATACTACAAAACAAAAACCTGTTTTTTATCAACAAGAAAAATTACATTAAAGGGCCCTGGTTCTGTGAGATTATTATTGTTTGGGGAAGCTGAAAGCATCCTATACCTCAAAATAGCAGGCTAAGGGAGCAGTTAAAATATATAGACAGGTCTGGAATCTATGTTATATTACATTTTTATATCTTAATTATTTACATGTCTGTCGCAAATCTTTTTACTTTGTGCTTGTGTAATATGGGAGGGAAGCTATAACTCTAAACCAGTTAGATCATTAATCAAGTTATAGAACAAAAGATATTGTGACATGTGGCACACAGGTAGCTATGTTCTCTGTCTATATAAGTTCCACATACTGTATACAAGAAACAGCTTTTCACATCCTCGTTAACACAAAACAGTAGGGTAGGTGGGAGATCTGAACATGACACATGCTCTAGCTCCTTAATCACAAGCTTGTTCTGAAAAACATATGTGATGTATTTTATAAGTTTCTGCACTCTTCATTGTTCATGAAGAACGTGCATTGTATTTGAAGCTGCTTTGGCATGGGGAATACTTGTAAATATTACTAATACTATTTCTAAAAAGAAATTTTGTGTTCTAACTTTTATGCTTCTTCAGATTCACAATTTTTTCTTCTAATTCAAGTAGTTCCAAATGTGTGTCAGCAGGATGAATATTAAATATTCAAACATTATACAGCTGAAATTCCAGAAATGTCTTTAAGAACAGCAAAATTTTTAAATACCTGACATGCCAAATAGTATATGGTCTTTTTGTATCAATAATAAAGATATTATTGTTTAAGCTACATTTGCCTATCAGATCTTATCACTAGTAAATGTATATCATTTGCGTACAAATTACATAGTATATATCTGTGAATGTTCATCTTCTAGAACTGATTTAAATATTAATTGTATGCTAATTTGGAGGACTCATTTTTTTCTGTTATTATTGTTCTGATTAGGAAAGGAATTTGGTTAAGAAATACTGAGTCAATTAGCCATGAGTGTATTCATCTGCTTCCCAGTTTGCTGTCTCTTCATTTGCTTTCCCCATCCATTCTCCCTCTATCATTTTCCTTCCCCTTCCATCTATCCACCCACATTCCTTACCAATACGTACTTTGGAACTGTGAACTTCTTACCAAAATTTGATCGTCCTGCCTTCATATTATAACATCTTTGGTTGACTATCAATTTTCTATAAAACTATTCTTTTTGACTTAGCATCCTCTAAGTAGTTTCAGGCTTACATAAACAAAAAAGGAGACAAATACAATTTTGCTTATTTCTTGTACAAGATGTGAAAGAAAAGAGATGGATGTTTTTATCTTAGTATATTAGGTCTGGCTCTATATTGGATTGAATCACGTTAAGGGGTAGCTTGATAAATTGAGTATTTTTTTAGGGTTTTTTAGATGGCTATATAGCCAGAGTATAAGTGATAGTATAGCTTATAACATAGCCAGAGTTAAAGTTATAGATAAAAATCATAGTCATTTCTCTGTCCTTAAGTTCTGCCTTTGGTTTCTCAATCACAAAACAAAATGGGTTTTTTATATAATAATGGCTGATAATTGAAGTCTCCAACAGGGTTTAGAATGTTCTGCCAAAACAATTGTGTTATTCCACTTTCTGTCTTCCTGAAAATATAAGCTCTCCAACAAATGAAAATAAAACAGATGACAAAAATGAATAATTTGGGAGAGCCTAGAACAGAAAAGCTGTCTTCTATCAATTTTTATTTCAAGCGGTTTGTTTTTCTGCTGCTCATCTGTCTTTGAGCATTTTGCAGGAATATCTGGACTCTCCCTTTTTGATACAAATGTTCTGAAGCTTCTGGAAAAGATGTTGTACATTTATTTTTTAGTTCTAAGTCAGAGACTAATTAACTGTTTCACCAGAAAGTGCTTATCACATAATGATGCAATCTATGTCGTAGCACTACTGTATGCTATTTTGGATGGATACCAGAGTAGCTGCTAGTGGAAAAAGAAGAGTCCATGTTTGCACTAACTTTCAAGTGTAATAGAAAGCAACATGTCGGACAAACAGCATGGAGAGCATGTAGTGAATTACTCTGACTGTCATAATTTTCAGTGATTTGGGCTAAATCTGAGTATATGGTTTAATTATAGTATCCTTTTTTTTAGCTCTTTGGTTTTTAGTAGCAATACAATGTCAAATAAATTCATTTATAGAAATTTAAATGTTTAACTCAACAGCTGTCACATTTTTCAATAAATGTTGTATGTATTTGAATCTGCCATATCTTTAGCTGAACCAGGAAGAGTTCCCTTTGTCTTGTAATAACAATGTGCTATCCAAAAACTCAATGGCTGTTGTACCTTTAGCAAGACAGAACAAATGGAAAAAAATCTGAAAGGCGATACAATGATAACAAGGCTATCATTTAAGAGAGTAGTATGATTTCCCTCAGATTTTGTGAAAAACAAGCATAGGACTGCTGCTAGTGTGCCTTCTGGAACCTAAACATTGCTATTCCTAATCCCTCACGGCTTCCTCCAGCACTTCCAACTTCTAACTAGCCCACAGGCAGAAATTGGGGGCTATAAATTTAAACATGCATCTGCTAATAAGAAGTGTGCTGTCATGTTAACCGTGTGTGTGCAAATGACCAATTAGACTTCATGCATATGCCTCAATGAAAAATCTAGTTTGCATGCAGATTATCTTGTCCATTGTATGAATGTATTTCTCAAAATTGGCTCTTCTATATGAGTTTGCCTAGAATTACTCTAATGCTGACCCAGCTTTCTGCCTTTCTTAATGTTTTACTTTATGCATCAGAATTTCTCCTATGACTCTTTTTTATACAATCAGTGCATAAGAAGTTTCATATTTATTTCCTGGTCCGTTGCAAAAAAAAATCCATTGACCTTTATTTTTGCAGCCCTAAGTATACATTCTAGTACTTCTTAGAGCTTCTAAAATAGATGATGTGCCAGTTCATGTAAACATAACCTAGACTGTACAAGGATTTTTGTCAAGAAGCTTGCTCTCCTATTTAAAAGAGCTTAGTTGAGCCCTAAAGGACTGAGGTCTTTTCTTTAGCTCTGTTCCTACTTGTTCCAATAGGATCTGAATGCACACCATTTCTGTATGGTACTTCTGAATCCCAACTTTGATGACCTGTGATGAGTTGCTGAAATAATCCTGTAATCTTCAGTTAGTTGATGTCAAAGGAAAATAAATAGACCGTACAAGAAGGATGATGGAAAAAAAGACAAGAATTCTTTACAATAAGATGCCACTGTATTGTTTGTAATTAAATAAACAATTTACTCCTCAGCTTTCCCTGCCGAGGACTAATAATCTAAGGAATTAATTTTATCAATATTGTTGAGTTTACTCAACTCAGCTCTAGCTGCTTCCCTTCTTCTTGGTCTCTTTCTCTAATTCTTGGGAATGCTTTTAAGTTTTGCCACAAAATCATGAAATCAATCTGATGAAATGATGCCATTGGTTCAGGTTTGGTTTTACAATATGAGGTAGTAAAAATTAATGAGATCTAGCCAAAACATTTGATTTCCAACTTTTTTCAGTTTTACATTTGCATTGCTATGTAGAATTAAACACATGCCAGCACTGAATTATTTTATTGTATAAAAGCCAAGCACTAGCTGTGAATCCTATCTGTTACCTGCTAATGAAAAAGATGTATTTATTCTTTGCTAAATTACTTTGATGTGATTTAACTTGATTTGTGTTGCAATTTACATATGTATATGAATGGTTTTTGTGTTACCATCATTGACATACTTAGAACTGGATTCTGAATTGAGATACGCAGCAATATTTGCTGACATGGCTTGTTATATCAGCTACAATGCCCATAAGCAACCTGATTTAGTAAGTTACGTGGTGACATACAGTAGCACATCTGATATCAAAATCAAGACATTCTGGCTAGAATACCTGAGAAGCTAGTACCCATCACCAGTTACTAAGAGGAACACTGCCCTCATATAAAATTCTGTTGGTTGCTTTTGATCACAGCCATTAATGTGTTGTGTGGTTTTAGAGATTTGGAGCTAGAAGTACAAATGCATTGATTATTGTGAAAACAGTAACATGTAACGACAATAACTTCATCTGTAATAAGGCATGCAACAGTGTAATTACAGTAGGGTGGCTAAGAAAGCAATCGGGAATGAAGAGGTGGGGAAAAACCCTGGGAACCTGCTTGAACAAGAAATGCTTTGCAATTCTCTTCTCCTTTTGCATATTCCTTTGTCAGTTGGGCTCTGTAAGGGAAAAAAAGTTTGCAGCAATATTTTTTACAGGCATATTTTCCTTCTCTTCCAATTTTAATCAGATAGAAGCAAATCCTGGCTTTGCTCTGCAGGTATCTTTAGGTAGAAGGGCTGATAAGCAGCTAAGCTGTCTGAATGAGGAGTCAAGGGCTAAGGCTTCTGAGGATAAAGGAATCCACTTAAGTACATACTTAAGTTCTACTAAAGTCCATAAGTAGTGAGCCTGTACTTAAGTCCTTTGCTTGATAAAAAGTAACTCAAATACAGATTGGAGCGCTTTGCTATTGGGGAAGGGAAGGACTAAGTCTTCCCCTGAGTATCCTTTGCTCCTTCTTATGTCTTTCTTACTCATTGGAGAACCATTTTTGGCACACAAAGTACATAATTCCTTCTATCAAAGTCTTCACATTCAACTCCTCAGTAACACAGAAATTAAGTGGCCCTTCCTTCCCAGCATGTAGAATGACTAGATGCTCAAACATTTTACTCAGACTACACTCAAGTACAAAGGCTATGCCTATTCTTCCAATAGGTATGAAGCCACGCTTTCATATTTTGTTTAAGAACACCTTGAAACTGTTAAAGCTGTAGAGGTGACTCTTCTGATTTGTTTTTCACATCGCAGTACTTCAGTCTGAAAAATTTGTGATGTGTTTCATTATTGTGAGCTTCTTTCCCTGATTTGATATCTGTTAGATGGAATGACTTTGTGCCTTGTGTAAATAATGTCTCTTACATTTGCTTTTATTCTTTAGCAATGATGGGCAATTCCCTTGAGCAGTACTTTTTGGAGTTGGATCGGTGTGTATCTGTGTTCAAGCCAAGTTTGCAATCTTCCCATTTGCTTTATATTCATTCATGCTTATGATTGGACTGCTCCCATCCACCAAAATATGAGCTTAACTATGCAAGCTTATGTATAACAGCACCTAAATCTTATTATCATGTAACAGTCTTTGCATAGACTACACAGGGAGTAAGGAATTGAAATAGTGAAGTTTCAGTTTGAGCACATAAATATTTTCTCTTTTACAGAATATTTTGATGAAAGATAGTATAGAATCGTAGAATCATAGAACCATTTACATTGGAAAAGACCCTTAAGATCATCAAGTCCAACCGTTAACCTAACACTGCTAAGTCCACGAATAAACCATGTCCCGAAGCACCACATCTACACGTCTTTTAAACACTTCCAGGGATGGTGACTCAGCCGCATCCCTGCTTTATTTAAATACCTTCTTGTATTTCATGGTAAACTTTAAGAACTATTAAAAAAAAAAACAAAAACACATTCTCATCCAAAGGATTTTTAAAGGAAGGTGGAAAAAATACTGACCTTACACACTATATGGCCATGTAAGGTCTCTGATTTATTTTTTTAATTTAGACTCTAAAGTTCCTAGAGGGAAGGACTTAAACCTGTGGAGCACAGGTATATTACCAACCACGGTAAGTTATTATAGCAAAAAATGGTTAAATTAAAATTTAAGTTTTGCCCAAATATCTCAAACATCTGTGGAGAATAATGGGAAAGAATGTTTTACTGTAAAAATGAAGAAGGAGGGAGTGCAATGGGAGAAACAACAAAAACCATGGAAATTATATTATTTTTACCTACTTTCTGTCATTCTGTCATGCCATACTGATAGCCTAGAGAGAGATCTATGCAATATTGAAAATACATAGCATTGGTTTAATGACTAGTTTCATAGAAGTAAAGCAAAGCACACCCATTAGCACAGTATTTTATATTTATATAAATGTCATCATACACTGGAGCAGTTTTCATAGATTTCTAATTCTAGCTCTGTAACAGGTAGGATTTATGTCATTACCAAGAAATGAACATACAAGTATAAAGTGAATTTACACCCTGAAACATTTAAGAGGTAAAGAATCCTAACCTTATTTGTTGCTCTGCAGCCAAGAGTTTGCAAGCATGTCTCTATACAGCGTATTGGATGGACATATTAGATGTCAGCAGAACAACAAGCTTGTGGCCTCATTCAGTAATGCAGTCATTCGAGATCACTGACCATCTACAGATCAAAACACATTTTTTCCTGTGTTTTGCCTCTCCTCTTTACCTGGATGGGTGGTATATATCCCTACTCTGTCAGGTAAACCTAGAAGCTACAAACAGACTTCTGATTCACTTAGGTTATTGCCCCAGGTTAACTCCAGGGTGCTCTTCTCACTCCCTGCAAGGAAGGGAAGCGCGGGAGCAACCTGCCATTACAGTAACGTTTTCTGAGGGAAGAACATAGCTCCCAAGCAGAGGTGTTGTGGAAGACCCAAGTTGGAGAGTTTACTTATATGACTGCACCAGCTCTCTTGTTGGCACATAACACTGAAGGATTTGGGGGGTTTTACTCTTCTCTGGCAGGCTGATATTCATTCAGTAATTTAGAACTGATCTTTCTAGGGTATTTATGTGATTTTGCTTGATCATTGCTTGCATCGTAGTTTGTCACCTTCTGGGTTTCAACCCTCACTTTTTCAACAGTGAGGGTTGTTCTTTGGACAATTATAGCTAACCATAGTCAAACCTTGCTGGACTTAACATTATCAAGTTGGAAATGAATTGTGATTTTATCTAATCTAACTTCAACATAAGGATAAATTGAAGTTTTGAAAGATTGTAATAAAAGCTGCATAAGTGTAACTGTGTCTAACATTTTTACTAGGACAAAACCTTAAAGGACATCTGGCATGACAGGGAATATTGAAACATTGACTATATGTATTTATCAAACGAATGCATGATTAGACTTTGGCAGGTTGGGAAATGATCATTTGTTCTTAACAAATTCATTTCACATCACAGGTATTTTTTGTTTCTATTTCAGATGTCACTAGAATTTCTTTTCAAACTACTGTGAATTGACAGGAAGATAGATTGGGAAAATGTTGGCTAAAGATATTATCAGGGCAAGAAGGTAATTTATTTAAATATGCTTGTCCTGTTCTTAGCTACAGAGATCACAAAGCTATAGTAATATAGCAAAATATGTATATCTGAGAATTTTCATAGGTAAATTATTGGCAGCAGAGCATTGCACAAGAGGCAAGCTCAATTATATCACTACATTCCTGTCCCCAGTACTTTTTATTTATTATACAATCCAGTAGATCTCACTGCAAGGAAGTTCACCTGGTGTTTATGTACCAGTATGTTGTACTGAAAAGTGTATTGCAACTGTGTTTGTCTCACAGCTCTAGCATAAAACAAACAGGGATTTTTATGCCAAATTCTACTGCAAGAGCAAGTATTTCTCTAGTAGGAAATTTTTTAAAAGCACTGAGATTTCTTTAAAAATCTGCTGTTAGGTAGAAGTAAGAGCTAGAGTCCAGACTTCTGGCCTGTGGAGAGCCCTCTGTACGCTTCTGCAACAGTCTTTCCACTGAGGATTCCTTTGGCAGAAAAGATTGTTCAGTGAGTTTAGGGCTCGTATAGCCTCTACTGAACACATAATGATTTTTTTTTTTTTTTTTTAAACTGGTTAGAGGGAGTTGAACCTAGCTGCCAGAATGAGTGCTTCAGAACTGCTGTCATGTAGCAGGAATGAGCGCTGGCCTGAAACTTTAACTTATACGCCGAGGTCATCTAGTCTAGCATCTTGCAGGATCAGAGGTTGTGCTGGGAGACGAATCAAAATACACTTGTGTTTTCAGTACTGCATGTGAAGATCAAAGTCACAGTAGTAATTTTTTCACTGTTTTTATGTCAAGGTTTCTGTAGAACCTAAGTTTGGCAATGAGTTAAACAATTAATATGGTCAGAAATTTTTTTTATAAACCCCTGACTTTATCTTTTACCATAGTATTAAGAAAACAGTATCTCTGTAATAAAGCTTTTCATATACTCCTGCTACTGGAGTAACTTGGCAAAGTGAGGTCAACTCACAGTGGAGCAGGGAATTTTATGGGGTTTATTTTCATACAATCATAGAATCGTTCTGGTTGGAAGAGACCTCCAAGATCATCGGGTCCAACCATTAACCTATCACTACCAAGTCACCCACTAAATCATATCCCTTAGCGCCACATCTAAACATCTTTTGAATACCTCCAGGGATGGGGACTCCACCACCTCCCTGGGCAGCCTGTTCCAATGCCTGATAACCCTTTCAGTGAAGAAATTTTTACAAATATCCAATCTAAACCTCCCCTGGCGCAACTTGAGGCCATTTCTTCTTGTCCTGTCGTCTGCTACTAGGGAGAAGAGACCGACATCCACCTGTCTACAACCTCCTTTCAGGTAGTTGTAGAGAGCGATAAGGTCTCCCCTCAGCTTCCTTTTCTCCAGACTAAACATCCCCAGTTCCCTCAGCCGCTCCTCATAGGACTTGTGACCCTTCACCAGCCTCGTTGCCCATCTCTGGACACGCTCCAGCACCTCAATGTCTTTCTTGTAGTGAGGGGCCCAAAACTGAACACAGTACTGGAGGTGCGGCCTCACCAGTGCTGAGTACAGGGGGACGATCCCTTCCCTAGTCCTGCTGGCCACACTATTTCTGATACAAGCCAGGATGCTGTTGGCCTTCTTGGCCACCTGGGCACACTGCTGGCTCATATTCAGCCAGATGTCGACCAACACCCCCAGGTCCTTTTCTGCCGGGCAGCTTTCCAGCCACTCCTCCCCAAGCCTGTAGCGTTGCCTGGGGTTGTTGTGACCCAAGTGCAGGACCCAGCACTTGGCCTTGTTGAACCTCAAACAATTGGCCTTGGCCCATCGATCCAGCCTGTCCAGCTCCCTCTGTAGCGCCTTCCTTCCCTCAAGCAGATCAACACTCCCTCCCAACTTGGTGTCATCTGCAAACTTAGTGAGGGTGCACTCGATCCCCTCATCCAGATCATTGATAAAGATATTGAAGAGAACTGGCCCCAGTACTGAGCCCTGGGGAACACCACTTGTGACCGGCCGCCAACTGGATTTAACTCCATTCACCACAACTCTTTGGGCCCGGCCATCCAGCCAGTTTCCTACCCAGCGCAGAGTACACCCATCCAAGCCATGAGCAGCCAGTTCCTCCAGGAGGATGCTGTGGGAGACGGTGTCAAAGGCTTTGCTAAAGTCCAGGTACACAACATCCACAGCCTTTCCCTCATCCACTAAGTGGGTCACCATGTCGTAGAATGAGATCAGGTTGGTCAGGCAGGACTTGCCTTTCATAAACCCATGCTGACTGGGCCTGATCACCCGGTTGTCCCGTATGTGCCGCGTGATGGCACTCAAGATGATCTGCTCCATAACCTTCCCAGGCACCGAGGTCAGGCTGACAGGCCTGTAGTTCCCCGGATCCTCCTTATGGCCCTTCTTGTAGATGGGCGTCACATTTGCCAGCCTCCAGTCAACTGGGACCTCCCCAGTTAGCCAGGACTGCTGATAAATGATGGAGAGTGGCTTGGTGAGAACTTCTGCCAGCTCTTTCAGCACCCTTGGGTGGATCCCATCCGGCCCCATAGAGTTATGTGTGTCTAGGTGGTGTAGCAGGTCACTGACCACTTCCCCTTGGATTATGGGGGCTTCATTTTGCTCCCTGTCCCCGTCTTCCTGCTCAGGAACGACTTCCCTTGCTGTTAAAGACTGAGGCAAAGAAGGCATTTAGCACCTCAGCCTTTTCCTCATCCCTTGACGCTATGTTTCCCCCCACATCCAATAAAGGAGGGAGACTCTCCTTAGCCCCCTTTTTATTGTTAATGTATTTGTAGAAACGCTTTTTGTTGTCTTCTACGGCAGTAGCCAGACTAAGTTCTAGTTGGGCTTTGGCCCGTCTGATTTTCTCCCTGTATAACCTCACAACATCCTTGTAGTCCTCCTGAGTTGCCTGCCCCTTCCTGCAAAGGTTGTAGACTCTCCTTTTTTTCTAAGTTCCAGCTGGAGCTCTCTGCTCAGCCAGGCCGGTCTTCTTCCCCGCCGGCTCGTCTTTCGGCTCATGGGGACAGCCTGCTCCTGCGCCTTTAATATTTCCCTTTTGAAGAACGTCCAGCCTTCCTGGACTCCTTTGCCCTTCAGGGCTGCCTCCCAAGGGACTCTGCCAACCAGTCTCCTAAACAGACCAAAGTCTGCCCTCTGGAAGTCCAAGGTGGCAGTTCTGGTGACCCTCCTCCTTACTTCTCTGAGAATTGAAAACTCAATCATTTCATGGTCACTATGCCCAAGATGGCCTCCAACCGTCACGTCACCCACAAGACCTTCTCTGTTCACAAACAACAGGTCCAGTGGGGCGCCTTCCCTCGTGGGCTCCCTCACCAGCTGTGTGAGGAAGTTATCTTCCACACACTCCAGGAACCTCCTGGACTGTTTCCTCTCTGCTGCATTGTATTTCCAGCAGACATCTGGCAAGTTGAAGTCCCCCACGAGAACAAGGGCAAGCGATCGTGAGGCTTCTCCCAGCTGCCTGTAGAATACTTCATCTGCCTCCTCATCCTGGTTGGGTGGTCTATAACAGACTCCCACCATGATATCTGCCTTGGTGGCCTTCCCCCTGATTCTTACCCATAGACACTCAACCCTCGCGTCACCGTCCTCGAGCTCAAGGCAGTCAAGACTCTCCCTAACATAGAGGGCTACCCCACCGCCTCTCCTTCCTTGCCTATCCCTTCTAAAGAGTTTATAAGCCATCCATCGCGGCACTCCAGCTATGCGTGTCATCCCACCATGTTTCTGTGATGGCAACTATATCATAGTTTTCCCCTTTCACAACAGCCTCAAGCTCCTCCTGTTTGTTTCCCATGCTCCGTGCATTTGTGTAGATGCACTTCAGCTGGGCTAATGATCCTGTCGCCTTTGTGGTGGGAGAAGCCCTACTCCCTACATGTCCCATGTCAGGCATTTCCGTGGTTCCTAACAGATCAATGACCCCTGTGTCCCTGCTGCCGCATGGGTCTCTCTGTCCTACCTCATCTGAGACCGCTGACCGAAGGGCCTCGCTGGCACACCATCCCTCATTCATCGGCGTGCCACCCCCAGGCTTCTCTCTCGCAAGCCTGGTTTTATCCCCTTCCCCCTTCAAGTCTAGTTTAAAGCCCTCTCAATGAGCCCTGCTAACTCCTGCGCTAGGATCCTTTTCCCCCTTTGGGACAGGTGTGCCCCGTCTGCCGCCAGCAGGCCTGGTGCCATGTAAACCAACCCATGGTTGAAGAACCCAAAGTCCTGCCGGTGACACCAGGCTCGGAGCCAGGTGTTGATCTGCTGGCTCCTCCAGTTTCTTCCCTCATCCTTCCTCAGAACTGGAGGGATAGAGGAGAACACTACCTGTGCTCCTGATCCCTTAACCAGTCGCCCCAAGGCCCTGAAGTCCCTCTTGATTGCCCCGGGACTTCTTTCTGCCACCCCATCACTGCCTACCTGGAAGATCAACAGGGGATAGTAGTCTGAGGGCCGTACTAGGGTGGGAAGCTTCCTCCTCACATCCTTGACCCAGGCCCCAGGGAGGCAGCAGACTTCCCTAAGGAGCGGGTCCGGTCTGCGTATCGGCCCTTCTGTTCCTTTCAGAAGGGAGTCACCATGGCAACAACCCGTCTCTTGTTTCCCTTTATGGGGGCAGTTTTAACACAGGACATAGGCCGACTAATCCTCGGCAGCACCTCCGAGCTGGCTGAGCCATCAGCCTTGTCCTTGTTTGGTTCCAGTGGCAGGGCCTCGTACCTATTGTGCAAGGGCACCTGCGGAGGTGGGGCAGGCGCTGAGGAGACACGCCTGCCGCGCCGGGGAGGCACTAGTTGCCACTGTCCCCTGTCCCCTAAGTCCCTGTGTTCAGCCATGCAGGGAGAGGGTCGGGATCGGGATAGGGAGTCTCCCGTGACAGGCACCCTGGCTGCCTGTTGTGCCTGTCTCGGGGAGGGCAGGGTGCGAGTCCAATAGTCAATTTTCTGAATTTCTTTGCTGTAATCGTTGCATTCAGAAAATGACCAAGTTTAATGGTTTAATTATGCAAAAAGAAATGGTTTTCATAACTCCTCCCACTGAGCATTCTCTCTCTCATACAAGATACGGCGTCAGAAGGGGCTGATAAGTACTGTGACTTAGTCTTCAAGATTATGTGTATCATTTAATTGAGATTAATTAGGCAGAAATATTCAGTTAACTCTGAAATAAGCCTCTGACTATTCTGTCCAATGGTTTAAAATTCCTTCTTTCTAAGAGAGACATCTATAACCTTATGCCAAGGAGTATATGGATTCATTAGGAGCCCACAGCTGTTACTGTGGTAGGGCACTGTTATTTAAGTTAAAACAAGGTATGAATGATCGGAAATAACAAGGACAGCAAAAAGGTGCTGGTTTTAATCTGTGATAATAATATAAAATTACATGAAGCCCAACTTTATATGTTTTTTCATGCAGGCTATGCAGTTATTTTATACAGAAAAAATCAGGTCCACGGATGATAGAGTGATCAGCACCATCCCTTTACTCATTCAGGACAGAATTTTTATCTCCGCTTTTAACAAACTAATTCAGTACATTTTCTGCAACATTTGGGAGCTTAGCACGCATCTTCAAGTTTTCAGCAATTGTAATTCTTGTACCTGTGTAATTCAGTGTCGTATTACACCTCTCCCTTTCATTGAAAAAGCTTTCAAAGTCATTATAAGACATCTTCACATCAACGATAAGTCTTTTTTGTAATTTTGAAAATTAGATTACTACATAATGGACAGCTGTTAATATGTACCTTGGAACATTTTCACTTTATTAATGATTCTTGATGTCTTGTTTTCTCACTATTTGGATTTAGCTCCTCTTTCACTCAGGTATATTGGTGTCCCTAAGCCTTTCTGGGCCGCAGCTGGAGAAAGTGGTGATTGACAGGACCCTGGTGGGGAAGCTCATCTCCGACACCATCAGTGATGGTAATTACACCCACGTGCAAATCAATTGCCTACATTAACAATAGAGTAGAGAAACAGTATGTCAACAGGTAGACTAATTATTGCCACTGGGGACTTGCAAACACAACAAGTAATTGCATGTAAAGCCATAGTTACAACCCTCAGGACTAAGAACACTTTAAGAATAATATTTAACATCAAAGTTTTCAGGCTTGTCAGATACTGAATGGGTTTCTAAAATTCAGTTTCTTACACATTTTAATCACTGTGAACGTGCCACTTGAACTTGTCACGTTTATTTCATAAGTGGGAAATGGGACAGAACCAAACATTAGCCAACTGGTTATTTGCATGGGATAGTTATTATTAAAATGTTTACTTACTAGGAAACGCTGGATAACATTAGTTACATGGAGGGGTTCTGATTTAGTTTCTAGATTTCCAGAATCTCACTATTGTTATTAACTAGTGACTGCTAAAGATGAAGTTTTACTTTAATGCAGAAGAAAACTTACGAAAATGTACCAGTTTTCAGCAGCTTTATAGTACGACTATAGCTTTTTCAATGTGTCTCTACAGAGCCCCACTGAGAGCCCAACCAGGTGTCAGTATCTTGGCATCTGCATGATCAATAATACGGAATTTCAGTGCAAGCCAAATTACGTGTACGTTATCCTCCAAATTCTTAAAAAGTAGACCCAAACGACATCCTTTTAATTAGAATATATGCTAGATTCAGCTTTCATCTTTGATGATTTATTTTCTTCCATACCCAGGCATCTATTGAATGTTGGCCTGGTTATTTAAGAAAGATGCAATACTATGTTCCTCTGATCTTTTCTTATCAGTATATTGTAGTTCAGTCTTCAAAAATAACACTAATATAACTATGTTAGTAGAATCTTTAGTATCAAAAAAATTAACTCTAACCTAATTTTTTATCAACTAATTACACAGAGAGTGTAAAACATATTTAATGTCTTGACTCCTTTTTTCCACTCTTCACTTAAATTACTAGATTACTAATTCCATCTCAGATTTTTCTGCCCTCTGTTTCCAGAAAGAGGGTGTCATACTTTCAGGTGACAAAAAGTAGGAAAGCATGGAAACTAAGGTTACACCCAAATCGAAGTTGTTTGTAGAACTTATTTAGAATACTCTGTCTTTTAAAAAAAAAATCATAAATAATAATTATATAATTAAATTATACATATCTTGCCTTACATTGGCTTAATATGTCATTGAAATGCAATTTTTTTTAAAAAAAAACACTGCTAACTAAAAAAGCTTACCACTACAGAGATAATAAAGCAGCAAATATGTTTTTCTACAGTTATACCACTCAAACGGCTATAAATAACATTATCTAATGGTTTGTCCTTATTTTCACATATGCAAGAATTTCTTAACCCTCCATGTTAGGTAATACCCGTGTCTGAAGGTGAAACAGGACTCCTTCTGTTCAGTAAAAGCAAAACCCGCAATACCTGGCATTGCAATACCTTTTGTTTTGTTTTGTTTTTCATGAACAACAAAAGAAGATACTTTTGTTACCCGCACAAAGAGTGTTCAAAATACAAATGTTTATATTGAACTATATGTGAGAACCACGACATAATGTTGTCCTAGAATAAATTAACTTTAATCCAACATAATTGCATGTCTTTCCAAATCTAGGTTGGAATTAGGGTTGTGATTATAATGTTGGCCAAAAGGAATTTGATATTTAATACAAGAAGTCTGTATAAAAATAATAGTTCTTATTTTAACAATTGTGTATATGTAGAAATGGTTGAGATTACAATCTGCCAAAATTACTTATGAAAAGTTGTAATTCTAACTCAGAGTAGCATGCCCTCTTAACATTTGGAATAAAGGTCAGATTGTGTGCACAAAATACAGAGTTAAGATTGCATTTATAATCCTCCTGCCTCTAACAAAGTCCTCCTGATTTTTATTATTTATAGGCAAAATTAAAAAAATAAATTTAATTAGAACTTATAGAAAAATTGCTTTCCTAAAAGAAAATAGTATTTCTCATTTTCTTAATTACTTTGTGGCACTGAGGTCTTGCAGTACTAGTATATGTAATATTAACTACACTGCCTGCCTTTTTAGGGTAATCTGGCTCTGCAGCATATGGGTCCTCTCTGAATAATGGTCTAACTATGCCCATAGTTGCATTCATGTCGATCTGGTCTCCACTCCTGCCCCAGACAACCACGGACACTGAAAATCAAGGGACTGCTAGTCTCCTTCACACCTGCCCAGGGATCTTTGAATCCTGCTTTTATTCCTTCAACCAAAACAAGTTTCAGAAGCATCTGAGGTGTGCTGTAGGTCATCTTTAATGTAAACTATGTCTGTGAGGGTATCAAAATATTTTAACTGTGTACATATTGAAGATACTATACTCAGTGGCTTTGAATTTTCATGTGTGTTCAGGATCGCAGTTATAGCTTCTAACTCACCATGTCAGATACGTTGTCACCATTTCTTTTTTTTTAAAAAGCTAGTGTTAATGTTACATTTCAAAGGCAATTATTTGGCTTTAAACTTTACCCTTTAGCATTTGTATACCAGATACTTCAGAGCTGTGCCAGTACGTGACTATTGGAAAATGAAACTGGTTGTAAATCAGACTAAATCAAAGCAAAGCTGAGTAGCCAGTTTTCACTGCTTATATGTAAGACTAAACTATCAATCTACTTGAGGATGTATAAAATATATTTAAGAATCTAGGAAATCAGTCACAAATGCTTTTTTTTGGCTTTTCAGGGCTTGTTCTGCAGGGTTTTGTTTGTTTCTAAATCTGGTTCTTTACTAGGCATTTTCCTTTTAGCAGAAGTTTCTGAGTTTACTTTCTGTAAACAGCTTGCTAGCTTTCCTTTAAAGGTGATTCTCATTAACAGTTCTTCAGTGATCTGGTACTAGTTACCCTCATGACCCACTTCATTCTCAGACATCTCTTTAAATGTGGGCACTGCTTGAATAACTGGGAAACACTGGAAAATCCTAGATACTATTGTCTAATTAATTTTCATTGTCAAATTAGTTATTCACTTTTATATTGAACTATTTTGGTCTAGTACCCCCTTAAGATAACAGTGGGGATTCCACTGCACTTTTCCAGACTCCAAGGGAGTCTGTTCTATGTTGTTTACCTGTATTGTTTGGGTACCTCCATGTGAAGCTTTCAACAAATTCATAACCCCTCTAAAACATAATCCTGTATGTAACATTCCTCCTTGGTGTCTGCAGCAGCACTTGGAACCTTACAATGTCAAAATACCAGGTACGCCTCAAGTGCTAATTTGCATTTATCACCCTTAACACAAGCAATGCTGTATTAGGTGCATTTCTGAAATACTGGTGAATGTTACCATAAGAAAAAAAAAAAAAATCGAAGGCTGAACCGAGATGAAAATGAATGTGGAAGGGCATAAAACATATATTTGAATGTAGTGGTAACTTGATATGAGATAATTTATTCAGGTTTATGTAATCGGAGTACTCCCTAGGCTTTATTTCTCATTTCCAAGAAGGTCCTGGCAGGATGACACATTGATGTCTTTTAGGAGATTACAGAGGCTTCAGTGTAATATTTAAGACACTGTCTTGAAAAAATTGCTTTTTGCAATGTCTCGGTGAAGGGTTCAGTAATTTGTTTTGATACTAGAAACAGGTATTACAGTGGTGACAATTTTTATTTGTTTTTCAGCGGTTCTTACAGACAATTTCATCATCTTGTCATTTGAGGACCATAACCAACTCTGCTTTATTCAGTTTACAAAGAAGATGGATACTCCTGATGTGAACAAAAGACTGGAAAAACTCTCTTGTTTGGACTTTAAGGTATAGCTGTCAATGGTGACTGTAAATACTGCAGTAACTTTACATTATGAATTACTGATACTCGCTGATATCGTATAGCAGTATAAATTGCAAACCTTTATATAACTGATCAGAACAGCTCAAATTCTAAAACCAGCAGTTATTGAAAAGTCAAAAAAAAATTACATGGCATTCTGAGTTAATGAGTTAAAATACTGTGCCAAGAGGGATCCAATTTTCTACTGTATTTAGGTTAAGGGCTCAGACACGCAGTTGAGTTGCCCCTGCTTAACAGATTACCTTGTGTCAGTCGAGCAGCAGCAACTGACCCTTTGCACATTCTCAGCGTCTAACAAGCATGAAGCAAAATCTGTAATGGTAAACCTCAGTGTAAAAGATTTAAGCTAATGTGTTTTACCTCTTGTTTGCTGTGGGCTAAAAACGCACACATGGTCAATTACTATGGCTCAGCTGATATACACAAACTCATGAAGTTATGATAATTCAGTCATCTGTCTGAGCTGCAAGACTGTTGTCATTCTTTGCAGAAGTCTTAATTTTCCCTCTAGTCACAGTAATCGTATTGTTGGGAGAGTTGGTTTTACAATTAAGCTACTGAGCTAGGACTGAGGATACAGAAGCTGAACTTCTCACCACTGACAAACTATGTATGTGACCTTAGGCAAGTGACTTGGTGCCTCTGTGTATCAATTCATTACTTACACAGTGAAGATTAAAATACTCCTTTTTTGCAGTCCTTTATGCATGGGTGTGTCTATACCATAGTCACAGCAGTAGCTGAAAGGTAGTCTAGAGATTGCTGAGCTGGCTTTGAACTAGTCGGTTTGGATGTCAGTAGAAACCAGCTCATCTCAAGCTGAATTACACTGTGTCTTGGATGGATTGGGCTGTGTAGACATAACTTATTTTGGCCATAAGCTCTTTGACATAGGGGCAGTGGCTGACCTTAGGTGGAAGTGCTTGGTACTACAACAGTATGAAAAAATAATCAGCCAAAGGCAATTAACTTTGAACAGGCAGAGTAGGAAAGGGGCGGCATCCAATTCACTGCGAGAATGAAGAAGAGACAAGCCTTTGCCCAAGAAAGGTAGAAAGATGTAGTATGCAAAAGAGACAGTTTGTATTTATTTCAGACTGGATAATGTTAAGGAAAACAATCTTGTGCTAGTCAATATTTTCCCCTTGACAACCCCTCAGTAATTTGCTTCCTCACATAAGGGAGTTTGCATCTGCAAGGCAAGCTTTTTAAGGATGTGTTTAATTTAAGTTTTGCCGTATTACATTTTAACTTGCTTGGTAGAAATACTTTCTGCTAGGATGAATATCTAATACATTTTCCAGGCTGTTTCAGTTCAGGGCCTCTTTTCAGCAATGACTTGTGTTTGCGAGATTGATCCAACCTCTATAACGTGGATTTGAGACAGTTCACTGTTCACCAGGAACTGAGCTGATACGTAGTTTACTTTAAAATGATGTGCACTTGTGCCTGGCCTATGGTGTTTGTTAAGGTTGTGCTTTAGAAGCAAGGGTAGTGTGTGGTGTGAGGGTTTTTTTTAATAGCTCTAAACTTTAACGAAGAAGCTCTGGCGAGCTGAAGACTGCCTTCATCATTTAATTGTGAGGGCCATAGTGCCTTACTTAATTTATGTTTAAAAAATGTATTTTCATTCTGGGTATTGCTGGGCACATTTTGGATCTAATGGTTATGGTGTTTTTTTCTTGGGAAAGAAGGAAAGCCTGATCCATAGAAAACTCTCTCTGCCCTAGGAAACCAGAAATATCTGCTGTACTCCTTAATAGGGTTGTTACATTCAGTTCTTTGCTGACACAGCTGAGCTTCTAGAAATGCCTCCATGTTCAATGTTAACTTTGCTTTCTCTTGAAATCAGTGGGAATCACTATGGATTATTTCTTTGCCAGCCAAAAAAAGGCATTTGCATTTTTTAATTGAATGTTCTTTTGTGTGAGGCTTGCTAGTTAGGTAGCTAAATATAATTTTTATTATCTTCAAAATTGCACCAGTGTGAGCTAGCAGAAAGTATTATTCACTACTGCAATAATATTATGTCAGCTCTCTGCATTGAATTAGAGTTCTTCATGGCTGCTTTGGGTCAGACTTACTTAGAAAAGCTAAAAGATCACAGACATAGTCAACAGTAGTGTCGCTATCAGTAGTAACACAAGAAACAAAAGACAGTCCTCGATTGCAAATGTGCAAACTTGTAACAATACATGCTTTAGAAAAAACAGTTCCTTAGTGTTGATTTTTTTTTCAAGAGAAATTGAATTAAAAGGTAGCTTGCACTGGTATAAAACTACCACGGGATTAAAATATGGAGCTAAGATTCAGGAAATTTGAGTGTAGCTTTCATCTCTGCCTCTGACTTTCGGTGTAGCCTTGAGAAATGTACGTAGTATCTGGCTTTAAATCCCCATTTCTAAAACGGGGAAAATGCTTGCTTACAATCATATGTAAGGATATAATTAAATTTCTGTCATATTTACATTGTAATTTCATCCGTACCTGGACAGAAGCAACTTCATATTGTTCACTGTCCAGCCTCATGGTGGGCAAAATTGGCAAGGAATGCTAGGCAGTACTGGACTACCAGAGTGCTATTAATAATAAGAACAAGTCAACCACGCTTTCCTCCTCACAGTTTGATATTTATCCAAAAGTTGGGGTTTTTTACACAATATGTACCTGAACAGAAGAATTACTTTCTCTGTCCTCTTCCTTTCTAAACAATACCACCTTGGATTTTATTTACACTTTGAAAAAAGTAAGGAAGTCTTATTGCATGAATCGCTACAGTCTTGAAGACCAGCAAAATATAAACCCAACCCTTATCATTTGCCTTTTCTCAGTGGCATTAGTCCGTGTTTGAAAGTGTCATGTCTAATGCAAGACGTAAAGGTTTATGAAAGATTTGTGGCTGTTATTACACGTGAAATTTTTATGAACAGTTAAAGCTGCAATACTGTACTAATTAATATCTGTGAAAGTATTTGTGTTCTTCCATCCTAATAAATGTGTTGTCGCCAAATTAACTATTTCCAGAATTGTTTTAATGCAAGTACCAGCTACCTGTTAACTTGTATGTATGTTTTATCTTTACACTTCTAAAGAGTATTTTGACAAGTAAAACACAGAATATTCTGAAAATATTGACCTTTTGCAAGTTTTTCCCATCTGTATTTTTTTAATCCATTTCAATTTACTGAAGGAAGAGACAGTACAAGGAGTTAAATGTTTACCATGAGAGAACAACATTGGTAATTACTTTGATTTCAGTTCCTTTTGATGTGTATTCAGGGGATGAAGAGGTCAATAATATTATGACCATGCAAATAGAAAAGGGTTCTTTTTGACCATATAAAAACCAGCAAAGGATTATTAAAGCATTAACCTTGATTTTAATGGCCTTGGTTGAGTGGTGAGATCACAATTTGGATGAGCCTGATTATTTACTAAATACAATACATAAATGCAACGGGTTCTTAACACCCATTGCACTCTGGCATTATCGCATTACTGCCATCCTTTGTTGCCTTGCAGACAGGAATATGAAAGCAATCTGTCATGTAGTGAGACTGGCTCCAGAAGCATTTCTCTGATAAGAAGACCCCCTGCCCTTTGCTAGTGTCTGGTCCAGTAAGCTTAGCCATGCGCTTAATCCCCAGAAAGTGGTTCGATTATTGCTGACCAGCAATGGCAAGATAGTTTTTTTTTCCCCTAGCTATCAACCTTCCATTAATTCCTTAAGCAGAAATGCGGTGCAATCTATATTTCCTTGGCATGTGTCACCCAGATGGTGCACTGCTCATGTTTTCAAATAACCATGCTCCAAAATAACAGAGTTTGAATAATAAATTCCACAAATCCTTCCTGAGAAAGAGGAACAATTCTCAAGAGCTGCATAAACTTTACGCATGATGCTGTAGCTCATCCACATTATGCAGAAAAGTATATATTCTCTTGCAAAGCGGATGTTTGTATCTGGATTCTTAATTTAGGGAGGAAAAAGAAAGATATATGTTTGCTCAAACACTGTAGAATATATTTAATATTTGATTATGTCTTAAACACTAGCCTTAGCTCCCTGGTCAGCTTTGCAGAACTTGTCATTTAATATGGCTAAGCTTAAATCCTATGTGTAGGTCGATGCTGTCAAGCAACCATGACTGTACATTTTGGTATTGATTGGAGTCATTGCAGTAAATTCCTTCTTAACTCACATTCCTTTCCTTCGCAATCCCCTCCCCATAGATAAAAGTTTGAGCATGTCTTTTTCTGTCTGAGGAGATATTTTTTACATTTACAGACAGCCTATATGAAGATATATGTACGCAGTCCTCTGTGTATATATACATTCTCTTTCACACATCCAAAGTAAATGCTCCCAATTGCTCCTACTGTGCTATTTTATCACCTCAAATATTTCCTGCATTTTTTCTTCCATCAGATTTCTTATATTGATATACCCGGACCAGAAGGTAGAAGGATGAAACGTCACCTGGCAATAAACTGTATGCAAGATATGGTCATTTGCTGGTGGGCAGCAACCAGTGATGGAGCATGGCCTTGGTCTCCTATTTCCTGTGAGAGGGACAGAGCCAACCTATTGCTATTAGGCTGTGCACATGGCAAATTGGAGGTAAAGTGCTGAACTCTATTGTTACATGATTTTTCGGATTTGCTAAAGAAATAACTATTCAACTTAAATGCATATTCAGGTAGATATGAAGAACAGATGTGATAAAAACATAAGAAAGGAAGATCAGCCATTCTAATTTTAAAAGCAAAGGTTTGTTATTTGATGAAAAAAGCACCTTATTTGGTATGTTTACTATTTTCTCATCAAAACTGGCAATCTGGGAAATGTAGCAAGGAAGTTGGGCCTTTATAATGGAATAGTTTTGGAGCTGCTAACACTGAAAATTAAAGTGTCAGAGTATCACTAGAAAACTCTAATCTGAGTTAGAAACTGTAGCTGTTGCATGCTTGTCTAATGCAATTATTTTATACGTCTGCAGTGTTAACATTTTTACATCTATTTTAAGTGTTTTATTATAAAATTTTAGCTACAACCAGATGCTGCTTAAATTGTTGCTGTGAGTATTGATCAAATCATGGACCAATTTTTTTCTTAAAGAAAAAGTCAAAATTTCCCATCTACAGGTGTGAATGTAAGCTACAAGTTAGAACAGGGCTACAAGCTGACCTTCTTCCTGACACTCGCTTAGCTTACCTTTTTAGGCAGATGTTTCCATTTCATCTATTTTGGTTTTATTTCATCTATTTAAGAATATTGGAATCCAGCTTCTTATGTTTGGTAAAAACGTAAAAATGAAGCTATCTATCTGGGCATACTCTGAAAAGAACTGGAGCCTGAATTTAAAATGTAAAAGCTGTTCTGGACTATCATCTGGAATAGATGCTTCTGTGTTTGGAGTTTTATTTTCAGTTTAGCTTAAGCCACTACTAATATGGACTAAAAAGGCACTGAGTGTGGGAGAAGAGCACAAACTTGAGGATCAGCTGTGGAATAGCTGTTCTGGAGTAGCTATTACAGGCTGTTTCCCTGTAGGGAGAAACCCTAAGTAACACTTTAGAATAAGCTGCTCTTATAAACAACATCCTGTTCTCTTTAATTAGGGAGGATGTAAATGTTTTAATGTCTTGGAATTATTACTTTGATAACTAATATTCATTTCAGTGAGGAGTTTTCCTCTTGGGATTTTCTATATATTGAAGGCAAAAGAGAAAATGTAGTTGAGACAGCTTTTCTTTATTATTTCACTCATTAGTCACTGTAGAATTTAAGTTACCTCCACTTCTGCCTTCTTTACTTCTTTTCAATTGACCTCTCTCCACTAGCGGTCATCTTTGACTCCTCTCTCTCCTCTGCCTGATACACACCTGCAGTTCTCAATTCCCCCTGCAGCTATGCCCCATCACGTACAAAAATTGCTCTGGTAGCTAAAACGTGCATCTGTTCTTTGTAAGGTTTTTCAGCCTAGTCCCTGGGCCAGTTTCGCATTATGAAACTTCATCCTACTAACATTTCAGATCTTATTTCTTACCATGACTTCCGTATGTCCAGGTTCTGACAGTGACATTCCCATGCCTTTTGTTTCCTTCCCACATCTCTCTGTGTTCTTCCAGAATGCTCCCTAATGCCAACATAGCAGTTTGCAATCTCTGTTTTCTGAGATGTTTTTTAGGGACTCATTTCTTCTAAGAAATTCACAGAAACCACCCTGTCAGTTTAAAGCTTTCTCCATTTCATTTTATATATTAAAGGGAGATTTCCAAATTACAGCATTGCTCTGCATCTTTCAATACACCTCGTTTTATCCTTTTCTGGTTTAGACTCTAAATTGCTCAGGGCTGAGGCTGTCTAATATAGTCCCAAGCACATCACTGGTGCTTAACACAATAACGATAATAAGCATTCACTGAGCCTTTAGGCCTAAACTCATAATCCTTTTAATTTAGCCCATATTGTAATATAAATATAAGAAAATTATTTTTAAAAGCAGAACTACCAAATTTAACTGCTCAGTTGCTTTCCCTTTTCTGATTCTTTGCCCGTACTTGTCTATTTTAATTCTAAAAAATTTCAGATGAAATTTCTTTTCCTGTATTTGTCAATAAAATACCAAGCACTATGCCAGGGCTTTGGAAAACTTAGTCATATATAGATAACAAACTGTCTTGCTGGTTGTCAATTATTCTGTTCCGTGTACTTATCTCTTGGATGCTCAGTGGGCTGCTGAGTAAGGCTCGAGACACTCTGCCTATACACTTCCCCTGTGTATATGTGACGTGTAACCTACAGTACTGTTTGTGGGTTTTTTTCTTGATTTCTCTAGCACCCCTTATGGGCAGTAGTTCAGTTCTCATACATGGATGGGGGATGTTGTAACCCAACAGCTTTAGAAGTAGTGTCAACCCTCAATCTGCAATTAACTGAGGTACTTTTTTCCCCTGCAGAATCTTGGAGGGGAACTTTAACTTAACACCTTTAACTTCTGAGTGTCATTTGCTAGCTTAAACATGAGCAAAAACCACAGTTAGCGTTTCTAGACAGCTTCTAAGCAGTTACTCTCTAGGGCAGATACCACAAAAATACAGTGTTTCTGTAAACATGCTTATTTGCCTCTCTTTGCCTCTGCGCCCTTACGATTTGTAGTGTTCCTCAGGTATAGACCTGGAATAAAAACATGACATGCCATTGTTATGCATGAAAGTAAATCCATGTTTATTGTATTTGACCAATAATATGAATTTTCTCCCAGTAAATAATTATTGTCAAGGAGAAGAATGAGAAGCATGAACTGATTCAGTTTGCAGCATTTATCAAGAAGAAGTGTAGTAAAATAATACCACCAACATTTTGCTTGAAAATAATAGTATTGCTTGGATGAAACAGCATTATTATCTAGAATTAAGAGAAAAGCAGGAATTGCTGAATGTCTAGCCTGTAAAGAGCTGCTTGGCATATTGGGTTTATGAAAAAGTAAACCAAGGCCAAGGAAATGAACGGGTGCTACCCACAGCCGTTCTACAGCACCTTGGTGCTGAGCTGCAGAAACCACAAAAAGATCTGCCAGCTACTGACACTGTTACTGTTGTGGCAGAGCGAATGTAAATGCGGCACTTAAGTGATACTGATTCCTCCCTGGAAGAATCTTCTGAGTGATATTTGCTGCCCACTGGAAGAGTGCTTATTAGGATGAGGACAGGAACAGCTCTGGGACAAGGCAACTCTACCCCTTGTCTTGATAATGTCCCGTAACTACACGTTCTGCATTGGATCATTCACATTGCGCATACAGTGTTTGGGGTATTGTGTACTTAAGCAGCTTTTCAACTTAATGGAGAAAATGCATTTTAAAAAGACTATAAATGTGATTTGAATTGTGCTGTATTGCTTTAAGTTTTAACATTTGCTACTATTAAGGCTAAAGGTAGACATTATTCCTCTAAAAACAGAAACTATTTTTTCCTTGCGAATCTTGACTTGTTTTACTCCCTTCATATTTTTTTTTCTGAGATCAGTGTTTACTATGTTAAATGCTATAGGATTTGGTGAGGAATCCTCCCCTGAAGAAAGAAAAGCGCTTTTCTGTTTAACAGGTGACTTTTCTTCAGTGTGCAATATATGTTTATGTGCATGCACTGATGTTGCTGCAGGACTATATGTCTGTTGAACCTTTGTCTGCTTTCTTGCGTGCATTGGTTTCCTCCGGTAAACTCATCCATTCTCCAATTTATTTATTTAATTATTTGGGTTTTGTTTGTTTCTTCTTTGTTAAAGTACCAATGATCAAAGATGTTACTTAAATGGTCTCCCTGTGGAGATAATGCTGGTATTTTGATTTCAAAACCAGAAGAGGAATCTTCCAGAAATCATTTCAAACAATTTGC
Source organism: Phoenicopterus ruber ruber (assembly GCA_009819775.1). Lineage (NCBI taxonomy): Eukaryota > Metazoa > Chordata > Aves > Phoenicopteriformes > Phoenicopteridae > Phoenicopterus > Phoenicopterus ruber. The sequence goes on from CM020217.1 coordinate 11,739,004, forward strand.
TATGAATAAATAGGATCTGATGTGAAATCATCCTTGGATTAAATGCTTTGAGAGAAAGTCTTGTTAAAATCAACATGAACTTTATTCTGCCAACATAAATTAACAGGAGGTGATGATGCCAGGGCTCAGTTACTGTAGTACTTTGCATTTCTCTTTGCCATCTTTATTTTCATTCCATTTAGTGCTAGTGTGAATCACTGAAATTATACTTCAGTCTTGTGGAAAAAATAATTTGCCTGAGAGAGAATATTATTTTTCTTTCTTCCAAGAGATAATATTTAATAGTTATTGCTTCCACATTGTGCCTCAAACTTGTGAAATAAACACAGCAGATCTTTTATGAGTGAGCTATCCTACAATTACTGTAGCACTCAGAAAAACATCTACGGTGTGTGACTGAATAGCTGAAATACCTCTCACACACATATAGCAAAGAATGTAAAATCCTTGAAGTCACATTGGGTTAAAAGTTCAGTGAATAATATAGGATAAAGATGATGATGATAAATTTTGAAAGAAAATAAGAATAAATGTTGGCTGAAGATCTAAATAATAAGATTGCATGTGGGACTGTAAACACAATGCAGCCTAGAGTAGGAGCCTTGCATTTTTATTTTAGGAATGTTTAAAAATAGGGTTTGGGCTTTTTTTCCATCTTCCCAGTGCTGTATTTAAAACTATTTTACTCTAGTGTGCACTACACTTCCCACTCCACATTTCTAATTAAAGTGTTTGTTGTTATTTGGAGCCTCACTGTGTGAAATTAAATAAGCATTTTTTTAACATCCATAAAATAAATCAAACATTTTTCCCATCTGAAAGACGCACAATTCAGTCACAGCAAGCTTATTTCTCTGTTTCTTTTGTTTTCTTTTTTTATCTGCCTGGTAAGCCAATTTTCTGCTTAAGAACTACTGGTTAAAACTCTTATGTGTTTTGATATATGGCCTTTATCCCTTCCCAGCACTCTATGCAAAATACTTCAATTTTAAGTGTTCAAAGATTTGCACTGAGAAGAGTGATACTGCCCACACAAACTAGTGCTATTATTTCTTTCAAACATAAAACAAAAGGAAGTATTTTAACTAGCAAAATTCAGGCCCCTTATTTACAAAGATTAACAGATTCCTTTACTTGGATTGTTACGATTTCTGACTCTAGGATCTGAGACCTTGACATGTATAGTATCCCTCATACTGCTGATTAGCTGGTACGGAGCACAGGCCAGTAGCGCAAGGGGAAAACAATATAAATGTGCAGTAGTGGTGCATGACTGCCACATTAATAAGGGAAATATGCATAAATTATGTGGACAGTATTTAAATACGCTTACTATATCTTTGTAGCATAGATGTCACAAAACTAAAAAGGACTTTTAAATTTATGTATTTATTTATTTATTTATTTTACAGTAAGTAATTGGTTTTACTTCATGCAAAGTACTTCCAGAAATCTTCCCTTGAAATCCAAGGCTAAGTGCTTAGTCCCAAGATTTTTGGAAAGCAGTTAACGTTGAATGGGGTTATACACTCTGCCATGTGATTTTACGGCTCTGTCTTTTTAGATCCACTGCCCTGTCGCTCCTCTGCGAATCCTACAGTTGTCCTACCCACTTCTGAGGGAACTCCTGCAGCTTTTGCATTCCCATTCCCCAAGCAAATGTTTTGTTGACTTCAAGATACATTGCTATGTTAACGTACCCCTTTAGGGTTCCAGGGAAGTACTGCTCACCAGGAAGGAATCCCAGCAGATTCCTTTAAATGGACTGCTAAAGCACTATGTGCACTACATTTACGAGCATGTGGCTACTTACCAGATAGAAAAACAACTGGCAGGTAATGGAGTGCCATCTTCTTGGAAAAAAACGGACATTTTGATTGTTAGACTTCTTATTATCTTAGCCTTATTATCATGTTTCTGTAGTTGTATATCTCTTTGCTTTAGTTTTCCAGTTAGTGGCATGAAGAATTAATAATAAAAGTAATTTCTGACAGAGAAACTCAAATCTTCCCTCTCAGATGGAAGAGAATACTCCCCCCCCTTCAGAGTGCCAAATACCAGTTACATTCAGCAAAACTGGAAACCAGAACAAAGAGGTCTCTCGGCTTGGTACTCTTCCTCCAAGAAGCACACGAGGCCACTGATGCATGAGAAGCAGCTGATCTGTTCCAATCTAAGGAGAAAAGTTTCTCTTGTTTTCAGCCAGAATATGAACAGCAGAGTCTAGAAAAGTTTCCTTTAAGCCTAATTTGTTTAAACATGATGTCAAAACTTCTGTTTTGAAATGCAGCACATAGTCTTTCTCTCCTCGCAGGAACTTTTCCCTAGTTTAGAATTGCATTATACACAGCAACCAGCCCTACCCTAGACTTCATTTCAAGCATCTTCTCTCAACATTATGTGAAGCTAGGAAACTTCTCATCGGAAAGCTCATTGAATTAGCCTTCCAAAATATAAGATCTTACTTTCTTTTAAATTCAAAGTACTGAGCAACGTTTTGTCCCACTTCTGCTCTAACAAGGCAGAACAAAATTATTAATTGGATTCAGTTTGGCTGCTGACTCTCAAATGATCAGATGACAGCATTTACTTTTCTGTGACTATTTCCATTGCTGTTTTCCAGTGGTCACTCCTATGGAGTTCTAAAATCCATTTTTCACGTATTTTCTTCTCTATTGTCTTAAACTTCATGACCAGTCTCTCTTCAGTCTTTCATCTCTTACAGGCTTGATTATTGCATGGAACTTCATTACTTTCTTGTAGCTTATGAGGAGATGTCCAGAGAGAAACGCTGGTTTTGGATCAAAATATGTAGATGAATAATGCAGTGCATTGAAACCTGCCACAGGAAGACAGAAATCTGAGTCCCAAAGGGCCTCAAGGCTCATTTCACTGAAGTTATGGAAGCTTTGAAGACTTGCTTGGGCAAGATTTCTGTTTCACATATTTGAAAGGCAGCTACCTGGGTCCCTATACATACTCTTAGGGAAAACTGCAGAACAAACAATAACACTTCACCTTGTCTTTATTTGGGGTTACAGAGCTCTGGGGTCACAGGAATCCTTTGTCCACAATAACCTCTTTTACGGGTTTCCTTGCTATGCAATTTAACACCCTAATAAGCTACACATGTCAGCAGTTCTAACATCTGCACAGTAGCCACTGCACATTTTGTGGGCATAAATGACTAATTGCAGAGGCTAAGTCATTGGTGAGGGAATGGTGGAGATGAGAAAAAGTTTTTCAGACTATAGAAGTAATTTAATCTTTTATTTCCTCTTTGGTATATATTTTCATTGGTCACTGCTCTTCATTGAAATCAGTTTATCTGGTTTTCACAAGTTAGATTCATTGGCTTCTGTATGAAATGCTTTTGCATTAAGTGGTTCTTTCCATGTCCCTAACTACTCATCTTAAAGTAGCTAAGACTTTTGTATTAACCAGCAGCTGGTTTGCAGCCACAGAATTGCAATAATCCTTTTTTCTTTCTTTTCAATGAGAAACCCTTTTGCTGACAAAATAAGTAAACTGTCAGAACAAAACATCCTAATCAGTCTGATGAACATCCCGAAGAGCTTGTTTATAAATTCATCAGTTGCTTCTGAAGTAATGGGTGGTATGCCAAAAAAAAAAGGCTTAATTTCTTACTCTCCTCCTTTGCAGGATGAAAGGCTAAATTATATGTTCAGATGGTCTTGTCATCTGTGGAAATCAACTTTAAACTGCTTTAACATTATGTGTGCATTTCTGTTTTCAACCTTAAATTTCCAGATTTACTCCCTTGCCCTCTCTCTACCTTTTAATCACATTTGTTACCCTTTTCTGTGTAAATGGTACTTGCATACCAGCTGGACTCAAAAGAAGGGGCTTCCAAAATTAGTGGCAGGTCAGCAGCTTTAGTTTATAGTGTGAAGAATGCTATGGGTATACCTGAGGGTGGGGTTTGGCTCAGTTTGACATTTTCCTTTCACTCTTTATTTCTGCATGAACAAACACCAGCAAGTTTCTGACTGACTTCTACTACCCTCATTCTTCTAGAGACATTCGTTTTCTCTCTCTTTCAGAGAAATAGCTTTTCATAAGCCAATCTGTAACTTATTTACAGCTGGTACTTCTCCCACATTTTCCCTGCTTGAGTCCTGTATAATACCTCTCGCTCAAACCCACATATTATAGGACATGAATCTTCATTAGACTCTGCTGTTGCCTCCATCACTTTATGGTACTTATTCTTGCTCGTTGACAGCTGCTGTCTTTGCATCATACTCTGCCTTTGTGTTCTTCTTCCAGTTCATTCAACCTTCAAGAACCCCTAAATGGTCCCACTTTTCTGCTATCCCAAATTCATTCATTCCGCATCTAAAGCTATATAGCACCAAAGAACATCTACCACCTACTCATTTGGCAGCATATAGTATACATTGTTTAAACATGCCATTGTTTCTACCACTACAGTGTTTTCTGTTACCATGGCCCAGAGCAAATCATCAAAAATGCTCTATGTGTGATGCTCAGAGTAACCTATTATAATTTTTTCCAGAAATTTTGGGATTTCTCCCCCATTCCAATCATGAACAATCAGTTATTCTTTTATATCAGTCAGCTGCTCATTTCTCCTCTAACCAACCCTGGACCATCCCATCTTTTATCTTCTATTCTGCTAACCTATTACATACTCTGGACAAACAAATGTGGCTCAAACTATATTGCAGTGCTTTTTAATCAAAGGAATTAACCTTTTAAAAGTTAAACCAGTAGATTTTACAACTCCATTTCTAAAATGCATATTTGTTTTATCTTACTGACCCATGAGAAAGCATATTTGCAGCAGTCTATTTTTTAAATCATCTGAATAAGAATGAATTGTTACAAATGACTACCAAAACATTTTGGATTTTTTTCAGGTTCTGAGTTACGTCCGTACAGAATGGGATCCACTCGATGCTAGCTTTAGCACTAATCAGCCTTATCAGGTTTACACAGTAGAGCACTCCATCTCCGCAGACAAAAAGCCAATGGTTGACAGCTGCGTCTACAAGTGTGTTAGGAACAAAATTCAGTGTGTGGCAGTCACCAGAATACCACTACGATCCAAGGCCATCAGCTGTTGCAGAGACGCTACAGAAGACAAACTAGTCCTGGGTTGTGAAGATTCGTCAATAATACTGTACGAAGCCTACAACCAAGTGACTCTGTTAGCCCAAGCAGAACTGCTGCCTGCTCTAATAACGTACCACCCTTCCGGAGCCATATTTGTCGTTGGCAGCTCTCAAGGGGAGCTGCAACTTTTTGACACGGCACTGTCCCCAGTTAAAATTCAGCTCTTGGCACAAGACTATTCACCTGAGGCAACTCTGCAATTCAGTAAACACTTTGACGTGCCTAGCAGCCTCATCCAGATTCAGTGGGCTGCTCCTCAAGTTGCATCTGCCAGCACTGACGGCACAGGTATTCACGATCTTTTGTTGGTTAGGTTCGACAAAGGACCCTTAGGAGTACTTCACTTTAAACTTGGTAAGTTACTGAGCACATCTATTGAACCTTGAGCTCTCAAGGAAACATCTGTACCTCACAAGTTTTTTGCAGTTTGAAAGCAACACCCTCATTTTAGATATATGGGACCATAGCTTTAAAATCACATAGTTCCAATAATATCTGAAGATGTGAACTGAGGAGTTAATTATGTTTCACAATTAATTAGTATCTTTTCATATGGGGTCTGACAGAATAGGACCCCAATCTGTTGTTGGATTGGGGTCCCATTATATTCCCTGCTACTGTAATAAAGAATAACAATTTCTCATATTGAAAATTCTTTTTATTCTGTAGTATATCATTGTAGGAATTGTATTCATTCTGTAGTAATACCCCTAACAAGCTAAAATAAGCTATATTTAATAATAGGATAGTAATGCTATTTTCTTCCCTAAATTATTTTTTGTGTGTATGATGCAACTGTCCTTTCCATTACAATGTGTATTTGTCCCAGTACTCCGTTCTTCCTGACTTCACTACATGAAGTTACACCATTTCTTTCCTTGAAGGCTTTTTACACAAGAAGGAAGGTTTTCATAACCTTCAGAGAAGTTTGGTCTCTCAATTAATTTGCCAGGAGTTGTGAATAAAAGAAGTAGTAATACTAATTTTAGAATTTATATAACACTCTCATTTTAGGTGTAAGGAGACTTTAAGAGACTAAAACCATAACTATCTTCATTTTACAAACAGAACAACAAGAAGCAGTAAAGGAAAGCTAAAAGGCTTTCCAAGAGTTACGTGACGAGTCAGTGGCTGAACTAAGAATAAAACCCCTGCAGTTGCTCATCAGTGAGAACTGTATTCATTCCATTCAAGTCAGGCAAGTTACAGTGGTGCAAACCCACTGTGAGAGCTAAAAAAACAATCATGCTTAAATCTTCTGACTACCAAGCCAGTGTTTCAGCAGAGCAGACAGCCATGTCGAATATACTCATCCTGGAAAATTTCACCATTTTGCCCATTGTCTGTCCAAGGAAACAGGATTGCCTTTCTTGATCTTTACAGGAGCTTTTTGTGATTCATTTGTATAAAGCTATAAAGCTACTGAGATTAGGAAGAACTTTTTTTTTAAAAAAAAAAAAAACAACTAGATGACAATAAGTTTTGAAAATCTATTTTATTTCTTTACTTATTGAGACATGCATGTACTTTTGTGGGGGAAAATCCTGTCTAAAAGTACTGCAAACCTAAACATTTGAAAAACTGAATTTAAAAAACTTAACCAAGTATGCCACTGTAAAAAGGTAAATTAGTATAACAGGATGTTAGCAGCAAAAAATGTTGGATTGACTTATAGTTGTATAGTTTTAAAAGAGCTGATCCAGATTATTACCGTTATCCAAAAATACTAGTAAACAAACCTGTTTACAAGTTATCCTTTATTTTGAGATAATTCAGCTGCATTATGTTCAATGACAGGTTTAATAGTTGCAGAGTACCCAGAACACTAATTATAACAGCTATTTGATGTTTTTGTGCATGTTGGCCATTAAAAAAAAAACCCTCTAAATTACCTCTTACCTGTCAAGCAGAAGGCACTCTACCCACATCTACCTTGCTTTTCTTCGGTCCTCCCTTGTGGGGTTTTCTCACAACAGCTTTCCAGAAAGCCCAGCTTTCCCCTTGCTATCTTTAGCACATTTATGCTCTTACGAAGGCAAGCAGGCTCTCAGTGCAGGGATTTAGAGGCCTTTCCTGCTAATTGCCAGCTTGTAAACTTAATTGGACTGTCTCCCTGGGCACCGTTCCTAAATCAATTAGGCAGTGAGTTGGCTGTCACCTCTTTTTCCCAAGCAGGTTGCCTGGAAGCGCACCGCCCAGGAGAAGTCAAGCATCCAAATGGGAAGATGTTGACCTCTACAGCTGAAAGTTATCACATTTTAAAATTCATTCTGTATAATTACTGTAAAATCTCTTCTAGGAAGAAGGCAAAGCTCGCTCTATCCCTCCTTGCCTTCCTCCCTCTTTGCAGTCCACTGTGCAAAAATATGCTGTTCTCTATTGCATCCTGGTTTTCAGCTTTACACCCTTGTTCTCAGTTTGTCACAGTAATGCTGTGTTGATTAGCCAGCCCCTCTTCCCCACCTCAGCAGTTTTTAGGTCTCTGCTATTTAAGCAATAATGCAAATATAAATTATACTGAAAATTTAGGCGTCCATGACAGCAAAATCCAGACAGGCATTCAGGACTGAAATAAAATCCATAATTAACTCATGGCTTGGAATTGTTTCCAATAAAAGTCTGTTAAGAAACTACATCCATGAGAATAGGCAAATATCTTTTTAACTTCCAGCTGACGTATTATGATTTTGGACAAGATCTGTGAATTCTCCATTGTGCTATCTAGCCAGATTTATTTCAGGAAAAGATTCATATTAAATTTACCCTCAAACATTAATGGCAAATATTTTGGTGTCTAATGCCAAATTCATTTTCAAAAACGTTGCGGCTTCTTGTCATTGATGTCAACCCAGATCTTAGATAATGCCAAACTGGGTACTGGTGCCAGTGGTTCGGCATTGCTGGCCTTGAAAAACATTTAAAATATTATATTTAATTAGTGTGCAAATAAGTATTTTCATCTTCACTTAGTGATTAATGTGAAGATTTCCCAATGTATATAATACTTTAAAAACACTAAACATTTAAGAAGAATAAATTCTGCCATAACAATTAGATGTTATCACACATACACAGGTTAAACATGGCTGTTCCACAGTATTATGTCCATAGGCTTTAATACATGCAAATGTAAAGTGAAATACAATAGACCGCCCTGTCTTTTCTAAACAATAGACAGACATGTCTTTTCTAAAAAACTAAAGTATTTCTCTATTACAAAAAATAAATATGTACAATTTTTTTGCCAAAGCATCAGATCTGTATATGCAAGTTCTCAGCAGGTTACTTGTCCTCGAGCTATAGTCGGAAGTTTTCTTTTTTTTTTTTTTTCTTTTCCTCAATTCTTATTTTACATCACAAACAATATTCACAACTACATTTATGAAAATTTTGTGAGGTCTGTTTTCTATATATTGGGTCTGCTTTTCTCTGTTACCAGACTTTTTTTCCTCAGCCATCATATGGCTTTAATATCAATACTGAAATTCGGTTTGTTCCTTTTCTCATCAGAATTTTTTCCTCAAAAATTAGTTTTGACTATCAACATCAGAATATAGATTGAGAAAACAAAAAAATATAACATTATGTTTTTATTTAAAGAGAGGGGAATAGTAAATTTATTCTGGTCTCATTCTGATATCTGGAGCAGTAGTGATAAAGAATACTCTAGCACAGTGACACAAAGCAAGCAAGAATTGCTAACATGCCGTGCGTGGCCTATGTCACACCATCATTTGGCTAGTCAGAGACAACAAGTAACGTTGCTCTCTGCAGCTTTTCAGTCACCTTTTCTGTTCAGAAGCTGAGACCTACAAGTCAAGAAACATTGAGAGTCTTCCAATTTCTACTTTTCAGAGATAGAGTGCTGTAGATAAAGCATGCTCCCATGGAGTGGGCAATGGGTTGCTCATTTTTTTCCCTTGTGGTAAGCATGTACTTGGTTTCATGTGCAACTGTAATTCTAAGGTCCCTAGATGTTGATATCTTTCATGATATCCCTTCACAGAAGAAATGCCTCACTATGAGAATTTTACCAAGCTAGAAATATGATCTAGAGCAATTGCAATATGGAGAGTAATAGAGTAACTGCTTCTTCGAAGTTTCATCTGCTGTAAACTTGTATACATAGGGACATTTCTGTGAGACAAATGCTATTTTTTAGTGTTGTCCAGCAGTATTTCCCTACAGGAAGGAGGTGCTAGGAACATGAATTTATTACCTCCAATACAATAACGATAAACTGAGAACAAGCTTTTTCTACCATGTTTAGAACAAACTTCATTACATGATGTTGTCTCTAATAGGTATTGGCCACATTCGCTCACCCTCCGAGTGTGAATTTCACTGATGGTTTTTCTCTGCTGCCCAAACTACCCTCAGTCTAAATATACCAAGATAATAAGAAGCTATCTCACATAAAAATTTAATAGTGAAACCCATTAACTTAAACTTTCTAATTTTAACCAATGGCAATTATTTTTAGCTGTGCAGAAAAGTAGTCAGCTACTGTTTTACGTACTCATAACACTATCTTTGGTTTTAATATTTCCTGTAAAAGGTGTGATCACAAGAGGACAGCTGGGCCTTGTGGAAATCATCCACCAGTACATTCGTTATGATGAGATACACGAGGCAATTAATGTCCTGAACACCATGAACTGGAACACGATGGGTCGTCAGTGTTACATATGCTTGAGTGCCATTGTCAATCACCTTCTTAAACAAAAGCTTACACCAGACAGAGAAGGTAGGGGACTGATTATATTTTTAATGTATTTTTGTGATGTCTTTGTAATTCATATGTGGATTATGACAATATATTTATTGACTGTATAAAGAAGACAATAGTGAGAATCTAGACAGTCAGACAGATTATGGTACTTCATAATCAGATGTCATATGTAGACAAGTCATTTCAATAAAATCTGGATCAATGTGTTGATTGCATTTTAGTTCGTTTGTATCAATAGTGATGCTAAAATAATGCATCTTTTAATATATATATGGTATAGGCGTGACTTAATATATATAGTACTATCATATATATGCTGTAACTTTATTATGTTACATAAATTTAGGCTATGTTACAGACTAGTATTAGTTAATATAAGATTCAAATGTTTGTTATATATTCATACTGAGACAGCACCAACTTAAGGAGGGACGGTTCCCTGCAACAGGGAGAAGAGGTTTTAGTATGGTTTTTAAGGTGCTTTTGAAGGGCCATTCTTTCATTACAAGATCCAAAAGCTTTGAATACACTATCCTCTGCTGCCTCCTTTAGGATTATAGCATTTGTCCTTGCTGTAATCTTCTGGCCCCCTGCAGTAGTAGCTGGGGTCCCTCACAAGAAATGATGAATTTTAGGTTCAGCCTCATCTCTGCTGAGGCCTGGTGTGATGCCTTCCTCTTGATTTGCTGTATATCTTGAAACTCAATAGACTTCAGGATTTGAAGTGCCTTGATTTAGCGAAGGTGTTATCCTCCAGTCTAGCAGGCAGACAGCTGGGGACCAGGCATCTCTTGTGGCAAGAAAGAATACTTAGGATTCTGGTGTGTTTGATGATAGAAAAACTCCAAGGTGTCCTACCTTGCTTCCAAGCCATCAGCTATCCCATTTTGGGGGATCTGATTAAAAAATTCTCTGCACTGCAAACATAGCATATCAATTCTAAATAAAACATGCTTTTAAAAGGACCCATGAAAAGGGCTGGTTTTGAAACTCTTGTAAAAATATGCACATTAGAAATAGATGTCTGTGTGTTTCCCCCATGCAGCTCCCTAACGCTGTTTACAGCAGATGGAATTTTATTCTGTCCAGGAGTTATTCTGTATGAATCTAACAAATTTGGCATGGTAATTTGTTTTCTTTTTTATTAGCAAAACCCAGTGGGGCCTTTTATTTATAGCGATGGGGCAGTTGTCTTGGAGATCTTTATTCTGCCTTCAACATCAAGCTGGGCTATCTAATGAATCTATAACTGTGCTAGTAGTTACTCGTATTCCGTGTAGGTTGAAATATTTCGGGAGTACAAAACATGCTGTCAAGAAAACAGCAATGGAAAGAGAGTATGGCTTGTTTTTGCAAAGGTACTGCTGTATTCAATTTTAATCTAAATTGACTGCTGCTTTGAAAGAAAATACCTTTAAAGTTCAACTTATCTTACTGTCTAGATTTAAGATAACGCAAAACCTAATTTACTAACAGTTTGCCTGTGTTCCTAACAGAGTACTATTAGCACATTTAGTGCTATCAAGCCTAATAAAATAAAATGTAACTATGCTAGGAAATAAAGAACCATTATCACTAAATATACAAATGGCTAGTTCAAACAAACGTTAATAACAGCAAATCAATGAGATTTTGTCTGCCTAATGAGACAATAGGTTATATTTTGCTTTTAAAGCACACACAAAATTCTGATTATCAGTAGCAGTTTGCACATCCACTCTGAAAGGAGAACCTATATAGCAAATATAGAGCAAATTCTCCCTGTGACTTAAGAACGAGCGAGACCTCTGTCAGTCATTTTGTTCTGCATCTAAGGACTTGTACTACGTGTTAACTCTCAAGCAGAAGTCACATAACATAAATATTATTGATCATTAAATTTCCTTTCAGCTAAGCATGTGGGACACAAATGTATACTGTCTATTTTCTTGTATTATTTATAATTTTGTATTAAAAACATGTAGAAAAATGGCTAAGAGCTCCAGCTGTGGAGTATAGCAGTCAGAAAGTATTTAAAGCGGAGAGAACTTCTGTGACAAAAGGGCTTTATTTTATTGATTACGAGGGAGGTTATCCTGTTTCCCACCACTACACACTGTAGGAGAGTTAAACCCTTAGGGTTTCTAGACCCTTTTATTTAAAGTTTTTAAAGAACTGTGGGCTGAAGGAGGTTCCTTAGACCTCAAGGCCATCACAAGAAGGGTTCTGTTACCCGCTGACCTAACACAATAATCCCTGAAAAACTGAACTTCCTTGTTGTTTGCCTAAGAGGACAAAGATGATTTGAGCTAATTGAGAGTTATTCTCTACTGGACAAACTTGTTCAAACTGTATTACTCTTATGAGTCACTTTTAATTGTACGCTGCTGGTGAGAACTTGATGTGTTATAGATTTCTTCATCCTTTTGACAACTTTTCTTGCACAAAGTCATTGTCAACTCTGCCTCAAAGTGAAAGTTTATGTGAACATTTGTGTTTGTACAATCTGTCATATTTTAATTTCATCTGTCCTACAACAACATCACATTTCATCAGTGTTTGAGGAATTTGACTGCAAACATGAGCAACCTGTTGTAATTGAAACAGTTTCACTTGTTTCATTGCTGCTGTGTTTGAACTCCACAGCACAGCTCGAGGCAAGCCTTGGAACCTTTTATGCTCCAACAAGACCCCTCTTGGATACAACCGTGCTGGAGTACAGGGACCCGATCAGCAGATATGCAAGAAGGTTTTTCCACCACCTGCTCAGGTGAATGACAGTTTCAACTTCTATCAACTTAAAATTAATTGCATATTTCAATAACTACCTACTTTAATGTGGTTAACATTTTCCAAGAGGACCACCCCTGAAAAAAATGCATTCATTGTTACTGTTTGTTTAACTTGCACTTCGTTCCTTTCAAGTACAGTATTGCAGATAAAATGCTATTCAGAGCTCTTCTATCATCAATACACTTAAAATGAATCACCCTTTCCCTTTTAGCTTGATAGAAAAAAATATAGCATACTTCTGAGAGATTTATATTCACCAACTACTTGCAGATTAACTATTGAAACAGTTTACAAACTTGGAGAAAACACTGAATTTAAATAGATGCTAAAATGCAAATGAACGGTGCATGGTCCAAGACATTTTTGTCTTTGCACCATTGAAATCTGAGCATTTTGTTATTTTCATCCTCAAAGTTCTCATACAGAAGTTCATATTTCAGTAATTTTCAGTGAATTTTCAGTGCCATTAAAGTAAGAGGAGAAAATGAAATGTTGCATTCGTCTGTAAATTATATGACATTAGAAGAGTCATAATAGTAAATTCAGCTAGAATTTATAGTACGTTGGTTTATTGCTATGTTTTTCCTTCATAATAAATTAATAGCCTAAATTTCAATCAGTTATAAATATCAATATACAGCAGTTTAACCTGTTCATGTGTTCAACCACAAATACAGCTGAAACACTCCCTCTGAGGATTATCCAGTGGGTGGAAATAAGGAGAAATTATCTTCTGAATGATACAATATTTGTAACACCTTGTTGAGGAGGAGTGTAGATGGACATAGCGGGAAGACTTGCAATGCACCCTTTTTCAGATTATGTACATTGTCTGCATATGCAAAGCTAGGAACTGAGAGTTGCTTTGATAGTACAGTTTGTACCTCTTTCAAATCCTAAAGAGAAATGTTTTATACTGTTTTTTACATTTTGCATCTGAATAGGCTCATCTTTCTGCTAAACAGGTCCATTCCAATGGGGAAATTATTCTAAGTAGAAGAATGCTCCAAATATCTGTATAATATGCACCAGCCTTTCACTGAAGTTTTCTTGATAGACGTGGCCACAGTAGTGGGTACAAAGTCTGCTTCTGCCTTTCTCCTAGAAATCAGCGGGGAAGATCTGTTGCTGCAGTGGCCAACTGTGGTGGCTGTGGGCCAGTTGCCTGCAGAGGACAGATGCGGAAAGAATGCCTCAGAGATTGCTGAGAGGTGTAACTATAGTGCTCTTACATCTGCAAGAGAAAGGTGTATTCCCTCTGACTCAGGATTGGCTTCCAAATGCTGGCAGGCATGCAGAGGCATGGGGCCCTGGCTAAGCTTTCAGCCCTTGGGGCTGCTGAGCACAGCTGAAACACCGACTCAATCCCCCTATCAAACAAGAAGCTTCGGTGTCAGAACGCTGCCTGGACAGTATGGGGCACAGACAGGAGGTGTGTAGGAGAGTCTCCCCATGTCTTTTACCTCTGCTATAGAGCAGCCCTTGAACAATCTACAGTTGTGGCAGTTTTTGGAACAAATGTGTGTTATTTTGCTGTTTCCCTATTGTCAGAGGGATTTGTATTCAACTGAGTCAAAGTGATAGGATCATGTGATTGCTGCAGAACAGATGGTAATGCTTAAAGCTTATCTGAGAAGACATAATCTAAGTACAAAATGAAATGTTCAAAAATGGGAGATTTATCTGATAGAAAGCAAGGAAATGATGTCCAGAGCTGATCTTTATTGTATTAAAGTGGCGGAGCCTTAATTGGTGTTTATTTCCTTTTAGATGTTTTCTTAAGTGACTAGAATTATTTGAATTTAGGCTAAGCAGAGAGTACTACAGCTTTGTTGGAGGAATGGTAAACCATGGTTCTGGGTGAGAGAATGCCATCTAGGTTCAATGCAACGTCTGGGAGAATCACAGGGAGGCACAATGCTCACTAATTCCTTCAGGCATGCGAAAGCTGCAGCCGCTGCTATTACATCTGTCTGTGAGGATCCAGCAAGGCAAGCCACTTCTGCCAGCCTGCATTTACAATTGTAGGTTCAGAACAGGAAGAAAAGTGGGAAGAGAACTATGCTCTTGCCTTTTCAGGTCACCGTATTATGCCAATGAGGACACTGAAAATGGAGTAGTCCTCCCACTATCTGTTTGTCAGAGTCAGCAACTGTATCTGGGTGTCAGGAAGGCTACATTTTAAGTCAGTTACATGCTCTCTGTCTCAACCCTTGTTATTTGATTTATTCACTTTTTTACCCTTATTTATTTAGCACTAAAGACTTGCAGGCTAGTTACAAATATTTAATGAATCTCTTCAGAGTGAATTTGCATTACCACAGATGTGTCTGCATGACCAAACAAGAAGACTTGAATGCAGATGCACTGTAAACTGTCAATGCCAACCTGATGCAGCACTAGGGGATGTTTGTTACTCTCTTGTGAGCGTGAGGAGACAAAAGCAAAGTGATCACTTTGTACCCTACTGGAGCAAGTAGAGGAAACATAGCACTTCCTAAATTACGTGTACTGTAAGTTTGGCTAATATTCAAAAAATATTTCTTGGAATAGAGGAGGGCCTTCTGTGTTCCCTTTGGGCTGCAGAGAAAGCAAGCAGCAGATGCACAGAAGTTAAATCTAGAGGATGAGAAGCTAAAACACACAGGGAGAAACTCAGAAGTGGGGTAGGAAGAGCGAGGAAAGTCAGGTGAGGAGCGTGAGACAAGGAATTGGGGATGAAGGACTAAAGGCAGGGATGGGAATGTACAGAGTCCTGCAAAAGGGCAGAGTGGGAGTATAGAGCAAAATGGGGGAAGACAGCTTAGGATGTGTGTGGTGGGCTATAGAGGAGACCAGACACGTAAGGGATGGACAGGGAAGGGCGGAGCCTTTCATAGAAGATTAAAACATTAAAACACTTAAATGTTTCTAGATCAAAATCTGAAAAATGTTCATATAAACAAAAGTTTTCACCCACCTCTCCAGCTTTCCTTTGAATGCCCCACCAATCTGCCTTAAGCTTTTTCTAGAAGGACCCACTCTTGGGAGAGAAATATTAATTCGTTTTACATGCTGAGACAATCTTTGACCTGCCTGCTGAGTCTGCCAAAAAGGTGCCAGTTATTGTTGTACTTTTTAAGATGTGAGTGTCTGTATTTACTAGAATTGAGAAATACAGTTACCTTTTCAGAAAGGCTATCCTCACCTAGTAATAATCATGTGCCAATGATTTTAATCTCTACTGTAGGCTGAAAGGTTGTATATCCAGTTGCAAATAACTGGAGACATCCATTTTCACATTATCAGTGAGATTATAGGCTAACTATTTTCCTACCATCAAAGAGATCAGTTTCTAGAAAATGCTGAATGCTGTGATGGTAGGTTCCCTCTTTTAGGTACCGAGCACTTTAGAAAGAAGATGCTCTGTCTTTACTGGCTGTATTGCAAGTATGGGTTAGAAAATGGTGCTGCAACCTGAGATGGGCCAAGGAACACCAACAGCACGACTGAAATGGATCGCAATTAGAAGGAAGGAAAATGCCTCACAACATATTTGACGCAGCCATGTTATTTGTATTCGTCGTTATAAAAGCTAAGTTCTTAAATTTGCAAACCATGCAGCATCTTCAACTTCCACAAAAATAGAAGCTTAGAGCTTTGCAGGTATAGGCCCTGAATATAGAATATGGAATACCTCCAAAAACAGGCGTTCAGTATACGAAATTAAAATTAAAGGCCTCTTAATTATATGCCAGGGATCCATTACAACAGTATTTGTGGAATGAATAATTATTTTCACTTTAAATTCTTATCTGTAATTAAAAGATACAAGAACTGAATTACAAGTATAGAAATGTATCTTAGGTGTTCCTTGCCACTTGAGTAGCACTCCGGTATTTTATTATGATGTCACTGCTTATAATATTATAATGCATTATATCATTATGTAAAATGTTGAGCAGAGGTGGATTTATTAGGAAGCCTTGGGGAGCTGTAACCTTCTTGCCCCCACCCTTTTGTTGAGCGCTGCCTACAAAGTGTATTTGTGTAATGGGGGAGTGGCTGCACAACCTCCTGCCTCTGTATAACAGCCTCATCTAGCCGTGTACAGAACATGGAATGGGATGGAATAGTTTTTCACTCGTTAACTATGGCATCGCTGACTCATGGCTTTGCTTCACTCTGATCAAGCATTCGTAAATTGTACTTGTCATATTTTCTAATGCATGAAATTATCTTGTTTGTTTGACACACACACACAGGCACAAACACATGCCTGCTGTGTTTTGTTCAAATTTTTCTGTCTCTCTCAGAGAGACAGTGAGAAAGTAATGTAGCATGAGCTGGAGGTAAAGGCTGGGCTGGAAAGTAAAGTCTGAAATGCAGCTCAGGAGTTGTAGAATTAGAATGCAGCCACCGCTCTGTGTTTCTGCTGTGCCCTTTCCTCTTTTGTAATTTTGTTCTTGTGTTTGTGAATACGCAGTTTAAGGATCTTTTTGCGCTTTTTTTTTAACATGGAAAAATACTAAGATTCAAAACCATTTGCACCTTTCAATCTGATAGTTCCAATAGAGAATGTCATTGTTGTTTTTTCCCATAGTACAAATGTGTTTCCCTACAAAGCAAAGCTCTGTTGTAGATAACAAGATAGTGCATTTGCTTCTTTCAAGTGCAAAGTGCAGCTCTGATCACATTCACTGCTAGAATTTTGGATGGATTCATGAAAGATTCTCCTTTGACTGAATCCAAAAATGAAAACCTCCACCATGTTTTTACTGTTACTTTTTTACTCCTGCGCAAATCTTCTTGGAAGTGTTGTGTACTCTTCCCAGTGTTCAATGCAAGATGCTACTGGTTAAATGCAAAGAAGAATTTAGCTATGTAGTGGGCAGAACATTCATAACGCGGTATGACTTTACACACAGAACTTGATAGAGCTCCTTTGTAAATAAACACTCATAAAGGAGATGAGAAAGTAGGTGGTCATTAGCATCAGGGGAGATCTGCTTCTAGCCAGTGCTGATTTCTATGAATCACTTCACTATTCAAGAGTTCTGAAGTGCACTGCTATACTACCTGACATGATGCCTTGACACAGTCAGTTATCACTTAAGTCCAAGACAGCCTTTGAAAAGCTAAAATAAAGCTCTTTCGCCCTGCAGGTATATCACTTATGCAGTACTAACTACCCCTTGGTAAGCAGGTTCCCGTATCACTACACTGCAATCTGCAAAGTAGATATTCACTGCGAGTATTCCATCCTAAATAGGACCCTAAATCAAAGCTGAAAAAATGCCTCACCTCCATAGGAATAGTTCCCAATCCCATCTGCTGCCAACTGTATGGAACTGAGGGACAGAGTGAGCAAAGAGCTTTTATGATCCTTTTTAAGAGCACCCTAAAAGTGGAATCTATAATTATATTGGTACATAGTGTGTCACAAAATATGTATAAACATTAATGATGACATGGTTCAGGACTAAGAATGTCTTTTATATTCATAAGGTAACCTATTAGGCATTAAATTATGCCTTCAGATAAAATGACCACTGATGTCAGTCAGGTTCTCTATGGTGGCCACATGAACAGAATTCATCTCTATGGGAGTAAGTTCAGTAGCAGCATTCTGACTAAAGTAGCACCTTCTGGAGAGGACTTTGAAGAGTCATTTTTGTCATCTTGTGAAAACGATCAAAACCAAAGGTTTTCATATTACCACGGCACTGATAAATGAGAATTTCAATTGCTGTGATGGAACTGCACATGAAAAGATTCCCCTGGTCATGCTTCTTGACCTGTTTTAGAAACAAGAAATAAAGGCACCTATTTAATGGAACTAGATTATTTTTGCAGTTAAAGAGGTTAAATATCTCAGGAAAAGTTTAGAATGTCTTTGCTTCAGTCCTATGTTGCTAATGATTTTTTTTCTTAAACCAGCTCCACAGGAGTTTTCAATTTCAGTCAGATGCTTTGATGGCACAGGAATGGCTCCAGGATTTAATTCTCTAGTGGTGATTACAATGTAAGAAATATTGAGCAAAATATCGGGGGGAGGGGGAAAACAAATGACATGACATAATTACTTGAGAATAAAATCCCATGAAGATAAACCACAAGAAATCTCTGTCAGAGATTTGGGCAAGATTTTCTGCTGAACCTAATGGGAGACATTGCTTGGAGCATGGGAAAAATAGCCCCTCCCACACACTTAGAGCCGTCCTAGAGCTGCTCTAATATGGAGCCATTTCCCACAGCCACCAACAGATGGCTGTTTGGTGGCCCAGAGTGCCAAGACGTAAGTCCTCCAGTTCTCCGCTACGTCCCCACCCATGGGACTGCATTAGAAAAAAGGAACACAGAATAGCTACGCTGGACTAATGTTCTTTTTGCCAAGGCTATTCCCACATGCTGGTTAATCTGACTTTGATATTGCTACTTTTAGAAGCTGAGCCCACATAGAGACCGTTGTTTTGTTGTGTTGTGTAACTGATAATCTGCCCTCGTAAGGTGGCTTTTTCCTCCTGTACCAGCTGTGCAATTCCCCTGAAATCTGAGGGGCTTTGGGCATACATCGAGGGCAGAAAAAAATGCAAATATACCATATTCATGGACAAAACCTCAAGAATAAGCTCTTAACAACACATCTCCACCCTAGAGCAGCTGCAGTAAGTCAGCCTCAGCTTTCCTTGCAGGTCATCAGTTACTCCCTCCCCGTCAACTCTACCTAGTCACTAATGATGTCTCCTTCTGGAGTGACACTCAAAATTCTCTTCTTGAGGTCCTGACCAAGAACCTGAATTTAAGATTTTTTTTTTCCTTGCAGTCTTTCCAGATTGATTCATGTCTCATCTCTTTACCAAGATACTTTTTCTCCATTCATCTTCAGATTCTTCCTGAGTCCCACCATTACACTTCACTTTTCTGTATATGGACCATCTGACAATATTCTCTCTTGAGCTCAGCTCATCAGATCAGAACAGAACGTGGCTTGGCATCCTGTAATCATTTGTTGTGTGCAAAAAATTGTTTCTTTTCCTCCCTAAAGAGCTTTGTTTTTCTGACTTTTCTCCCACTTCCATCCAGTACCCTCCAGGAAGAGCTAGTTGAACAGTCAGGCAGCCCTAGGCTTCCTATCTTCAAATGCAGAGCTCCCTTTTATGGTTCTTCAGAACTGAAGAGCCTGCTAAGGAAAGGATACCATAAGTAAAATTTAGAACAGAAGTCAGCAATAGTCAATTGTCCAATAACTGGATGTAGTGTCTTGGGAGTGCACCTCAGCTCTCCTGACTTAATAATGTAGAATTTAGATGTCCTACACTCTCATCTGGGCTTCCTCTGTAGTTAATACAAAGCGATGGGCACCCAAAGGGTGAGTAATCCCATCGAAGGGAGATGTCTAAGATAAGCATGAAGAATCAAACGTCAGTGCCTATCCCTATCAATTAACTATAAAGGAAGCCTACCTGATTAGCTTAAATTAGCCATGTAAAGGTGAGCTGTTTGAAGATAAATGGAATGATTTGCACTTTAAATGTCTAGCTCCTGTATCACATTATTACTGGCCAGTTAACAGAAAGATCTTAGATGCTCAGATATGGTTTCTGTAATAGAAGGAGAGAGGCACAAAGACTAGTGAAAATATATGAAGAAAGGTTTACAGAAAGATACAAAAAAGAGATAGGCATGCAGATCTCTTTAAAAAATCCCCTTTTGATGAGTTGGCCAGGATAGGAGAGGATGGGAATGTTTCTTAGTTTACACTGATAAGGGTTGAAGTATCAGTAAAAGAGGTTATACTATAGATAGATAAACAGTAATATATGACCAGCACTAGATAAAATTCATCCAGAATTTCTGAAGGTAGTCAAGCATAAAATAGCTGAAATACACACTGTGGTGTATAACCTCTTATTTAGAATGACCTTAGCACCTGAGCACAGGAACATGGAAAATACGATGTCAGTTTTCAAAACACAGTCTGGAGAGACCTTGAAGAACTATAGCCCTGTAAGTCCAACCTCTGTACCAGTGAAATTAGTAGAAACTATATTAAAAAAAAGTTGTGAATGTACAGACAAATACATTGTATTGGGGAAGAGTCAGCAGGATTTCTGTAAAAGCAAGTCATGTCTCAAAACTCCAAATTCTTTGATGTCAGCAATCATGTCAGTAATGGATATCCAGCTGCTACTGATGAAAGTTTGACCATTGAAGACCATTTTGGAACGTCTCCCACCAAAATGTCTTAAAGACACTAAGCTGTCACAGGATAAGAGGGAAGCTCACCTTTCATAGATAAGTAATTCATTAAAAGGTAAGAAACAGAGTAAGAGTAAATAGTCAGTTGTCAATGGAGGTCACCAATGGAAATTATAAGTATAGCAGATCTATACTCATAAGTAGCCTGGCAAAGGAGCAAATAGTGAGGTGCCAGCATTTGCTAATGATACTAAATTATTAAGACTAGTAAAGATAGGGCCTGCTGTGAAGAACAGCTAAAGGTCTTCACAGGACCCAGTAACACAGTGTCAAAATTGAAAATAAAGTTAAATGTAAATAAATTCAAAGTGAAGCACATGGCAGGGGGTGACTCCTAACTTCATGTATAAAATGACGGAGTCTGAGCTCACCATTATTCTGGAAGAAGAATTTGGTTTTATAACTCTACAGCTATAAAATAGTCGGTTCAGTGCTGAGCAGAAGTACGAAAAGCAAATTGAATGCCAGGAATTCTTAGAAAAGGAATAAACAACAAAACAGCAAACTGCAGTTCACCTGAATTTTGTGTGTAGTTTTGGAGTCCCATAATCTTAAAAGGATATAGGAGAGCTCAAAAAACTTTAAGAAGGGCAGCCAGGATGATTAAAAGCATGAAACAGCTTTAGTGAAAGGACTGACTAAATAGACTAGAACTCCTCAACCTATAGAGGAGGCAACTGAGATAGAGATCTATTAAATTGTGAGTGTTAGGGAGAAAGAGGACAGTAAACGTCTGCTCACTGCTTCTTCTAATACAAAAACTATGGGTCATCAAGTGAAGCTAACACGTGGCAGTTTGAAAATATAGTGATTCTTCACATAACATATAATTAAAATATGAAGCTCCTTACCACAGGATGTTGTGGATGATAAAATTGTATATGAGTTGAAAGGCAAGGTTCAGGGAAGAGAAATTCAGTGAGGAATACCAACATAGAAACCACCTCTGGCTCAGCAAATCCCTGAACCACAAATTGTTGGAGAATAGGAGACTACTTAGGAAAGTATCACCATATGCCTGCCCTGTTCTTATATTCTTTCCTAGGCACCTAGCTCTTGGCAAGGTATTAGGCTAGATGTACCTTCGGTCTGAACAAATGGTCATTGTTACATTTTATGTTCTTGTACATGATGCTGTGCAGAAAAAGCATAAAATACTCTTTAGTTTTCCATTTGCTCCCGCAAAAATGTGCCAAAATTTGTATGATCAAAGTTCTAGGGAATTTCTTGTCTGGCTCTCCTGTGGTTATATTTGCTGTAATGGTGTTCTTATGTGTGGGAATTTTATAAGCATTACCATTGCATTATTTTATTATAAAGAATTTATATTGGCTATTGACAAACCTAGATAGAAAAAGTAAATATACTGTAATGGACCTGTAACTCAACAAGTGATTCAAAATTTGGCCCCGCACCATGACTTTGTAATTAGATATTTATCTATAGGGAGCCAGCTTTAGAAAATACTGAGCTAATATATTTTCTCTGAGAAGTCTTAGCACTAAAAAAATGCATCTTATCCAATGTCAGGCATGAGGGAGAATTGGCCCTGTACCTCATGGAAAGTCAAGGAGGAAAAGGGCCTGTTCATCTTAACTTTAATACCAAATTTCCATCTGCTGCAGTTTGAAATGGCAGAGATATCACACATATACAATAGGGATTTATTATAGAGGCAGCAACTCATCCTTAACCATAGCGATGATACTGGGCCTCTGTTATAGAGCTGTCTTTAGTGTGTAGACATGCTGATATGTTCGCTCAATAAAATCCAGCTTTCAAGACATACTGTTAAGTTTACATGATCACCAGAGTGAGAGGGATAAAGCTGGAAAAGAAGAAAAGCAGAAGTGAATTAATGCAATAAAGGCTAGGATTTAACAGACAGGGTTGAGTAAAATAAATGTGAAACAACAGGTGTCACTGACTCTTATCAGCATTTTTAATTAACATCTGTTTTTAGCCCAGAGTACTTTGGAAGAGTGTGTTGGAGTGTGTCTGTATTTAAAGATAAAGATAGACTGTTGAGAAGTTACTAAGTAGTAAGAGGTTGTGTGAACGGAGGGGTTTGGGGGTGGGGGGAGGCTGTGTTGGCTGGGTGGGTGTTAGTTGCAGCTTAGAGAAACCTGAGGGGAAGCCACTATGATAAAATTGCAAGGTAGGGAAATATTGCTATGGCAACAAAATATATTCTCTTGAAGGAAAATGAGTATGAAAAAGGAAATACAGAGTGTGGGAAATTCAAAGGAGGTACACATTACAAGAAGAGAAAAGACTGAATCTAGTTTAAAAAGAAATAAACCATTATAGTTTCAATTTATATAATAATAATTTATAATAGTAATAGATTGCTATTCCCCAGACTTTTATTGCACCTACTATTGAAAATCTCAGAACACTTGACAGACATGAAAGAATTATACTGCACAGTAGGAGAATGTTGCTGTTCCTCCCAACAGTTGTCCTCTTCAGTGGCTAACCCCGATTGACCAACATCACATGGGAAATCTGTGACATAAATGTTCATAGAATCAGGATCTGTTAACTAATATTTCTTTGGTTTAGACATAAGACAGCTCTATAGTTTTAAACTGGTGCTATTTTATAGTTAATTGAGCAAAGGTCAACAAATAAATGAGGTAGCTGTTTTTGTAGCTAAAACTACTACTTTTTCTAGAATATTTCATACATCTAGACTATGTCT
The DNA here is from genome assembly GCA_009819775.1 of Phoenicopterus ruber ruber. Classification (NCBI taxonomy): domain Eukaryota; kingdom Metazoa; phylum Chordata; class Aves; order Phoenicopteriformes; family Phoenicopteridae; genus Phoenicopterus; species Phoenicopterus ruber. The sequence continues at coordinate 11,762,613 of CM020217.1, forward strand.
TACTAAATATGTATTTTAAAAGTTTAAATGATGCCTTCTTACTAAACTACTTCATTCAAAAAATAACTTGGTTCACTTGAAAATCTGACTCAGAAAATGCCTGGACAGCTTTTCTTTGAACATAGAAAGTCTGTTCTGAGAAGAAGCATGTATGTTTAACATAGAGTTATCTGAACTATTTCACGCAAAAATACATTTAGGTTTCCTAGAGCAGAATATCATCCTAAAAGATAGGAATCACATGGTAAATTTTTTTTTTTTTTTCCAAGTTGGGAACATCTTCAAGATTAACAGCCAGTTACAGCCCTCAAGGGCTTTCTCTGGCCAGGGAGTCACACTGTCTGGCTCCCCTTATTAGCTTTCTCTTTCCTCCTATTTTTTTAATTTGGTTTGTTTGTTTGTTTTCTTGCTTCATACCAGACAATACCCTTTGATGTGAAGGGCATTCGGTTCTATGCCCAACAATCTATAAAGTTACAGGTGTACTTCCTTTGGTTCAGAGATACGTAATTTGACAGTATAGTTCAAGTAACAGAGATTTTGAGTGGCTTGAGACATTTGTGCCCATTTCAAATTTTCTCATGGTTATTCACTAACTTTTACTTGAGACCTATTTGTGTATGACCTTTGAAAGATTCCATAAGGGATTTATTTTTAAACAAGTCACTCAGGCCCCGAATCCAGCACTTCACTTAACATGCCCATATTTAGGGCCCATAGAAAATTATAGGTCATAAACCTGTACATTAATACTTTGCTAAATTTGGGCCTGAAGGGATATATAGATTATACCTGGACAACCTTTAGAGCTTCTGCATCTAAAATACAATTTAGAAGATTATCCCCTTGACTCACATACATATAGACCCAGTGGCTGTTTCTCCATTAGCCTTTGGTGTGCTCTGCAAGCGCTTTCTCTTCGTCAGTACTAGAGTATCTCAGAAGGCAACAAGGTTGTGGACCCCCCCCAGAGGTTTGTGTGTCCTGTTCAAAAGAGCTCATAATCTGAAAAACTAGTAGCATAATAGCATGAGGTTGGCAAAATAATACCACTAGCATCTCAGAGGTCGTAACTTACCAATGCATCCATTGATTCTTGCATCAGTTCCCTAATAACTTAGAGAATCATTGATGAATCTCAACCAACTTTACAGAGGGTAGAAGTCTCAGAAATAAGCAAATGCCTGCCAGTTTTGTGAAAATCAGCAACCGGTTAGGGTTAAATGGGATGCAGGAGGTTATCTCCATCCCCAAAAGCTACAGCCAAAGTTCAGCAGATATATATCCTGCCAATCGAGGCATGCAGTGCTTAACACCGAGGACAATCTACGTTGCCTCTTGCTCAAACCATCGTTGGGAGGGAGCTGAGTATACTCTGCTGGGAGAAGGACAGTATATTGTCTGGAGAGTGTTTTGGCAGGGCACATAGGGAACAGGTGGAGTTACTGTGCTGAGGCCTGTGTAGGAGGAAGCGTAAGGAACTAGTCAACAGTACTCTTTGCTGCTCACAGAATATTTTCTTTTTAAAAACAGCAGTTATGGTTTAAATTTCTGGCTGTGATACATGAAACTTTTGGTATGCCTTTGCACATACATTGGTGTTGAAATAGTCTAGTTGCGGTAAACTAATACCCAGAAATTAATTGATTTTTGCCAAAGGAGACTAGTAGTGTCGGGGATAGTCTGTTTTCCAGACAGTTCATTATCCAAACAAATAATAAGAGATTATGAAGTAAATTCAAAAATTTTGAGACTGAATCCCCAAATCATGAGATTCTGAAATACAAACTTACAGTTTGGGGAGAGGGAAAGATATGTTCTTTGGAGAGTTCCTGGTCTTCGGGGTCCATTCAGTGGTCTGATTTTCTCTGCAACTATCTTATTTAAAGTAGGGTGTCCTACTGATCTCAGGTTAAAATGGTATCAGGTTTTCATTAACTTTTGTTTAAAGTGGTTTGGGTTTTTTTGGTTTTTTTAAATGAAATGTAAGATCTTGATGTATTTATTCCTCTCTAGGAACTCTAAGTAAAGTGCCAGTATTTCAGCATTCACTATAAAATGCAGGATATAAGTCTTTGACTAATACCATATTTTATATATGAAAGGTTACATAGCAATCTAAGTCTTCAGAATTTACTGAAATTTTACTTTAAAATATTTCCTTGAGGTCACTAGAATTTCAGGGTTGTCATTTTAAGGATGCGCTGAAGTTACGCCATCTATACCTGACTTCATTACACGTCAGTATTTTTCATGTGAAATATGACCTCTAGCCCTGGACCAAGGTTTTTTAAATGGACTCTGAAGCTGTATTCTGAAATACAGCTACATGTCTAAATCAGTGGTGGTATGTTCAACAGTTGGTTGAAAACCAATCTCTCCCCATTTAAATCAACCACTTAGCAACCTAGCCACACACTTTTTACATTCTTTAACCTGATAATCTCTAATTATTCTGGCTCAGAATTCCATTGAAACGGGGTGCAGAGTCATTTTACAGATGTCATTCTTTATTTTAATATTGTCTAATTTAAAAGGAAAATATTTCAGATAATAACAACATTTTTTGAGGAAAAAAAAGCATGAAAACTGTTTCTGTTCCAAAAATTGCTGATATGAGAACTTATGGGAAACAGCTCCTTTTATGAATAATTATTATTATTGTGTTTAAGAAATGGGCAAGATGCCTAGAAATTGAATGAAAGAATGAGCTATTAAATTGAAATATTAAATGAAATAACTGAATTAAAAGTGATCATGTAAACCCTGCAGTTAATGTTGGGAGCTGTAGCTGATTGAACATATTTTCATCATCTGTTTTGTATGCTTAAATACAATTGCTTGATGTAAGTAAACACTTGATTGATATTCTGAATACTTTAAAATCTGCATATGCATCACAGAATACTGAACAATTAAAACTTAATTTCAGTGTAGTTTGATTACATGTAAATTATTTCAATATTCATTTTTTCCTGTTCTGTTTGCTCAGTGCATATTTAATATTCACTTTTTGAATGCATATCACCCTTGATTGGACTGTGAGATGAGGAGGACTCTGAAATTTCTTCCATTAAAAAGGATTGCCTTATAAATATTATTTGTGCCACAGCTCTTCCCCTGCAGATTATTTTCTAAATGTTGTGTACCCTTATTGAAGACAAGGAAAAAAAACGGCTGCAGCCCTCCTTTATCAGCCCAGCACAAGGAATATGCTTACATGGTCGATGGGCATGTCTAAGAAGGCTTGTTGGTTGTAACTAGTCCCTAAAGAAATGTTTCCATCTTTTCTGCACTATATTTCTCTCTTGCTTGCATGAGCTCTCTCTCACTTCCCTTCCTCCTCCCTCCACATGATTTTTTTTTCTGGTTCCTGGACTTTATATGAGATGTTCTAATATTATGGATAAATATTACAAATATTTTTAAGTTGACCATTTTCAGCCTGAAAAATGTACCTCTATCTTTAAGTGACCACATTCAATTTAGGTGTCATGGAATACAGATGACAAAATTCTGCCTTTTGATATATTTGTAGAACCTCTCATAAAAACTGAAGAGACTTCTTTCCCCTTCTCCCCAGGCTCCAATCCATGCACATGGTTTTGATCTACAGTATTTAAAATCACCTTATTTCTGAACATCCAGCAGGAGGAAACCCTGGGCATTTGATTCTCTTTTTATTTATGCTGGTGAAAACCAACAATAGCCTCTCTGAAGTTAGTAGGTAAAATTATATTTTTAAAAATGTCTTATATATTTTATTTAAAAATAAAACGGTTTCCTGGCATCTTTTCATTAAGTCACATTCTCAAAATAGAAGCAGGGAGCAGATCTGCCACTCCACCATGGAAGGCAGGTCTGGATTCTTCTCTGCCTCAACCATTTTTGACCTGCATGACCCTTGTCATACCACTCTCATTTCCCCTTTGTTTCCTTGTCCATACGACAGACATACTAATAGCCATCTTTTTAAATTTTTGTAGGATACATAGAAAGGTTACGTAAGTGCGTATAACAACAGTATTATTTTATTATATGAGAATTTGAACTTAATATTGTGTGCGCTGAACAGCTTACCGGGAAATGTTTTCCTATCTGTCCCATATAGTTAATCACAGTTTGAGAGTTTTAATCTTGAAGGTCATATTTCTGTTGGCTGTTCCTTTGACCAAACAAGTGGCTGAACTTCATGGTTTACAGGCAGATTTCCTTATCTCTCTTTTTCAAGAGACATATAAGTCTTGATTGCTGGAGTTATTGTGAAGCAAGCAGTAAGTAACAAGGTGGAGGGAGGGGCGGGAAGACACTCACTTCAAGACCAGTACCCTGTAGATGCTGTTGTAGAAAGGAAATACTGTGCCTTGTAATTGTAGCACAAGAAAACAACAGGGAGAATGTTTTGCTTGGGGTTTTTTTTGTTTGTTTGAGGAGCTGATAAACTGTAAGTGAAGTGTGCTAGCAATAGCAAGAGGTCTTCCCGTGACAGAACAAGCTTATAAAACAGGCATTATTAGCTTGAGGTCTCTCTCATGCTGCACAGGACTCTCTGTTATTGTGCCTGTGGAATAAAAACAGCACAACTTCCTTGCCAAAGAGACTCAAAATAACAGGTATCTTCTTGAAAAGCTAGTTTAAAAAACCCTGGACATTCTTGTCTGATTTAGTACTGTTTGCCTAAGTAATGCAAACCTGTCACTTTTGTCTGGAACTTCCACCTTATTTTAAAGGAATTCCATTTATAATAATTTATGAAGTATCTGTGATTGTTATTTCCAGCTCTCTTGGTTTGTGAAGAGCATTTCTTGGAGTCTTTTTTCCCCCCTTTTTTTCCCTCAGTACAGATCTGAAAATAATGAGCTAACTTCACAGTTTTATGAATAGGGGCCATAATGAGACTGAAGTATGTATGTTGATTAAAGGAAAAAAAAATTAAATCTTTGTGAAGCAGCAAAGAACTGACAGCTTTAAGGCCATGATTCTGTTCTGCAGGTCAATCAAATGAAAAAGTTACTTTACATTTTTTGGTTGCAGGCATTTTTGCCTTGGCTAAAGCAAATGTCATTCAAATAGTCTGTATAGTTACAACTTTGGAAAAACAAAATAATGATGCAGACATTCTTTTCAGCTAGTTGTATAGCCGGTTTCTGTTTGGTTTCCAATTTCCCCTCTAAGTACTAAGAATGTATATTTAATCCGTAATTGAAAAGAAAAATGTGCCGGAAAAAGATATACATGATAGCTATTCAAGATACACATATTTTAACATGTACTTATTTGTCTTAATTAAAGCATAACTTCAGAAGCAGCATTACAACACAATGTATTTTAATGGCAAATCCTTCATAGAAAGCATGTTGAAAAAGGTTCAGATACGTAGATGTGCATGATAAAATGGTGGTGCACTGCCTGTTGCCCAGTGATCAGGAGGTTTACCTTAATTCATCTCTTCCCCTCCCTTAAACAGGTTCTGTGAGGAGGGCTGCAAATTAGTGCTTGGAAGACACAGCAGGGAGATTAGCTTTAGGGAGGAAAGGACTCCCTGCTCCAGCTCTTAGGAACCTCACCTGGAGAGTGCATTTCCTTTTCTACTTAAGCTAACGTATTATGCCTTCTTGTCACAAATGTTATTCCTTGAGGAAAAGTCCTCGCCGGCTGTGTCTCGCAATCTGCTGAATCATTCCAAGCGTGCAGTAGAAGAGAAGAGAGCAATAAGGCTGCAGCAAGAGGGAGGCAGAAAACTGCTTAGGCTTTGGCCAGAAACAGGAATCCTAGTACGGTACCTACCCCTACATATGGGACTCCTTCACCCACCAAGGGGAAGGAGGGTTCCCTTTTTTCCTCTTGTTCCCATGTGCCGTCTTGTTCTAGCTGAGGAAGAGCTACAGCATTGTCCACCGTTTCCTAAGATACCCTCAAGGTACAGAACTGTACAAATACTGGCATCCATATGATGCTGACGACATTCATTGGGCAAACACAAACTATGCCTTTCTAACACTGAGAAATCACAATGCTGCTTTTTCCCCACTGGGGCCAAGAAGTCATCTCCTTCCCAAACGTCAAGCATCTACAACTGATCTATTGTTGAAACTGTTAACAGGTGAAAAGGGGGAAACTTTACCAGTAATGGGAAAAATACAGAAATCATTCTACATGGACTCAATCCACTGCTGGCTGCCCAGAGAGGCTGTGGAGTCTCCTTCTCCAGAGATGTTCAAAACCCGCCTGGACACAGTCCTGTGCAGCCTGCTCTAGGTGACCCTGCTCTGGCAGGGGGGTTGGACTAGATGATCTCCAGAGGTCCCTTCCAACCCCTACCATTCTGTGATTCTGTGTAATCTTTTACTTCACAAGTAAGATAAAACTGGGGTATTTTGTTGTTTTGCACATCTAAAAATAATCACCAAATCTATTTTTTTAGGTATTTTTAAACAGTTTAAAATTAAACAGTTTAAAATTTAAACAGTTTAATTTTAAACAGTGCATGTCATGGTTTAACCCCAGATGGTAACCGAATACCACGCAGCCGCTTGCTCACTCCCCGCCCCCCCAGTGGGGTGGGGAGGAGAATTGGAGAGAAAGGAAAACTCATGGGTTGAGATAAAAACAGTTCACCAGGACAGCAAAGAAAAATATGTATATATTAATAATGATAATAATAATAATAAAATATAAGGATAATAGAATATATAAAATGAACGATGCACAATTTCTCAACACCCAACAACCAATACAGCCTGTCCTGAGCAGCAGTCAGGGAACAGGAATATTCCCCCGCAGCTATCCCAGAACAGCAAGTTCCAGAGAGAGCAGGTGAGGGAATGAACAGCCAAATGAATGAACAAAAAGGCCCGAATGAACGGAGGAAAAAAAAAAGGAAAAAGAAGGGCAGCAAGGGATGAACGTAAAAGGGACTTGGCTCACTGGCCAGCCCCCACTTATGCTGTGCATGATGTCTATGGTATGGAATACTCTCTTTGGCCAGTTTGGATCAACTGTTCTGGCTATACCCCTCCCATGTTTTTGCACTTGCACATTAGCAAAACCTGGGAAACTGGAAGATGTCCTTGATTGTTTAGCAGCAGTGAAGAACATCAGTGTGCTATTACCATTCTTCACACACTAAATCCAAAACACAGTAGCTGCTGGACACAAAATTATCTCCGTCCCAGCCGAAACCAGGACAGTGCAGTAGAAGAAAATGTGTCCAAACAGAGTCACTTTCTCACAGTACAGAGTGATTGTCCCATAGTGGTTATCTACATCTAGTTTAAGAGAGGCATTAGCCCAGTGCAGAATTTCCCGTTGTGATTAGCGTTTGCCAGTGCAATGTTGTGTATATTCTCAGAAAGCTTCTGATGGATGACTTGTTTCCTCCCGCTTCTGTGGAATTCCCAAGGACTGCAAACAAGAGGATATATACAGCCTCTCACAGTATTTCCATCCCATGTAGGCATTTGCTGTAATTGCCAGGAGATGGTGTATGGTCTCTGGGTAGGAAGAAGGTGGCAGTCTGTCATTACAAATGGAAGGAGCTGTTCAGCGAGCCTTCAACCCACCAGAGTAATGGTCTCAGTATGCCATGACACAGTCCTCCTGGGTTAACGGTAAAGGTGAGGTTCCACATCCACGCTGCTCTATTCCTACCCTCCTGCATCTCTAGGTGATGCTCAGGTGGTGTCTTCTAGAGCATATTTAGAGGTAATTTTTGCTTGTGAATTTTGCTCTTTTTCCCCTTGTTTTACCTCATTGACACAATGTTCTTCACCACAGGATCTTCAGAAAAATCTCAGGAGTCTGTGTTAATACTGAGCTGAGGGAGTTAGGAGGCAAAGCAGTGTCACCTCCTACCTTTTTCAGTCCCTGGGGATTCATGACTGTTTGGCATGACTCAACTGGATTATCATCTTCAGAGACCTGTATTGAGGAGTCTGTGAGGACAGAACTCAATGCAAACTTCTACAAGGACCTCTGAAGTCTTGTGAGATTTGGGATTAGTCTTTTCTGTAGGGGGTTTTGAGGTTTCTACCCATGTTATTGGGGCTAGCATTTATCTATGTTGTGGCTGGTATCTTTCAAAGGATCAATTTGTTATGATCTACTGTACCTTCAGCTCCCTTCAGATTCAACTGGATCTGATGGGACTCAACACTGAACATAACACTTGCTGAAGGTTTTAAACGATGAAGAAGGTTAAGGGTAGTCACTGTCCTACCTCATAGCTCTGTAATCTGAGTATAAGCATATCAAGTTTCCCCAGTAAAGCTTTGGCATCACTTTTGATGAGAATTGAAGGACTTGATCTGCCCATTAGCAAAATTTGATGGAGCTCTTAAATTATCCTCAGCAAGTGACATGTTTCCTTTTTCTTGCAGGTATCAGAGATTTGAAAAAGCGTTTCTACTAGCTGTTGACATAGGTGCTCGGGACCTGTTTATGGTGAGTCATTTCTGGAGACAGAGGCTGTTGTCAGGATGTTAGTTGTCATCTTTTGTGCACATTAAAATAGATCTGTGTCATTTGCAGTCTTAGACACATACTGAACACGGAACTATTCTACCTGGTTTGCCCTTTGCCATCATGAAATTCGTCAATAGGAGTTGAGTATCTTTAGGGTCATTGACATTTTCCCTAGCATGGCCTAAAGGCTACTCTTTATTTTCCAGGAATTAATGTGTATGTTTTTGAACTTTCCCCTTCTTCATCTGTCCTGATGTGGGTGAATGTCATCTTTCCCTCTAATAAGCTTATACATTTCTAATCCTTTCCTTTAAGAACTACAACTGCTGAGTCCTGGGCACAAGAGCTGGCCATATCCTGGGGATCCTGAATGCTCTTAGTTTGTTCCTTAGGGTTTTGTGAAAAGTGACAAATTATGAACGCTTCTACAGGTACTTTTAAAACAACAAAGCTCAGCAGCATCAACACAAGGGTTTTTACATTTCATGCACTCTCTGCCCCCTCCCATTTAATTAGCTACAAAAGTAAAATTAACCAGCTCTTAAAAGGTCCTCTGTGTGAGCTCTGCAGGAGGCTCTTGTTTTATAAGATCTTGCACCACAATGTCACAGTGAGGTCAGATGGACAAAGCCAATCGTGCTTTCCTAGTCTCTCAGCATGTTGCTGCTCCACAGCTGATTTCATTGTTTTCAAAGAAACAATAGGAAAGGGGCTTGTTGAAAAAAAGGCCCTTTGAACGATTCGTTTGCTTGACTCTTTTGCATAATGAAGACATTCTGTTGTTTAAATTAAGCTTTGACAGTAGATGTTAATATCATTTATCCCATTAAGTCACTTGCCCTGCTAGTTTGATCTTGATATTTAAATTGTATGTTAAATTACACAATTAAATCCTGCCTTTATGGGTTATGAAAATTCCCTTCTAATTATATAAAAAGTTGTGTGAACCTTTTGATGTTTTTTTCACGGCTCTAATCATCTGGCTTGTTCCATCTAATTAGAAAGATGTGAATACTGCGATAAACTTTTCTAAGTATGCATCAAAAGAATGTGATGGAAATGTCAGACTTTTAGGAAATCCATTACATGTTCTATGTTTACTCTCCTCGATTTTTCCTCTTTTTAGCTCATCTTTTTCCTTTTCTCTTTTTATTGTATGTAGCTTCTCCAATACAAATTTTATACCTAATCAAGCTAAGCACTGCTGCAGCCACATATAAGATTCAGACTGTAACATGTCTACGGCAGGTTACAGCTTTTTGTCGGGGGCTTTCCCACTGTACAGATAATAAATTCTCCCTGAGTAATTTCAGCCATTCTGGCAGAACAAATGACACAGCATTTGGCCTGCCATCTCAAGGGCCCTCTCTCATAAGGCTGAGAGCATTTCCTACATGATCTTTTTCTCTTTCCTTCCCCCCACTGACAGCAGGACTGAGGGAGCACCTCTGTCCCAGGGTGGGGATCACCAGTGTTGGGTCAAGAGACGGGTGCCAAGCTGCTAACAAGAGGGAGGGACTGTCAGTACCTAGCTCTGCAAGTGGTGACATGTCCTCCTCTCAACAAAAAGGTTCTCCAACTTTCTTCAAGAAGAGTTTCAATGTTCACAGAGAAATTAGCTCCATCCTTTCCTACTCTTCTTTGTTTTCCCTTTCCTCTCTCAACACCTACTCTCCATTTTCCATCTCACCAATGCTCTTTTAAACATAAATATATATTTCCACGTAGTTCCTCCTGGCTTACATTACTGTAACCAGTTCTGTATTGTCCTCATTCTGCTTGCATTACCTTTGAGATTCCTCTTAGTTTCCCCTAAATTATGCAACAAGCAGCACACACACCTGCCTCTGAATCCTCAATTAACTCACTGCCTCCTCTGGGGAAATGTCCTTTTGCTAGTTCATCTCCTAAGGAAGCTACTACTGAACAAACTCTACAATAAGCTAACAGTGACACTGCTGCAAGGCTACTAAGTACAGGACCCAAGAAGTTTAAAGGTGCAAGGCTCATAAAAAGTATTTATTTGTACCACAGTAATTTCTAGGGAATTGGGCTTCATTGCACTAAATACTATGTGAAAATTAGATAACCTGTTCCCTGAAAGCTTACAGTCCTTCTAGGTACTAGTACAACAATACTATTGCTAAGCAAGGTTTGTGCATCCTTCACTTCTGCTTAACACTGAATAATTTGTATATATTGTTTATATAGGTCAAAATGCAATTAATAACACACTACTTGACTTCACCTATATTTAAAGCATTTATAATTATGTGCAGTATGAATAACTAATATATAGGTCAATTATGTGTACTGTTGTCTTACAGACCAACCAAATCCATTTATAAAACCTCAGGTGGCTCTAGGAGTCACGCCACCTTATTCTCTCTTAATTTAATGGGATTTCAAGAAGAAATAGTAGACTAAAGAAAGACATCTGATGACATAAGCAAAATGCAAAAGAAAAAATGTATTTATTGAAGGGGAACAAAGAAGGAACAAAAAAGGAAAGGATAGAGAGGAGCAGATATAACAGAGGCTGAGGAGGATCCAAACATTGAATATCCATCTTTTGAGACTTCTAAGGAAATGTCATGTGTCTTGGAGAATTTATCCTGAGCAGCATTTTCACCAAACAGGGCTCTGCAGCGTTCCTGTTATTTGTTTTGAGATTGCAAACAAGTTTGAGAGAATGCTATCTGAGGGCTAATTTCTTTCATAGAAATGAAAAGGAAAAAAAACCAGGCTTAAAAGTTAGTCCTATAGCTATAGCGTCACTAGTATGATGCCATAACAAGACACACAGACACTGCTGTGTCTCCCCATAAGCTTTGCCCTCACGTCACATCTAAGTCCATCAATTATTATCATCTCCTACAAAGTTCAATAAAAAAATAAAACTGAAAAGGACATAATATCATGAACAACAGCTACATTTATTGGACAGTGACTGATCCAATCTGTGACAGAAAAGATCAAGCAATAGAAGGGTTGTTAGCTTGAAATCCTTTTGTAGTATGCTCCAGCTCTCAGCTGCTGAAAATTCAAAAGGCCATCCCACGTACCAAAGGTAGCAAAAAATGCAAGGAAAAGACACTTTAATAAAACTGTCAGATCTTGGGTGATACACTGATGAGGGAAGTGCATGTTTCGAAGAAACGTTGGAATTTTGCCCAGAAATATCCTATAGACAAATGCACATCAGTGTTTCAAATGACTTCTGCTCACCAAGGGCCAGCTCTGTGAGTCACAAAGATGAGGGTAAAAAGGAAGTAGTCCAAAAAGTAATCAAATTGTTAAATGATAAAATGCAGCCCTTTCAGCAAACTCCTGATAAGCAGCTGGAAATTGTTTTTATTGTCCCCATTGTTTTTGAGAGGGACGTGATCTTTAAACTGATAAATTCTTAGATAATTGTGTGAAAAAATCTGTAATGAATATTCAGCTAATTTAATTTTTTTTTCTGTCATTCTTTAAGGCACCCTGTAATCAAGTGTTTCTTTCTCTTTTATTTATTTTTCTAGTTTTATTCTACTCAGAGATTTATAAAATCTTAGAAAAATCCAATTTTACTGGCTTATTTGAATGAGGAACACCTAAATTGTCTATTTAGCAGTTTTTACATTTGTAAGATTTTCTTTGTAAAGCTTGTTTAGAGATAGAGACAAGAGCCACTGTTCTGGAAAAAAAAAAATCTTTATGGCAGCAACGTGAGGAACCATGAAGAAAGCTTACCAGCCTACTGCTATATCTTTATTTCTTACAAAGCCTCTGTTAGTTAGGGATGGATATGTAGCATCTTTACACTTGTAGCATCTTTTACTCAAAACAGAGAACACGGGCAAAAACAAGATCTGAAAGTAACAGATGTTTTGATACCCACAGCATGCACAACCTCTTAACTGAATGAACTTTGTCATTTTCTGGAGTTGTTTCCATCCCCTCCCTGAGTTTATTATTTAAAATTGCATTGAAGTATACAATACTTCTCTTAGTTTAAACTACAAAAAGACAGTCATTAAGCATAGTCAGAATGTATTTTAAATTAGTGAACATAATCTGCCTATACATTCAAATCTTTGTAAGCTCAGACTTGTTCAAGAGCCCTTAGGTTTTCTATTGTTATCTAAATAAGCTGACAATATCTACTGTTTAATCTTCATAGAAATCATACCTTGCTACTCAGGCCCTTTTCTCCTGACAACCATGTTAGACCTACAAAGAGAGGAAGTACAGAGTTCGCAACAAGTTCGTAACTCATTACTTTGCCCCAAGACACTTGCACATTTTTTAAATCACACCTGTGTTTGTAATTAGAAAATGTTGCTCTCTCCTCCAGACTGTTGGGATCCTGCAAGTCAGTACCAGGTTTTCCTGCGTAATCAGTCTCGGTTTCCCTAACATTCTCAGTTTGCTTCTTATGTTTGTTTTCCTTTTCTTTTTTTTCAGAATTAAATGAGGGGATAATAAAAGCAGCATCTTTTTCTCCTAACGCTATTACTCTCACTTTTTTCATCCAGCTTCTCTTTCTAGCGTAAGGTCACTTTTTCCTGCAAGAGTTTCTGTCATATTGATGAAAGTGGCAGTAAACTCACACTGAGAAGGACAGTTTCACCTGAAATCTTCTGCATTAGTGAGAATATAGTTGCTTTTATGGTATTCAGAGGTCAATATTCCCAGCAAACACTTCTTTTCCCTTTAAATTCCTGCATGCAGATAGAGTGCAGAACAATGGCCGGGAATGACTTAAATCTTTGGATACCAATTGGCATCTTCAGCAAAGAAGTGGGGAAAAAAAACCTTTGCCAACTGTTCTTGGTTTTCCCTCACTTCATCTGTCTCAGTTCATGCACAGAGCAGCCTGTGGCCGTGACACCAAAGGAGAAGGGGGTTAATTGTCTCTTTATTAATGGTCAAGGATGAAACTTTACTTCAGGGGCCAAAACCAAGGGCAGTGAGACTGTAATCTGTCAGCAGGAATATATTCTCCCACAAATTGTGCTGTATGTAGTACAGGTGGTTTTCACGTCAAAGGTTAACACACAATAAAAAGCCTTGCAATTCAGCATGTAATGATACGCCCCTGCTGCAGCCCTCTGATTTTTAACCCTAGATTAAGGACTAGGTCCAGAGTATTGGCAGCTATTCATGCTAGACAGCAACATTTTTGGAAAGCCCGTTGTGGTCCAAGAGTGGCTCAGGAATCATGTCACCTGTGTGGGTGTTAAAACCATTGAGCAACCATTGTTGCTCTTATTACCTCCAATATCAGCGCAAGGAGGACCACCATCACCTTACTCAAAGAACAGTAACATGACAACCTCCAAATAAAAATTAGTCCCAAAAGAGCTTTACCCCAAAACTCATGTACTACTTGGAAACCTTAACACACTTCAAGTAGGGGCTGTCAGCCAGAAGAGTTCCAGTACTTCAGATCTGGTTTACGCAGAGCCACCTCCTATCAGCCCTCTTTTAATTCATGTTGCACCAGCAGAAGTTACCTTAAAAGCAGACAGATTGGTTTCTTTCATACACTGAGTCAATAGCTTCACTTCTATCAGCGCATGATTGGTCAGTGTTTTATTCATTGCTGTATTCAACAGCACAAGTAAGATAATAAATGTGCATTGGGAGAGAATTAAAATGTAATGGTAGGTTCATCAGTTCCATCTGTGTTTGTGATCTAAATAATAAAAGAACCTCTTTCTTTCAAAATCCGTTTTGTTACTCCTATGAGATTCATTTTAGATTAATCTTTTTTTTTCTCTTTTATTTCCAAAGGACATCCATTACCTTGCACTAGATAAGGGTGAATTGGCACTAGCTGAAGTGGCAAAGAAAAAGGCTAATGACATTGATGCGGAATCAATAACTACTAGAATTGGTAAGAATTAATGGTGTTTAAAAAGCTCTTTTTGTTTTAATCAATACTTGTCCTGTACAACACCGTGTTGTATTTGTAGGGGGGTTATTGTTTCGATTGCTTTGTTTTCTTTGAAAGCAAGACAGTATTTTTATTCATAACTAAAGAGGGAGGCTTATAAAAATAACATAGCTTTGCCTTTCAGTACCCATTTGAGGATTGTGTCAATGCAATAGCTACGAAGCAAAAAAGATTTATACTATGGCTATGTAGAAAAGTTCAGGCTGTACAAACTGAACTGAGTGCAAGAGGTAAGGTACTGAATCCGAAAATCTTGGTTCATACCAGCGTTAAAGGCCAGGTGTGGCAATCTCATTCACCTCTAAATATTTGCTCGTGCACACTGTGCCAATAACCGGAGTCACATCATGAATGCTTTGGCAGCATCGGATGAAGCATTTACTGATGTGAACACAGGCTCAGGTCCTGGCTTTAAAGTAACAGCTTTGCATGCAGTGGGATTCTTGCCGTCCCATAAGGAATATCAATACAAAAATTGCAGGGTTAGACTAATAGCTCAAACACAGACAACTTTTCAGGCAGGGGAACTCAAAAGTGATTCACTTTCTCCTTGTGTTTCCTCTGAATTATCATGAAGATATGTATGCAAATATGTAGACCTGTCTGATTTCAGACCTATAGCACGAACCAAGCAGAAGGGGTCTAAGTCTGGACAGCTGACCTCCAGCAGAGAGAAAGTAGACAAAGGGAAAAAAAAGAACACAAAATGTTTGTATAAAACATGCACAGTGCTGTTTTGCTTATTCTACTGCGTCTTTGAATATTAGAGGAAACCACCGAGCTCTTGTCCTTGTCCCATGCCAAGAAGTAGAATATGATTAAGACTCAGGAGAAGTCACAAAAGCTTTGAGATCTTGGGTAACATAGGATTCTTTTAGAACTGTACATCTCAGTGTTTACCCAAAGCGTACAAGCAAATGCCATTCAATTATATAGAAATGCAGAGAGGCAGTATGTGTGTTTATGTGGCTATTTCTATGTATTGTGTAAATCCATGACTTTCAAGGCTGTGCAATACAGCATCACCGCCTTCCCCCTCCAGCAGAGTAGAAATCAAGCAGTGCCTGTCCTGAACTCTTTTCTTTGGGGTCTTTCATTGTAAAGTTTAAGTCACTTCGAGCATTTTTTGCACTGCAGCTGGGCCTTTGGGCAAGCCCTTTCACCACTAGAATTGCCAAAAATGGCATTTATTTAGGTCATTTGTTACTGGGCACTCTAAAGCGTACAGTTACATCTCCCTTGCGTTCTCTTCTCTTACTTCTAGGTCGTAGTCCTCTGCCCCTAATATACCTAAAATACCTAAGACTTGTCTCTGATCACTATCTATTCTCTTAAAGTATTAGTCATGTACAAATGCACTTGCTACACTTACTCCAGAAAATTTAAGCCTTAATCTCTGTCTTCATTTAATTCCTTGCAAACTAACACTATTACTAGATTTCTGAATTTAGGCTATTTTTAAGTTTACTGAGAGCCTTATATAGTCTTACAGACACAGACGCAAAGAGAAGGATAGGGAAGAAACCTGAGGTGATCACAAATGTCTTACTTCCATATCAGATGTAATACACATGTTACTACAATTCAGTTATAAACGTGCAGGCGCACAGTCTTCCTCGCCTTCAGAGCAGTCCTACAGTTACCTCTGGAATGCCCCATAAGCATAAATTATTAAAGTCATTTTATATGATAAAGTCTTTAAAGTGTTCTCATTTGCTGAATAATTAACTATCGGGATGATTTAAAATACTTTTCAATGCCCCTGGGACAAACTGTCACTGAGATTCAGTCTATAAACAGTAATGAATTTGCATCCAGTTCATTTTATATGAAAATAAATAAGAATCTCCCATGAGTTCATTTCACTGCAGATTGGATCTCACCTTAAACACGTGAAATCTCAGCCACGGGTTTTATTTTATTATACTTTATTCCAAGGTCCTTTCTTGATGATGTTTTCATTTCATGAACTGTTGTTAGCGAAAACGGTGTCAAGAGACATGAACTTTGTGGATCCAGTGAAAACAGAAGATAACAATTGCTTTATATGTCAATTACTACATTTATCTAACATTTTGAGAGGGGAAAAAAACTCATGCCAGAGCCAGAAGCTTTAAAATGCAGTTTCAAACAAGTCTCTGTCCCCTAAGCATCTCCTAAGACCAGTCCTCTTCATCTAGTCCCCGCTCTCTGGGGCTTTCAGCCACTCAGTTCACTAATGGTCACACTTCCCAGATCAAACTCCAAACTTGAGCACCCACTTCAGGCTTCTACAAGAAGGCAGCAACCTAAGCAAACAGAGGCAACAAGGAGCAATATCAGTGCTGTTGATTCCAAATTATACTGAACACCTCCCTAGATAATATCTGGCTTCTATACAGCATATTTCATATCTATATTACAGTATGATATGTGGTCCTAAATAGTACAAATGTGAACCGTTCTCATATATCAACATCTGATGATACTTCCCGAGCTAGCCCATCCCCAAAACTCAGCTCAACACGTCTTGAAAATAACATGAGTCAGTGATCCTGGCTGATTCCCAAGCCCTTGTGAGTGCTCCATTTTGCCCCAGATAAATTTAATTTGTCGAAATATTTCTGTGTACAGGGCTCACTTCAAACACAATATATTTCAAACTCAGACTTTTGGAAAAGTTTCAAGCTCCTACAAATAATGTAGAATGACAATATAATTTCAGCTTAAATTTATAGATGTCATCCAGAGTTCTATAATCATTGTTAGATTCCTCACATATATTAGATCAAGACTTCTGTCAAGATAAAACTAGAAATAGATTGATTATTTTAAAATTTTCTGAATTTTAGCTCTTCTCAGTTCCTCACATAATCATGGTTTGCTATACACTGTTTTGAAGAAGCCACCATCAAAGCTAAGAATGTCTGGGTGCATGTGGTAAAAACACCTGTAGACCTTCAGAGCATAGTAGTTTCGTGAGAATATTGCTCAGCAAGATGAAGTGTCAAGTGAGCTTTCTGCTATTCCCTGCTATGGTTTTGGCAGAATCAGATATTTTGTTCAACTGATTAAAATCTTCTAAAGAAAATTATTCTCATAAGATTTTATGTTTGACAGCCTGTGAAAATGCATCTTGAGGCATGAGAAGATTGAAGTAATGGTACCGTACATCTCAGAGACTGCATTAGCTGTCTCCTCTTTCCCCACTCCCATTTGATCAGCAGACCAGTGCCCATAGATATTTGGTTTCCTCTGCCAAAGATTTCCTGTTGAATTATTTCTGTAGGAGATCTGTGGGCTTCTTCACGAGGTCAGGGAGTTCTCATTTAGCCTTGCCTAAAATGTACGCTGTGCACCGCATTTCACTTGATTAAAACAGAGAGGACTTTCTTCAATATTGACAATATTTGTAGGCTTACTAATAAATTCTGTTTCTGGGTATAACCTCACATTTACGCTCCTGGAACACAAGTAACCAGGTACAATATTGTCCGTGGTGGAAGAGTGCCTCTGTTCAGCGCTGTAAACTGTAGGTTGCTAATGTAAAACTTGAGTTGCAAAGAACTGACATGGCACAGCCTGTTAAAAAATGCCATAACTAATAATGATCACGGAGGTGAAGAACTCAGCCTTTCAGACATCATTGCTCAATGAATATCCAACGAAGAGAATATGTAGTCAGTGTCAGAAAGTTTCCCAAGGCCAACTTCCAACAAATTACATTAGGGCCCAGCAAGATGATTTTAACCTTCAAATCAATAGCTTTCACCCAAAAGGGATTCGTGTTGTGACAAGACAGATAACTGCTGCATAGTTGAAAGGCAATTTGGGAAACCTTGTATTTCTACTTAGAATTAAATTCAGAATATTAGTAACACTAACGTTTAGGCAACATTTCTAACAGATGTATCTTAATAAAAACACTGATGTTGAGATAATCACATTGTTCTGAAATGCTAGATGGGACTGACTAACATTTTGGTGGTTCAGTAATGTCTCATGAAAGCGCTTGAGGTTTTTCCACTTAAAATAGAAATTTAAAACATTTCTGGAAATATTCCGTAATATTTTCAAGTGAGATAGGAAATCTTATCAGTTCTCGCAGAGACTGAGGTCTAATTTCCCACACTGTTCATAAAAGGACATTCAAAATGTGGGGCCCTAAATGATTCACCTTACTGGCAAGGAACGTCACCAGTTTGAACCTTACGTGGAGAATTTATTAATTTCTTCTTAGTTCTGTGATAGTATTTTATATTGAATGGCTTACATGTTCTTTGTGGTAATTAATAATGACACATGCTACGGTGTTTTGTCTTCATATGGTGTGTCTGAGATACCAGTCTGATCTCTCATACAGTCTGCTACCTCCAAGTCACTTGTAATTTACTCAGATCTTCCCCTCTTCCTGGCAGTCCTGGCGAGCCCGCTTGCATTTCAAGACCATGTTTAGAATTGTCCCCCTGTTTTTGTAACCTTCTCTGGCTCTGCATTAGCCTAGTTGATAACATTTTTTCCTCTTCTGATCAGTAATGACTCCTTTCATCTATCAAGCAATAGACTTCTTCCTTACCCTCATGTACCCTCTCTGACACTTATGACAAAGCCTTCTTCATTTCTGACTCTTCCTTGGCATACTCGTCTTTCTCTTGCTATCAAGTTTCAAGTTCATCGAGAATCTTAGCCTTCTATTTCATGGCATGATTTTTATTTCACTGCGTAACATGTTTATGGCATGCTTAAAAGGTAATACCCAGTACACAGACGAACTGTGATCTGGACAGACTCGGGGGACACCTGTTTATGCTACAGTTTTTTGGAGCACTGCTCCCTTCATTGTAAGTGTGAGATCTCCTATTTATTTATTTAGATTTTCAGTTTAAGTCAATCAAAACCTCTGGAATCAAATCCTTTGCTTTTATTTTTCTAATAATATGACTTTTTCCCCAGAGAGCCAGAAAAACAGTTTTAATGAAAAATGGTTTTTAAGTATGATTGGCAGTTAACCTATAGCAAGAAATTAATTTCAACAAGCACTTTTTAAATTTTGTGCCACACAAGATGAGTGTCTTTGAAGATCCATAGTAATTTTAAATGATTTAACTGTGCTTGTGTGTACAGTCTCCTGCATGTGTCAAACCACACACAGCATTTGATGCAGAGCCCGCTAAACGCAATGAAAAGATTTCCGCCATCTTCAGTGGGCTTTGGATGGGGATTTTAGCAAGTAACAAGCTCGCGTGTAGGCCTGGCATTACCAGAACTCCTGCCCTCTACAAAAAAAATGACAAAGAGCCTGGTCTGGAAGGATGGTCTACTTGATGTAGACTGCTTGAGAGCCCTGGTTTCAAGAGGAGCTGGTGGCACCCAGCACTCGTGGCACGCGAGCCTGTTGCAGTGGTAGTTCGGGATTCAGGGCCTGGCATACCAGTCTCATTGGGGGGTGTAACTATATGTTCCCATGTAACTCAGTGGATCTGCTGAATCTTCTTCTTTATTCTGATGTTTAGCTTTTTGCTAATTACATTTTTAATTTTCCAACTAGTCGTGAGGATTTTACTCTATCGAGAGGTTCTAGGCACTAATTGCTCCCCTCCTTGTGTTCTTTTTGAGAAGTGGAGTCGTTTGTTTTACTTAAGGTCTATAGTAACGCCAAACTATTTTTGGCTCCACCTCATCTCACCTCTCCGCTTGCTTGTGTCATGATGTCAGTTTTGATCTATACCTTCCCACTGCTAGACAGCTTTGCCTAAAGACATAATCCTCAGCCCCTAATAATTATAAGTACATCAAAGGCTAGCTGGTTTGCTTAGCTGCAGAGGTCTACACAAAGATCTGTGTATCTTCACTTGAAAGAGATATATAGTTTTGTGTCAAGCTTTAGAATAATCATGGCATTCCATTTTTTTCCCTTCTTTATTGTGACATATTCTTGCCCACTACACAACCTGATTTAAAAAGTACCACTATGTGCCCAATATGAAGATGCTATTCTCCTTAATATTTTAATTTTAATGACTGTAATATCTGTCAGCAGTAAAATTACGCCTTATTTAATATGAAAAGGTCTTACCAAGAAGTCATAGATCAACTATATTTTTTCCTTCATTTTAAATGATACGTTGAGTAGAAAAAAGAGCAAAATCAGTAACTGGAAGAGCCAGCTTTAGAGAATTAAGTTTTTTGTATCTATAGCCACATACTATGATTGGTTTATAAATAAAAAAAAATTAAAGCATTTCCAAGTTCTGGAAATTGAAAGGAGTTGTCTGTGTCTGATCTGTATTTATTCCGCTAACAATTAGGTTATTGCAAGATATGTGAGGTCTCTCATCTCAGATCTTTTCAGTGTATTTCCATCTTATCCCTATAACCTCCAGCAAAGTTGATGCACATAGACAATAGAGAATGGACGACAGTAATTACCAAGTAAACAACTTATTTTCCGTGGCAACATATCAAGAAGTTACAAAAGTGAAAACAATTCACAGAGAGATTCCTTGGGTGAGGATGTTACACGATAAAGAATAGTGCAGCATAAAAGATCTCGAAGGGATGCCCATGGCACGGCATTGAAGTAAAGAGAAGTAAGTCAGAATTCAAGTATCCATTGACATTTTAGCTAGGAATTTAAGTAGGAATTTGACTTCTCAGCACTGACTCCATAGACTGGAGTCAATTTAAATAAAAAGCACACATAGTTAAAATAACCGTTGAAACAAACTATCAAAGAAATTGATGCAGGGAAAGTGTCTTTGCATGGACACTAAATGAATACCTTTCTGGGAAATAGGTTTTAGCCAAACGCAATTTATGCATTAGTCAAACACAAGTTTTTCTGGCTCGGTGTAGGATATCTGGATGAAATTTAATGGCCTCTAATTCACTGTAGGTCAAACTAGGTCATTTACACTGTATCATTATAGTATAATATTCATATGTGCTGGATTCCAGTCTTGCCTACAGCTCTGTGAAAAAGCCCCTGGTAAATCTCCCATTAGCTTCAAAAGGCCCACATGTAGGCTAAAAGGCTGCAGTTAAAAGCCACATAATGTATATTCACACATCTCATAGTATGCACGTGTGTGTGTGTACATAAGTGGGTGTTATATTTACACATACACAGCCAAAATCTGGCCAGTCATAAAAATAGCTCCAAATCTGAACACAAGCACTGGGTTAATTATTACGTATTTGTATTTTGCTTCATGACATCAGCAGCCACAGAATCCACTGCTGCTTTTTTTTCTGAAGGAACAAGAAATAATCACAGCAGGAGGTGCTTTCATAATTGCTGTAGCCGGCTGAGAGCTGCATATCTGTATGTTCACAGTGTGTCAGAGGCGCGTTTGTCTCACACGCCCTAGAGCCATCCTTGAGCCTCTAGTTTTCTGATAGGGAATTTGCCGGTTGCATTTCTACGCACTGAAGAGAGTTGGCAAACACATATTTGCATGGCAGTTGGTATGTGTTTTGTCCTGTTTGTTCTGCATAACGTAACGTGATGTGACAGGCTGCAATTCATCACATCAGTGGCATGACAGCAGAGGAATTGAGAAGAGATATAATGGTGGGCTGACGTGAGGCGTCAATTTAATGTTCGATCGTAATATTTCAACATTAAGTCTTTTTATAATGGCCTACTGAAGAGTTATCACCAAATATTCCCCGTGCAGGTGAGTTTTAGAAGTAGTGATCAGATACAGCATAGTCAACGTCAGCAGAAGGCTGCAGATTCCTGTACTCAGAAGGACCAACTCTTGTAAATATGAGAATCTTTGCACGTCTGGTTTACGATCAAACAAACAAAATCGTTGGAGGACTATTTGTTTGTTGCCTCCTCTTTCACTAGACTCGCCAGCCATACCACAGGCTCTTAGGTGGGGATACTGTGGAATTGCCCACAGCAAAATCAGAGGTTGAGGCCGGTTTCCTCCAAAGACTCCTGCACAAGAGACTGCTTGACAGTTCACCCTTGAAAAACTCCCACAAGAAAAGCAAAGGTGTTTGATGACCTGATGTTAGTTCTTGGTGAATGCTTTCAGCCTAACAAAACCAAGTTCCCTGTTAAAATTCCATCTCAGGGCTGGTGACATTCTGATCAGGATATCGCTGGTGAAAGCTGTAGGGAAAAGCTCAGAGGGGCCCGAGAGTGAGCTTTCCACCCATCACTGTTGTCAGACTTGCACTTTCTAAAGTGCCAAACTTGGCCAGAAGAAGAAAAGAAATGGGCTGTTTAAGAAAAAGCGTTGGTGAAAAACTGATCAACAGTGCCTAATACAAGGCAGTAAGTACATCCAGAATTAATGACGCTTTTCTTCCCTCAACATACACTGTATTTCATTTCAGCTCTTCGAAATATCTTTTCCCTAAATATCCTTCCTGTTGGTTAGTCTGCACCAAGACTTCTCTTTACTTCAAATCTCAGTGCCATGAGACTCCTGCAACTCCTGAACTCATGCATGAATAATATCTGCCTTTCAATAATATTTTTCACAGCATTCAAGATACCAAAAGTCCTGAATCGTGCTAGATTTTGAACTGTAAAATTCAGTCTTAAAAATAGATTGTGAGGCAGCATTGGTTATTTCTGCAATGTTGATATTATGAAATGGCAAAATATTATAATATGATTAAAAGATATCATTAATAATAGCTTATAAGCATGTATGGTGATCATTATAATTAGTTACTTACTGCAGGTACACTGCCAGTGTCCCACCTTTTCATCTTTATGATAACCAAAGATGCAACAGCCGTTTGATTTCTGCCTCCTGCCCTGCCGGCCCAGGGCCTGGCTGTAACACCCGCCTTCCCCGGGAGCTCGGGCTCCCCAGCACCCGTGTCCCTGCTTCTCCTCTGCCCTCTGGGAGGGCACCGCTCCCCCCCGCTGCCTTGCCCATATTTAAAGTGATCCCTTTCAATGCAAGGCTGTGCTTGACGTCAGTGCGGAGGCTTGCCGTGCTTGACTCCACCAGCCCTGTCTGGTTGGTGCTCAGAGCGCAGCCTGACTTCTTGTGAGGAAGCGGTGGTAGGAGTTACAAGAAGAACTTTCTTGCTGTCCTTCACCAGTTATGGCTCTGAGCGCAGCTTTGAGTCTTTGCATACCACAAGATCAGTAAGAAGTTAGGGTATAGTTCTTATGTAAATTAGATCCCATGGATTAACTGACGGTTAAAAAATTAACTGATATCAGTTAACTGATAGGTTAAAAAATTTCACTGTAAAGGAACGTGGAAGGCAATATTCTTTCCTGTAGAATTGTGTTAAAAACCTATGCGTGACTTCTGGTTTGTTTGCGTTTTTTTTTTCAGAAATATAACACTGTTTCATAAGAACTGCTAGCTAATATTTTTTGCTTGATGCAACCTATATCATACATAGTTATACATGTATACATGCTATATCATACTGTGGTTATTCATATACCTGTGCTAAATTTAGTCATTTCCTTTGCTAATGTTCTTACTGCTGAAAATCCCCTCTGGAGATATCCAAATATGCCTGAAGTGCACCAGGTGAAGAGCAGATTCTGGGGCTGTCCCAGAGACCTTGCAGAATAACCCCAGGACTTGATCTTACGTCACCTGGAAGCGTTGCTGCTCATGAACCATCAGGAGCCTTACATGAGCTCACCCTCTGACTGTGCCACGTAACCCATGGAAGGAAGGATTTGGGACCCAGTCTAAAGTCCTGAATCATCATTTGAAGTTCGTTGCTAAATTTCACCACACCTCTGCCTAAATAATACAAACTTTTATTAACCAGATAAAAGATTATGGCTACAACTAATTATTTATTTTACTACATAGGGTGCATTGTGGCCAAAGAAAAACAGCCACGAAGTGCTTACCTTAGGCGCTTGCTTTTAGCCACCAAATGGCGAGGTGTTTAGCTCACAGCCACGGATATGGAGCCTGTGTGGGCATCGTCTGCTGCAATGTGAGCCCAGATTGTCCTCCTGACTGTGCTGCTGTTGCCTCTTTGGTACGTAAGGGAAGAATTAGGACCACAGCGCTCCACTCTGATCACCATAGTAAATAGAATTTTAACACTAAAACATTCCTGAAAAATTCCTGATTTCCTGAAAAATTCCCAAAGGAAGCATGAGCTTTAGACAATGCCTTGTTTTCATATATTATTATCAACTACACTGTCCCAGCCTATTCCCTTGTGTGTTTGAGAGCTTTGCTGCTCACTCGTTGGGATCAGAAACAACACAGCAAGTCAAAGACTGGACTGAAATAGATCTTTCCAGCCATCTCCAACCTACTGGATGACTTCGGCCAGCTCATTTTAGCCTTCAGTGCTTTTGTTTTCCTTTGGGGACTGCATGAGCGCTCTGGGCTGGGCCGTCCATCCTTTCAGCAGCATCCGAGCCCCATGCCACAGCCCTCCGCTCTTGTCATGCTAATTCAGCGCTGCACCCTCAGCTTCTCCCCGACGGTGTTGCGTTTCCAGCACTGCCCTCCCAGAGGTTAACCACACAGTCAGGTGAAGTCCATTTTCTAAGCTCACTTATTTTCTATAATTTGAAGGAATTTTTACAGCATAGGGTAAAACCACATCCCTGGGAAATGAACCGTAATACTCTAGTTCGTATCTGCCGTTAGGTGTCAGTGTGACAACAACCATGATACACAAAAGCTATTCTGGGGCATGCAAGGATGCCACCCCATCCTAAACTTCTCATTTTCGACTCAGGAAAAATACAATATGCAACTGAGAGGAAGGAGAAGGCTGAAGAAAACCAGAAACATTTTATCTCAGGTTTTTCCATTGCCTAATTGAAGTTATTTACTAACAGATAAGTCTGTTTGCATTTCATTCAGTGTGTCGCAGGTTCCCGGTGCTGCAGTTGTCAAAGAAGTGTAATATTTGCAAAACCAGGACAAGAGCTTCTGCACACACTGATCTGACACCCTATTTTGGGGCAAAAGAAACAGTCAATACTGTTAGTAATTTGCAGTCCGCAGGAGGTAAACTGCTTTGCCCATATGCAAATCTTAAATTACTCATGTAAGCTGGTGCCTGCCGATGCTGATGCTTGTAGATGGGTCCTGCACAAGTTGGTTAAAATACTGTATTAGGAAAACAACTAAAAGTTGCACTCATTCAGAAGAAAAGGATATAAAAACTTACAAAACTAGCTTTAAAGCAACGTTTTGTGTCTGAAATACTATCTTATTTTGGTGTATATCAGTGGTATGCATAATGAAGAAATAGTATAAACTTGACATGGAAGGATTAAGGAGTTTGCAATTGTTTTTAAACTGTTTCAGGCACTTCCCAAAATGAGATGGCAAAGGTAACAAACAGGTTTTGGTTATATAGGAGTTTTGAAAGTTAGTACAATTTTAAAATTTTAAAATAAAAATCAGTTTGGGGGAAAAAAAGTATTTTCAGAAGGAAATTAATTTAAAAAATATTCTCCAGTTGCCTCTAGTATTGAGAATACCTCAAGTACTTGTAGGATAGCATTTTTTTTTTCCCTTATGTTTGGAATCGGAAATGTTTCCACCATTAACTTTAATCAGATTTAGGTCAGGTCAGTGTAATGCCTAAATCAACTTGGCCTTCACCAGGATCAGGGAACCTGTTGTGCAAGAAGATCATATGGATCCAGCTTTGCCTTCCTCTTTTCTCCTTTGAGATGGAAGAGATTGTGAGCATCACTTAAATTTGGTGGGTTTTTTTAATATTGATAGATTAAATCTTGAGTAGCACCGTGCTGCTGCGATGAGCATCTGAGCGTGCTGGCTTGTCTTTTAGCTGCTTCAGTTTTCTAGTAACTGCATGACACAGGAGTGGTTAGTCCTGAGCATGCACTGCACAGCCCGGAGGTACCCTGGCCAAGGCAAGGATCCTCGGGTGCCATCTCTGCTGCAGTTCCCCAAGCTGGATAGCTGCAGTTCTCTTTAAGAGGGCAAAGACTTCCAAGATTTGGTAGCCCTGCCCCCCTTCAAGTTGGGGGTGGGGAAAGAAAAATCTCACGTGCCAATTTGACCTTGTCTTTATAGTAGATAATTATAGGCGTTAAGAATAGAAAGATGCCCGATTAAATGGCTCCAGCCACCTGCTAATACAAGATTGTGAAGTAATCCTTGACCGTTTTCATATTAAGAGTTGCCACGATGATGTTCTTCCACTCCTTATGCTACTCAGCTTGCCTAGAAAGCTGTCTCCTATACTTTGGTTTCCTTGCACCCTGTCTCTGTTTTGCTTTGTACTGTCTTACATAGCAGTGATTAAACCTTTCTTTATATTGATACTGGTGGGGGCTTGAAAGTCGCTGCTGTCCTACACATCTATTTTGACGCTCCTTATGTTTACATGTGGTTTCAAACCAGGTTGTTGTTCTTGTTTGTGGTACGAAGGGAGCAGATGAAAATGCCGGCTGGGCTAGCAGTTCGAGAAACCCCCAGCACTGGCCACTGTAGCTGGCTGTACCCCCTGCTCCATCGGGGCCCCAGGGTAGGTGTAAGTAGAAGCTTGGGGGCCAGGCACAACCTGCTCACATGGCACTCTCACCCGGAGTTAGTTTAGGTGAGTCCAAAGGTAATTTTGCTGATTTTGAAGCAAAATCATTAGTAAAATAGACCTGAAAGCAGCAGAGAGCTGTAAGCCTGCTTTAAACTGAGCACTGTTCTTGTAGAGAGAGTATTGCTTCAAGCCACTCTTTACAGAGCGGAAAGGATCGTAGTGACAGTTTCCTCTGACTGATCACTTCTCCCTGCAATGGGTTGAATTCCCACCTGCAGCCTAAAACAGCCCAAAAATGTCCCGCAAAACGTGAAGTGCAAGCAAGAGTTTCCACCCGAAGTCAGAGAAGAGGCAGAGGGAGCAGAGTCGGGCTGTAAGGAAGGACTACGAGGACACAGCAATAACCAGGTAGATAGTAAACATCTCTGGGTGATGCGTGTCTGTGTGAGAAGAACTGGTGGTAGCATGTAAGGAAAGGAAAAGATCACTGCGTCAATGCAGGAATGTGGAAAGATGCTTTGTAAGGGCAAACTTTCCCTATTGAACATTAATTGCTTTCCATGGATATAAAATGCACTTTAAGTGATGAAAGGAGTGGCTGACAAGCAATGCTGTATTCAACAGATATCAGAGAATGCAGTCTGGGTTAATTACCTTCTCTTAAAAAAAAAAAAGGTTTTTTCTAAAAAGGTGAGCATCTCTCTGAGACAGAATCTTATCTCCAAACTGCTGTTGTCTACTTCAATGAGAAGAGGAGCAAGAAAGGGGATGAAATGGGGTGGTGGGGGGACTCCAGCAGGAGCCGTGGTGATTTTTTTTCCTGGCATCAGCTCTTTGCATTGCTTCCCATGGACTTCCCTCCTGGTCACCTTCAGAAGCACAAGCAACGTCAGGAGCGGCCCACACGTCCCTCCAGGGCTCTGAGCTTCCCAAGTGGCATCCACAGCTGCTGCTCCTGATGACAGAGTTTATTTAAATAGGCAGGAAGAAAGTATTTGTGTTTGCAGAGGGCAGCGTATAGCGTAAACTACCTCTGTGAGGTTTAAAAAAAAAAAACTACCCTGGTATTCATGCCACTCTGTAATCGAGGGATACCAGTCAGATGAAGATCTGCCCAGGCAGTAGAAGGAACAGCCTGGGAATGAAAAACCCGCTGTTTCTACAAGGTCGCATTTCCCCTTTGAAAAGGCGTACAAAGCGTAGTGTGTCCCCTTTCCAAAGCTTTAAGTTTTCCCTCTAAATTAGTCTCTTCTAATGGTAAGGGGTGGGAAGGAAAGTGTCAACCCATCAGTCGGGGTTTTCAGATGCCGATACAGTCACATCGGCTTTTAAGGCCTTTGGGCAGCCGAACCACAGAATGTGCTGGTGGTTATCAGCAAGTCTGTGCAGCAAAGCGCCGGAGCGGGTGAGTGACGGGCCGTAAATGCCTATCAGGGAGGACCTGCCCTTATATCTGCTTCAGTGGCTTTATTAGCCACACCTTTCTTGTAGATTGTAAAGTGTCAGTCAGGGTGCTCCGGAGATGGTTAAAACAAGACGTGCTCTAATACCCCAACTTCTTTTATGTCCTAGTGCCTTGAGGTGCATTTAGAAAATGCATCCAAGTTTTATCTCATATTGTAGGATTTAGCCAAGAGACATTGAACAGAGCACTGTGTAAGTGTCATTAAGAGAGCTTAGCAACAGGATGTCAGTATGCATATTGTGTGTGTATATGTATGTGCATGTGTGTGCAAACACACAGCTTGCATGTATACACATCACAATAAAGTTTTAGACTTTGTAGGTTTAATATAATGTGTAGCATGTTTTCTGTACATTGCACCAGCGTTGCTAATTTTCTATGCAGATACACGCACACAGACCCCCGTAAAAACTTGGCTCTCGTTTTATGAAAACTTATCCAAGAAATTCCCAACTTAGTATCCTAATTCTTAAAGCACAAACAGTATTATAGAAAGTCAATATTTTTAAAGGGACAGAAAAAACCATATAAGTGTTTTCAGTTTTGAAAAATGGAGCATGGAAAGCTAGCTCCTGTTAAACTCTGCAGGTATTAAGCTTGTTGATATCAGAGTAATTTTAGTCTATACAACCTTCCAGCATGAATAACATTTTTTTTCCTTGAAACCCACTGAATATGAGCACATTAGCATGGCAGAGGCCAGAAAGCAATTCTGTTTTGTAATTTGGGCTTTATTTACAGATAGTATTCCCATTTTTCCATTATTTGGATTAGGCAACTAACTGGTCTGAAGTTTTTCTTCATTAAAAGAAAAAGAGAAAAACCTCCTTTTAATAAGTGTGCGCTTCACACTTTCAAACTTCAATAGCATAGAATTTTTCACTTGATCAGAAAGCTGATTTAATTTGCTGCTAGGTTAAATGTTAAAGGTTTCAGTCTTATGACCATGAATTCTCAAATTAAATTCGGTGCATTGCTTAAATTTCTAGCTGCAGTGCATTTAGCCTAATTGCTTTGCTAAGTTGGATGCTTAGTAACTACTACTCTTCTGAATTTTCATCTTTAAAGGTGAGCAATGAAATAAGCCTGAGGGGCACAGGTGGGCTAGCCTGCTCTTTGGGATTCACCTGTGGGGTCTTTGGATATCTCTTCCAGTCTGACCGCATCCTCAGACCATGTCTGATGAGGCTGTTCTGCTGACAAGGGAGAGCATTTAAACACCTGTAGGTTTTAGCTATTTAAGCCCAAATCAGTTTTGAAGCAACAAGAAAGGCTGAGCAAAATGGTTCAGATTTCAGTCAGTTGTCAGCTAAATGTGTGCACTGGGCCTTTAAGTATTTGGCCAGACACATCTTGATTGCTTAGCTTTTGTTTTCGCCCTTGGAACGTCAGCTGGATAATACCCTGTAGCCAAAGTCTATTCTGTGCTGCTCTAAGCGTGCTGGGCTGGGGGATGAGAGGGAGAATTACACAAAAAATGGAATTATATTTACGTATTTCCCGATTTTTGTGAGCCGGGCTATTTGCAGTCTTTTTCAGTTTCCTTGCAATGTTAAATACAAAAATCATTGAGACTTAAAATGATTGCACTGGTGCAATCTTTAAGGTGGGCTCTTCTCCTTGGGGACGAGTCGCAATGCAAACACGGGGGTGATGGAAGCGGTAGAGGAAACTTCCACCAACTGCACCCGGCAGAGGCAAGCCCCAAGTATGTAGTTTTTTCCTCTTTGTTTACAGCATTTTTAAGGCTTTGAGTTCTCACGCAACACATATGTCATTAAATGGCTGATGCCTCTTTGCACACGTTGTTGTGATGGCCTGTGGCAACCTGAATTAATTGTTTCAGTGGTTGATGGTGGTTACTAGCCATAATTATTATAATTTGCATTTATAAAAACATCTTTCATCTAAGGATCTCAAAATGCTTTTGCACACATTTAATTAAGCTTCACAACATCCTGTGAGGTAAGTGTCAAGAGTGTTGTTATATCCATTTTTACACAGGTTTCTCCGAGAAAACAAGGTCAGTCTCTAACGTGACTGGTATTTGGTTCACATCACACTTGCACAGGACGGAGCAACTGGCACAGCTGCAGGAATTAGGGGTGCTGATCTAGGTCACTTTGCATCTCCCACATAGCTCTTGCCGCTGCCACGCTGTGTGGACACATGCACTAAGCCACCACAAACACAGTCAGAGCAACCTCAGCCCAGATTTCGAGTCTGAGATGGCCCTTTCTTTCCCAGGAGCACTCTATCAACAGAAAAGTCTTGGGAATAAAAACAGATAAGCACCCTACATATTGCACAAGATGAGATAACCCATCCTGCAAAGATCTGTTCTTTCTATAATTTTCTGCCTTAACATTTAAGCCTCTCTTTGCAATCTGTGCACAGCAAGACATTTCTACTGCAGCCAAAGCCAAGAAACTACCTGCAAGCGAACGTAAAGTTACTCTTTATCAGTCACTCGCTTGTTCTAGAACAGGCTGCATGCACTTCATCTCCAGCCCCCACCAGCCTTAGACCCAGCCTTATGGGCAGTCAACAGTTCTGAGAGCTACTAAATCCTAGGCTACCACTTGACTGTGATATTTAAAAGTGAGGATCGACTCAAGCAAGACAGGCTTGGAACTTGAGGGGACAACAGGAGGAGACAGTTTTCAAAAGCACATTTCTTTTTCAAACATATGACTCTGTTGTTTAAATTGAACCTGGCTCTCTGTAAGCTCTGTTGATCACCATATTAGCCCTGAGGAAGATAGGTCTCAGTAAGTGCTTGCAAATTGAGTAAGAAGTCCTGGGCCATACCTTCACGAGTTCTTTACCATCCCCATCAATTTATAAGGGCTTGTTTACATGTGGCAATGACCAGATTAGCTATTTTGAAAGAACTTTGCCTGTGGATGCACTTATTCCAAAATAAAAGCCACTTTGCTTTTCCAAATTAAGCGGACCTAAAGGTAGAGAATGATTATTCTGAATAACACGAGAAAGAAAGTAATTTCATTCCTAAGTAGACCATTCAGCAGGAATATTCTGAAACGAGCTGTCTGGCTAATTTCTCATGTCAATGCTTTTTAAGGTACTGACATAGTCGCACAGTCATCAACAACCGATTTTGTTTTCAGTGCATCGTTTTCCCGGAGAGGGTGTGCCAGTGCAAGGCGAGAGTCGCGTTGTCTTTGTCAAAGGTCTTGCACGCTTCTCTGTCTTTACCTGACATTATTTCTGCTTAACCTAACAGCATGAAATCATTTCTGAAAACATTCCTGCTTCTTCTAACACGAAAAAGCACTACTGGACCACAAATGGAAGAGACTCCAATGTGTCCTGCTCCACTTGTAGGAGATGCCAGTAGCAGCAGAGGCTTTGCCCTGGCTTTTTTGGAGGAGCACCCCGGTGAAGCCAGGGAAAGTTGGTCCTGCTCGCCAACTTAAGCATGTCTGGAGCGTCCTTCAGGGACAGTATTGCTCATCCCCAATTCTTTCCAGTTCCCCTGTGTCAATGTACAGGATTTATTCTGGTCCACATTTCTTTCGTGGGGGAAAGAACGCCTGGCAGCCAGAGGAGGAGGTCTGGCACAAGAACATACATCATTTCATTTTACCTGATGCTGTCTACTTCACTTTCAGCAGAAATAGAGGACACTCATTGGGCTAAGCCTGCTTTTTTACTGAGGCTTTCTTCTGCTTTTTCTCTCCTCTAAACTTGTTCATGTCTACTGCTGCACAGAAAAGACAAGTGTGGTAGCGACCTGGGGCTTGGGAGAATACAGTGCCGTGGGAATCGCAGCATCAGGCCCATGGAGGTTTTTTTTCTTGCGCCTACCAGAAAACCTTCAATAACTTCAAATCAGTACTTTTGGGGTCTGTTTCTTTTTTTTTGGAAGGGGGGAGGTAAAAATTCTGCTCATGTTATCTCATATTGCAGAGATCAAGACTTGATGGGTACTATATTATCCTTTTTGGACCTCAA
This sequence comes from Phoenicopterus ruber ruber, assembly GCA_009819775.1. Taxonomy (NCBI): domain Eukaryota; kingdom Metazoa; phylum Chordata; class Aves; order Phoenicopteriformes; family Phoenicopteridae; genus Phoenicopterus; species Phoenicopterus ruber. The sequence goes on from CM020217.1 coordinate 11,794,928, forward strand.
TCACTCCCAAAGATTCAAGATGAACTCTGCCTGCCCAGGCACCAGAGTCGGTGCCCCAGGGAATTTCTTCATATCTAAGGGATACGCAGGATGTGTACTCGCATGCCCTTGCTGCCTCTCAGCTCCAGCTGTACATGCAGTTTTGCTTTAGGAACCTGTACCTCCAGTATTGCAGTATCTTTTTCAGTCTCTGTCATCAAGAGTTTAAATACAGTTCAGATCAGTGTTAGTGGCCCAGCTCCAAATGAGGAGAATTGCTGCAATTCGTTATCTTGACAAATTAACTGGTCTGAGGCAATTCCTTTCTGAGAGAGATACAATTAGCTAACTCTTGAACTCTAGCCTTGCTCCAGCGCTATGGCATAGTATACACCTGCTCTAAAAGTATTGATACTACAACTAAGACTTTCCCACCTGTAAATGTAACTCCTGCGCTAAGAGCCTTAGTGTTACGCAGCTGTGCCTTGCTGTCCTCATGCCACTCTCGTAGCATGGGATAACGATGCAGACCTCATTTGTAAAGGACTCTGACCTCATCTGATTTAAAAAAAAGGCTGTCTGAATAGCCTTGTTGTATAACCTCTAGGGGAGGGTCCGTGCTGGAAACGCAGGGTCCTCGTCACACCACCACCAGAAAGGCCTGGCACAGAGAGTGATGCATCAGAGACACATCACCAGTTGTCCCGTCCTCTGTTTTGAGTACGGCTTCCTGGTCTGGTGGAAAAAGGCAGCTTTCCTACCCCCAATCCACTGCGTAGAAAACAGTAGCCCATGCAGACCCTAAAGAGAGAGTTTCTTTGGAAAAGGAAGCCTCCTTCTAGTGGTGTTTTCTCCCTGGGATTTAGGCAGGAGTTTCTAGTTGCAGTCCCTCAGTCCTTATATACCAGGTGAAAACTTGGTTGCCATCAGGTACAGTACCCGCCTCCTGAGGTGGACAGGAGCTGTTGCTCCAGGGAAGGCAGAGTGACCTCCAGCCTTGCCCTGGTTTCTCTCACCTCCTGGCCTGGGGGAGCAGCTGCCTTCTGCCTCTTTCTACCAAGCAATGAAAATACGCACACAGCTACACATTGTTTTTCCAACCCAATGTGGACAGATGCACTTTTCCATTTCCCTGTGGAAAGCAACTCCTTCTGCCCCTCAGCCGTAGCTCACCTGTGGGCATCGCCTTCCCTTGCACAAGAGCTCCCAGGTGCTAAAAGATATCCCTTAACCATTTGTCCAAGCCATTCTCCTTTTGGAAACTTTGCTTGGGATAAAGCTGTCCTGCAGAAGGCTTGTGTTTGCCTAGAGCCTCTTTGTATGGACTTGGTGGCTGGGAGTTTCCTTGAGATCCTCTTTGAACTCCAAGCCTTCAGCATCCAAAACATTTAACCCTCAATTTCTTTTCTGCTTTATCAGTTTGGCCAGCTTCCAGCTGGCAGCATTTATTTGCAGGCCTCCATTCTGCATCTTGTGTTTGCAGATGTACTTCTCTTTCAATTAACCCCCTGAAATGATTTTCTTCTCCCCTGAGCCTACCTGCCTCCGGTCTGGCCGGCACATCTCCCTGCTCTGGATGCCTGGAGGGCGGAAGCCGGGAGCGGAGACGCTCGGTCCTTGGGCTGCAAGTGCCAAGCAGAGGGTGTGCCCCGTACACGGGCGTCACGAAGAGCAGCTGAAGGAACATGCAAGTTTGGCAGCGCCTGCTTTGCCCGTTGTGGGTTGGGGCTTGCAATGCTGGAGGCACTTTTGCCTCTGTGGAGTCTCTAGAGCATCACCGAAGAATAATCAGGTCTTCCCTGAATGCTTTTGCTGAGATGCTCTGGGGAACGCACCCACATTTCCACTGCTGCAGCCTTCACCCCAGACAATGGGAACATCTCTGCTCACCAGCAGCTTTTGCCCAGCTTTCCTTTAGAACAGGTATTTCTAGATAGTCACTTAAAATTTTTTTTTAAAAAAAAGGGAAAAAAAAAATTACTTATTCTAAAGTACCACTTACCAAACAAAGAAAATGCCTAGTCACCAGGAGTGTCTTCCCTCCTCTGCCTGCTGTAATTACTGAGCAATAGCAGCCTTAGGTTGCTCATCTCCTGTCTTGGCACTCCAGCTTGTTAACACGCATCGGCAGCCGAGGGGAGAGCCGCTCGCCTGCTGCCAAGATTACGAGGCAAACTTCACATGGTTTGGGAAACGCGATAAAATCTAGAGGTGCAAGATCTCTATTGCTGGGACACTAGTCAAGCCTTTGAAGTGAAAGGGCCTGGAATTGAAGCAAATCCTTGGTTATTCACTCTCTTTCAGCTGGTGACCCATCACAGCTTGGTACTACCACACCTGGATCACCCTGTAAGACACACCTATTTTTTTTTAAATTAAATAGTATTGGCACTGCTGGGGTAGTTCCTAAGGAACCTGATTACTTAGGCTCCAGGGAAATATAAAATGAACTATTCAGTGTATATAGTGGTTAACTTAATTTTGTGTATGATTCTAGCAGAGCAAATGAGTAGTAGAGATTGAAATCTCAGCCAGAGCTAGTAAAGACTTGGCATTTCCATTTGCAGAAAGTTTTAAAGCCATTTTTCACTGCAAGCTGCAGAAGACTGCTAAGGGAAATATAACTGTCTATGCTACAAAAAAAAAAAAAGTTGTTTTTTATAAATGTTATCTACTTATTTAGTTTTATCACATAACTTTTAATTCTTAAATTTCCTGGCACACCCACCAAAACAGTTTTGCTGCTACTAATATGCCTAATATCCAACTAGTGAAATAATGACATGTTATGCTACCATTAAGGGTTGCTTCTCCTTAGTAGTGATTGAAGTGCCTTATCTTCTCAGGTATCAAATTGTTTAATTACAACACAAATGGGAGAGATTCTGATTTAATGTACCTTTTCCAGCTCTCTCAGCAGTAACAGCTGTTCTCAATGAGTTTTAAAAGTACTATAAAACCAATATTTCGACAATTTATATTTGTCAAATGAAAACATGTCAGCACTGGGAATTAACAAAACAACACAAAAATAATCTAAAAATAAGAAGCCATGGAAAACTAGACCAAAAGAAGCAGAGAAGTTGAGAGTTATATTTTTCCACACACACAAACAAAAGCTGTGTGGTTTCCCTCCAGGGATTTGTTGGAACTAAACAATTTTATTAGAATCTGTTCATTTAGAAAGACGTTTTCAGGAAAACAATTGTAGCCAGAAAAAAGAGCTGACCACACTCAAGTCAGCAATGGAAGTTCCCACTAATTTCGATACCAAAAGAATTTTACCCAGTGGCTTTAGAAATACCTCATGTAGTTTGAGAAAACCTGGGATGGAGTTAAGGTGGAGCAACTTGGTAATGCATGAGATCATGCTCAATCTCACGCCTCCTGCAGCAGTTATTTGCCTTAAAAAAAAAAAAACAAACACCTCACAAAAGCGTGAGAGCTTGATTTCAACAGGTCAAAATAAAAAGATAAAAATAATGAAAAAAAGAAGTTAATGCATTATACAAGGAGATATGAACTTATTCACGTGGAAATAGCTATTCAGGTAAAAAAAAGAATTTATTTAAATGCCTAAAAAAAAAAAAAAAGTGTGATTGTTTGGTTTATTACTAAATTGTACTGTTTTACAGCACTCACTTCGCTTAACTAACCCCTGATTTGTTTCTTTCAGAAAAACTCTACTATTTCCTTCTGTTTTTTTTTAAAAAAGAGCAGTATGTCTGAAGTCTGTGTGGTTCACTGGGAGTTCATTGGGATATATTTGCAACTCCTGAAGCAAAAAACTGATATTTTATCTTTAGAAGGAGTTACATTTTTTGAACTTATTGAATTTTTCAAAGATCAGCATGAAGAGTTCTGATTAAATGCTTGCTTCAGCGTTTTAAAGGCTGCTTGTGTCCCTGTTGCCTAAGGAGGTCGTACATTACGATTGCTCTGTAAACATCAGATTGTACAGAATTGGCTCTGCGTACCATGCCGGGCACACAAAGAAGTCGTCCAATGGTTTATCTCTCGCTTATCAACTAGTTTATTTTTCATGCCAAAAAAAGGCTGTATTTTTACAAGAGCAGCTGCTACTTTGTAAATAATTTAATGGCTTCTGTTAAGTAGAGCTGTCAATTTTGCAAACAATATTAAAAGAAGATTTTCATTTTACGGTGAGATTGCATGTTTTAAAATGCATTTTTATCCCTGAAAGTCCAGTGGAGGATACTGGAGAATGGAAACAGCTTCTGATTTGCAGACACAGATCCAAAAGAGAATAGATACGATTAAATAATGACACATATATGAACAGGGAAGGCGTGAGATCTCATCGCCTGCGTACAGTGTTCAGAGAGCATCCTGCTCATTGAAGCGTAGGAAAACTTTTAGTGGACTTGTGAAGAAACATATTTGACTATTTCAGACAGGCACTAGATGCAGCAATAGCAGCTATCAGCAAATTTTGGAAATGCGGAATGTGCCTTATGCGGTTGTGTGCGTACAACATTATCCTAATATTGATCATGACAAATGGGATTTTGTAGATAAAGATTTTTAGCACAATATAATTCATATTACTGCATCTGATAAATGACTTCAATGATGAAACAACAATGTTAGCTGCGGTACCAACTCTCAAGTTTTTAAAATTCAAATTCAGATTCAAATCCCCAGATCCTAACATGATAAGCAAATGCTAGGTTAGAATTAAAAACAGCAAGAGTTTATTGTGCAACAAGCCAAAGGAAGATCCCAGATTACCTGAATATGAAATCTTAGGTGCAACTTGTGATGCCTCCAATGCTAGCACAAAGTCAAGCCTTTATCAAACACCAAACCCTAGCCAGAGGACCACCACCCTCTCCCAGCTCTATGGCATTGTTGCCAAAATCCTTCCCTTTTTAATTAAATGTGGGATGTGTTGCCTCTGGTTTGGGAAGGGCTGTGTTGTTTAAACAGTGTTCCTTGCGCATTTGTTTTTCCTGCTGTAGCATTTCTCATAGGGAACATAGTCCAATGTCCCACAACAAAAATGTTTATTTCTTTACTCTAGAGCTCATATCAGATGGTTTTGTGGCTTTGAACCACTCCTGGCACCTGATCCTATCTAATGTTCTCCTGCAGCTGTATACCCAGACTAGAGTAGGTTCAGTCCTCGTAACTTGAGGTCAGTTTCAGATATTTAATTTAGATACGAAAGTGCGAAGCAATCTATTTGCACTGCCATAAGTAAGAATCCCCCAATTTTGGCTACACGCGTGCTTGCGTATGACAGACTGCTCTGTTTTCCATGAGGTTCCTACAGATCCAGTAGCATTATTTAACAAGGTGTAGCCATGCTGCATCCACAGCACAAAACGTCAAAGTCAGTGGCCATGGTTATAATTGCTCATAGCATTCTTATATTAGCAATGCGCCACATGAGGACTGGATACATCCAAATTGTAGCCCGCTCCACGTTACAGAAGTGCTAGGTCCCGCCCAGAGCACGTGCATGGGTTACGCTGAAGTGTTTGATGTGAGAGGGCTGTGATGTATTGACATCAGGTTCTCGGCAGGTACGAGAAAATGGGAGTTAACAGAATGATGGAAAGAGATCAAGTCAAAGCTGACCCAATCCTATTTTGTTTCCTTTCTCAATACACGCTCCTCTCTTGTCATCTCTCAGGGTTTTACGTTCTGAAATGCCACTGCTCCTCGGAGCTAGGTCAGGCTCAGGAGTGGTGTCTAAGGAGAAGCCGTGGACGTTGTGTATTGGTGAAAGTTTGTAACTTTGAGGGGATAAGTTACATAGGCCCTTAGACATTACTGAGTAGTTGAAAAAAAGAAAGGGGAAAAAAAAAAAAAGAATTACACCAGCTTGACTCACACTGTACATCTTAGCTTTGACATTTAGAAAACTAAAAGGTTTAACATTTCCCTCCTGAAAAGCTAAGGCCAAGTGAAGAGGGAGGCTCTTCAGGACCAAGGACTCAGTTCACAGGTGGAAGCATGGCAGTGAGAGCTGCGTTCCCAAGCAGAGGCTATCAAAGTTTGTCCCACAAGAGCTGTGGTGCATTTTGCCTGCACACACAGCAACAGGAATTTTGTTTAAGCCCTTTCCCAGAGTTCTTCGTGCGCATCCAAAGCAGTTTCTCCCGCGCTTTTTTAAGATCCTTGTATTGCTCCCCTCCTTCTCTCAGCTGCTCACTCTTCAACAGGCTCCAAGAAGAGATCTCCAAAGAAACCTACTTTACTTGCCCTTAATTTGAGTTTTCTAGGCATAGAGCATTGCTCATACACCTTTTATCTCCCCTCCTTTTTTTCTCTTTGGATTTTTTATTCAAGGTAGAGGAGAAGTTGCACCAGGACCAGTTTATCTCCTTTATTTATTGCAACGTGGTGTGCATACTTGGAGGTGTGTTGCTCCTGACCGAGTTGGTTGTTTTCAGCGATTCTCCACGTGTGGGAAACAACAGCACAGGCGGAGAATATCAGTTACCTGAGAAAGCCAAATCGGTTGCCACACTTCACCCTCTCTCGCACCGCAGATGCTAACAATGTTTAGGTAGCATGAAGAGTAGAAATAGTCCGCAGCCACCTTACGGCGTTAGCTTTTTAGGACTCAGGGATTCAGAAACACTTACAAGGAGATTTGCCCTCCTAAGCCAGTGAGCATTCTGGGTCTCCGGCCAAAATGTAAACTAGCAGTATGGCAACGCTCACGAGAGCATTATATTCTTTGCACTGCCCATGGTGTTGCCATGGGTATTGTGCAGATTAGCTTATACAGGATCCAGGAAGGCACAGAACAAGGGGAGAAAAACAGGATTAAAAAAGAAAAAACGCAAAAGGGTCTTATGATTTTGAGAAAAATCTTTTAAAGTCTTTACCTGTAACAGGATTTTTTCCTTAATCCAAACTCTGCTAGCCTGGGGTTTCGTTAAATTTTTTATTTATTTATTTTAAGTCTCACACCTAGAATATGCAATTCCTCCTCTATATTTTTAAGTGGTTTGGGTATTTTCAAACAATTTCCTTCCCCAAAGGGCTCAGACTGGAAGCTGAGAATTGCGGGCCCCTCCTTCACCTACCTGAAGACTTCAGGTCTTGATTGTGAACCAAAATATTTTGAAACAAAGCTAAGGAAAGTCTTTATTTTTAAAGGAAGGAGTTACACATACCCTTGAGGGGGAACAGTCCAATTGATTAGACTTTGATCTGTATGGCAACATGTGAAATACTCACACGCAGCAGCCTTTGGCAGCCAGCTAGACCTTCTGTAGTTGACAACTTAGAGAAGACGTTTCCTCCTCGCTAGCTAAAGCCAACACACACTCACTCACTCCCTTCCAAAAACTCTTGGACGTGTTATTGTTGCTGGTTGTTAGCTGCTTGGCCTCATTTTCAAGGAGAAGAGTCAAGGGTGAAAGCTGTATAAGCATATGGGTTTCCATTTGATTTGATTCATTACAAGAGAGGACACTCTTGTACTTATTGACATCTAAGGAAAACAGTTGGCAACTTGATTGGTACTTTTAAATTAAGTAAGGCTGACAGCATATCTTGATTCATCTTAACAGCACTTCTGGGGCAGTCAGATGAGGAAGACCCATCTCGCGAAGCTTTCGTTGACCCATCTTCAGAGCATGGAGGAGAACGCGACCCGCCTGCTCCTGGTCCGGCCGTCAGACCACCAGCGCAGACCTGCTCCCACAGGTGAGCGGCGCAGGAAAGGGCACACGGGCAGCTTCTGTGTCTATCAAAGATGTTTCATAAGGCCAAGGAAAATCCTATATTTCCATAACAGAAAAAGGGAGGAAGGGGAGAAAAATTAACTAAAATACTTTTTGAAGATATATGTTTGATATTCTGAACTTTACTGACAACCTCAGTTGTCATCTGCATCTGGCACTAAACACAGTAAAACATTAAGACACTAAGCAGAAACCAAGGAAAATTTGGAAGCCAGAAGGACGTGGGGTGGACACAAAGCGATCTCCAGAAACATAAGACTGTTTGCAAGCACAACCATTTTCTAATCAAAACATTTGGGCAAATGCAGCCTTCCTTGATGAATGTGTAGAAGAGAGAAAGACAGCAATGGAAATGTAGCGAATTAACAGTTACAGGTGGTAAACAGAACTTTTAAAAACCTAACGTGATCTTTACAGATTTCTCTAAGCTCATCACTAGCTTGTGATCAAAATCCCTGGGTTGATCTTTTGAGAGTGCACTTCTTCCAGAGTTGATTAAAACCTGGAACTTATCTATTATGGGAGAAACAACAGGTCTGACAACTGGGGGTTTTTTTCCAATGCTTTTGTTGCTAGTGAACCAGCACACCGCCTTGCAGTGGATGGGAAATTAGAATGAAACAGCTCTTCTGCAAGGATAAAAAAAGCATTTATTTCTTTTATTTTTCTTCATGCATTCTTGATAGAAAAGAAACAATTGTTTGTTCCCAGTGAGTATATAGATGCATTTATTTTTATTTTCTATGCCTACTGTATGAAAGAATGTTTTTAGTAGATCTAGTGTGAGTACAACATTGAACTTCCACATTGACAAATCATCCTAACCATTTGCATACAACTGTGCTGAACACTCTTCATATGGGCAAGAAACACATTTCATTCTCCTTCTGGAAATCTGTATATTAACTAGTTTTCTGTCTTTCCTCACATGAAGAGACTGAGCTTTTGCAGTATTAGATGTAATATCCATTATACCAGTTGCACACCACTGGTGAAATATTTATTTTATACATAGCCTACAATTTTTAGGATACAGAACACCGTCTACAGCTTTCAGAGATATCTAATGGATTTGGAGATGGGACCTGCTTTTAAAAATATAGTGCACAATTCTTCTCTCTTAACTTTCAGGATGGAGATAGCACTGTATTGATATGGGCAGGTAATAAAGACAGTAAGATCATGCTGGAGACTGTATTGACTACAGAGGACTTTCCAAGTGCTCCAATAAAAGGAGCTCCTTTAACAGAGCACTGGAGCAGAGACTAATCCCCACATGCCTCTGATCCCAAGGTATAAACACGCTATCCTCCCTTCAGCTCACCTTTTCCCTTTTGGAGCTTGCTGTGACTCACACGTCTCTGGCAGTCCCGCGTCTGCCTTCGTCAGGCATCTTGGGAGAGAGATTGCAGAGTTCAACTTTGCTCCTACTCCCGGGCTCTCCGGCTTGACCACGTTGGCCTGCGCCAGCCCAGGTGGGTCACCAAAAGTTGCTGAGCCTCACAAGTGGCTCCTTGCAATCGCCAGAGCTGCATAAACTGCTGGGATTTCCCGAGGCTTTTGTTTGCTTCTTGCCAGCTTGGTGAGTATAAAGCAAGCTCCCCACCCACGCAACCAGCTCCTCTGCCTGCCGACAGCCGGTGCTTGCGGCTGACCTCCCCCAGGAGAGGCCGGAGGTTTTGCGTGCCTCTTGCAGAGCTGTGAAAGAAAACTTCTCACGGCTCCCCTGGCTGGCCGCAGCCGCTTGAAGCTTGCCAACATGAATTTGAGTTTTAAAGGCACTCCCTGTGACAACACCAACTGTCTGGGAAGGTCACCTGCTGAGATACAGGTGACTCCAACCTCTTCTCTGTGCTTAAAATAAACCACAGACGGTTACAAGCACATAAATGTGGCTTGTGTTTTGCCTCCAGTTTCACAGAGTTTGTTTTCTATAATACGTCTGCTGCCAAGTCTGCATCAGACTTCTCCATGTGAAGAAATCTGAATAAAGAAAGGAAGATTTTGAGTGTTAGGAGCCTACATAAATAGGGATGTTCTCAGTTCTGCAGCCATTGCAATGTTTCATCTCTCTGGCCAAGATACTCCAGCATTGCTAGAGATTTGGCTGCCTAATCTGAGACATCGGCAGAGGACATAGTTTATAATGGGTAGATGGTTACACAGCACTTGAGGAAATTTCTTTAAATTGATCTAACATGTGAACCCAAAATTAAATAGTGTTTGCTTTCTGCTGCCTCAGTGAATTCACTCGAAAAATGGCGACAACGCCTTACTAAAACACAGTGAAGTTTATGAAATTGCAGCTGTATAGTGCTTGCAGCTGAGCGTCTTAGTAATGCACAGCAACATTATTATTCTAACTGATTTCCCACATCACAAATTCGTATCTGACATTTCCACTGTCCACTTCTTCCCAGCCTCCAACCACTACCTGCAGTTTCAAAATCAATAATCAGGACACATTCTCTCTCCTGTAAAGGCCCTTCATCGTTCGTTAGCTTGGTCATTTTTTTGTTTCATTATTGACTTCCTCCATTTCTCATGCTGTTTAACGCTAGTCTTCGATGTTTATGTATTCTGCTCACCAGTGAGATAAATGTACATCCTGAATCATTTCCTATTTACTTCTGAAGTCTTTCCCCTCAAGAAAAACAAAAGAAGAAAATTCCGTTTTTGTGATAGATTTACTACTATTCTTCTCTGTTCCCTAACCCCCTGCACAATACAGCCTCCTTTCTCGGCCAAGCCACTTCAGCCACGCTTTACATGTATTACTGTAGGCAACTTGTTGATTTACCTCCTCAGCATCATTTAAATCCTTGAGATATTGTCTCTGAGGACTTGTAGTCTGGGGAGCAAGGTTAGTCTTCAGCTTTTGTTTGCTTCATCCCCTGCATGCTGGCATACCATGACTTCCTACAGCAAATGTCCTTGCTGGTGATGTGACAAGAGTCACCTCAGATCTGGACTCCTGAGTGTTGCTCGAAGTTTAACATGAGGGAATGTACTGCTGCTCTCTTTCTGTCCTTCTGGATGCTCGCCGGTGCCGATGGTTCATTTCTGTTGTTATCTGGCACAAGTCCCCGCTGGGTCGCAGACCTGAGCCAAAGCAACCTTGAAGTTGGATCTAACTGAATGGTTGAATCAGCTTTGAGAAGAGCATTGGGCGAGATTACCTCCAGAGCTCCCTTCCAACCTAGAATCAATCTGTTCTTTGCAAGTCTCAACTTCTGTTGTCAATGCTCAGTGTCATTAATCTTGCAATTAAAACCCCACAACCTCATCTGTACAAGTTAATTGTAAGCCACACAAAGCCAGTAGCACCGCTCGTGCACTTGGCCTGCATGAATTCAAGTACTCCCAGGCTCTGCTATCTTCTGGGTAGCAGTGGTTCCCCTAGTCTCTGTAAGACACCACGATGGGACTTTGCAGGTGTTCAGCAAGCAGACTCGATGGCTACTCTTTCCTCTTTCCCAGAGTCTTTTGTTGTCTGCCTTGGCTTTACATCTTTGCACCAGCTAATCACACCAAACCCATGGAATCAAGCGACCTACATAACTGCATTTCTAACACCACCACCCCTGTCAGACCCAGATACTGCCCCAAATCTGTATCTCACCCAAGTTCCTGGAAGCTCACCTCCAGCACATACACAGACTTTTTTTCTTTCTTGTTTTTCAACTTTGACAGAATGTTTGTTTTGGGACAGCTGAGGGATATCTCATGGATTACACCTAGGCAGAAGCCCTGGGCGACGGCCCCATGCAGACTATCAGAAGATGTTTCTGTTTAACTTACTTAACAAACCTTGTTACCAACGCCCTTCAGGGAGCCTGACATCTGCATATGTGTAACAGAAGCCCAGTTTTCAGGCTGCATGATTAACAAATCACTTCAATTAACTCTTCACATCATCATCTCCTTTGCCTAACAAGGAAAGCCATAGCCTGAGATGGAAACAGGGACAGAAAAGGCTGGAACCAAAATAATCATTCATAAAATAGTCTCAAGGGTTTATTTCTTTGAGAACTTATTCTAGGCAAAGTCTGTCTTCTCTTCTTGTCTTGACAGTCAGAAAGCAGAGAACTTAGTTTGAGACTAAAGTATATTTTACAGACACAGAAAATCGGCTTAACTCTATGACATTTTATGAAAGTAGCAATAGTGTGGCTATCAGCAGAGAACCGTAGTCAACTTTCTGAACCGTGCACACACACACACAGAGTAAGTTATGGGCAATAAAGATTTCAGGACAACAGTCCAGATAGAGGCATTTTATTTGCTGTGTGTTTTCTTTCACTCTAACATGAACAGGACAGTTAAATACCACCAACAATGCACAGTCCAGTGAACAATTTTACAAGACAAAGCTCTCATCTCTGGCTTACATTTGCCATTGACCATTGCCATTCTCTCCTTCCAAGTGTCAGATATGTTACAGCCTAGCAGTTCTCGTCCTCTCGTTATCCTTGTTATCTATTCATGGAAATGTTTTGATCAGCATAACCCTTTTGCTGCCTCTAAGCGAGGAAAATATTTTCAGAAGGTATGGACACTGTTGTTCAGAGGACCGAGGCAGCATGCCGATCCTCTCGGCAACGTGTTAAAGGAACTGACTGACTCCCTGTGGGACAGCTTATTTCTGGATGAGTCAACTCGTGAGTGCCTGTGACCGTGCCGGAGTTCGGCACATGAGAGTCAGCACAGAGCTATGGCTGCACTGACTCCTCTGCCATTGGCGTTGGTAACTGCGGTGTGGGTTTCCTCCCTCTCAGTGTGTCATTCTGTTTCCTTGCCATAATGCATTGTGGATTTAAATACCTTGCATTTGTTGGTAGTGTCAGGATGTGTGTGAAGTTGGGTTGGAGGTTTTTTTAGCTTATTATCCATCTAACTTGTCCCCATCCCCCAAACCAGAACTATTCTTACGTTAATTAGGATATCTCTTATTTTAATACGAGTGATTAGGATAGAAGGCAAAAGTATATATCATCATAGTGATTTACATCATAAAACTTTTCTGTTGCTTGTGTACTTAAAAATACACATATTTCTACTTCTCTACAAGGTTTTTGTTTAAGCTCAGAAGCACGTTTGTATGTTTTGAATCTGTAGCATCGCTGATCAAACCTCAGGAAGTGTTAAGAGAAAACTGCATGACAGTCTCTCCTATCTGTATATGTTGGTTATTAAATCAGCATAAAGAGAGAGAGAATTAGAGTTATCCCACTGCATCCCCTTTTGTGTGTTGCGTTAAAAAAAAAAAAAATAAATGGATATCTTACTCCATTGTTTCGTGCAATTAAACAAATTAAACATTCATCACCATTATGGCACTTCTGTTTGTTCTTCCACCATCAATTATCTTTTTCAAAAGTCCTCTTTAACCAGGAAGCAAACCTGGTCTTAAAGTAGCAGGAATATAGACTGAGAAATGTGGTCTGCCACGGGTCCGGGCGTAATCCTACAAGCTGCTCTATCTGTCCTAGCAATTTTCGGTTCCAAAGTAACTCCATTAAGAGGCGTGTTGCAGGGATGTGGCGATGTGGTGTAGGAAATTCATCGCGGAAGTGGGATCCAGCAGCTCAATGGTGCTAATCCCACCCGGTTGCTGCAGCCTCCCTTCTCATCCTTTGCCATTGCCCAGCCCCAGTGAAGGCAACAGGAGCTTCACGTGCATCGAGAACACGACAGCGGGCAAATATGTGTGGCTCTGTGTGAAGTTGCACTCTCAATTTCTACATCTGTAAAGCTGAGATAATACGTTACCAACTTCAAAGGGTTGTTGGGCAAATTAATTAGTCAGTGTGCGTACAGCACCTTGAAAATACAAAATTAACTCTTATTAGCCCATAAGTACTCGAGATGCATCGAGGTGCGCTCCATGGCCTCTTGATTCCAAACAAAGGTCCTCTTGATTAAATTAGATTGCTAACGTATTAACGCGTTAGCACACTTGAAGAAAGAAAAGTTTGAAAAAGCAATTTGGCTTCGTCACATGAGCAGTGTGTATACTTAATGGAAATTTTTCCAGCATTCACAAAACAAAGAAAAATCAATAAAATGTCTGCCAACTGTTCCACTGAAAACATTTTATAATCTATAGCGCCGAGAATCCCGAGCCAAGATAAACCAGCATTGCTGACAGAAAATACTGACAATTATTTTACATTGATTCAACTTGGCCCAGCCCAGACTGACCTTGTTTATTCATCTCAGTCTCTTAATTCATATTAACTTGGCATCAAAATGGGACATGTGGCATGTGGGCTGAAGACCCGTTTCTGTATCTTAGACTCAGATAAATGTAGCGCATTGAGTACTTCCAGTGCCTTGAGCTCTTAGGTAGATTTATATGCATTAGACAGAACTGGTTAAGTTCCTTTTATCCCCGCTGGGCTTTTCATGTCTGTTGACTGTAAAACTAGAAGCTCGGTAGAGGTAACATCTTCTTCTAAGCCTTCGGATATACATGAAATCCTCCCAGTACTGGTCAATTTTAAAGACACGTCCAAAGAGGATGGAGGGTTTTAAGCTCTTTTAAAACATAAAAATAGAAGGGTTATGGCAATTTGGCAGCCAAAAAAGCAATTTGCGGGTCTCGGCAGAATCCGAGGCTGTGTGTAAGAAAGCTGATCAAGACACTACGGAGGAGATAATGGGGTCGAAGAGCAAAAGAATCCCTCCGTTTTTGCAACCAGCATAATCTGGTCTCCAATGAAGTTTCTTAGTTTCTTTTGCTGAACCAATAAAGCTTAGTGTGATGGAAGAGTTGCATTACTGCAGCTTAAAAATGTCTTGGGAAAGCTGATGAGGAGCGTTGCTTTTAGTTGCTTTACAGATGCCCAGCTGCTTGCATAGCTATCACCCGACTGGTAGTGTGAAGACAAAGGCGCAGGGAAAATCTGAGCTTTTTCTTTAATTATTTATGTTCTTGTCAGTAATAAAGGGCTTTTTATGCCTGGAATGTATTATTTGTATTATCAAAGCCGAGCAAGATTTTGCACTGTGGCAGTTAACATATTGGATGCCGCGCAAAAGCGTTCACATGTTCATTCTCACAACTACGCTGGTGTCGTATCTGAAAGCCACCCTCGAGTAAAACACTACTGGGGTCAAACATGACTATGTACATGGAGGGGGAAAATCCACTCAAACGAGGAGAATTTACCCAAAGGGGTTCCCAGTTGGCCTGGCTTGAGAAGTTTAGTTTGTTTTCTCTGTTCGAGTCATTCATGCCAGAGGCAATGCTCCCTTGGCCGTTGCTGGACGCTCGGCAGTTTGCGGACAGCAGGACGAGCGGCGAGTCGTCAAGCCAAGATAGCACAAGATAACCTCCAAATTTCCAGTTCCACTGCCTTGGGAATGGATTGCCCTTCCGCATGCCTACGTAAGCAGAGATTAATGATGAGTGAAGAAACTGAGACTAGCAAAATCAAAAAAAAAAGAAAGAAAAATCCATCTGCATTTTCCATAACACATAGCTGGTGTTTTCCTTCCTGCAGCTCCTTCGCAACTTGGATTTCAGTGATGGAAATAGTGCGAGAACAGGGTTTAACTGCAAAACCCACAGAAAATCAGTGCTGCCTTTTGGGTCTGACATCCTCCTCTCCCGGCATCTGCCTGACTGCCTCCGTGCAGGGCTGCCGCAGTGCCAGGCGCCTGCTGCATGTGTTGCACATCCCCAGCCTGTCCTGCTTAACAAAACTTTAATTGCTCAAAAAACCACCAGCTTTACACTGCATCTTTGAATGACAGGACAGTGCTGGAGCGACTGCATGGCCAAATGAATGATCCTAGTGACGTTCAGTCAACAAACGTACTGGCATCTGATAAAAAAGCTACAGTTTGTAGCCAGGGAATTACACAGGCTGCTGTGTACTTGAAAAGATGGAAAACAAACGAATCGGCTTTGCTCTGCTATGTAGTGTCTCCCCAGCTCTTCAGTCCTTGCTCCCTCCCCTCCTATCACTTCTATTTTGTTTTCAAAGACCCACCAGCCGCAGACAGGCAGAGGACACCGAGCGTACGCCTGGAGCGGATGGCCACGCTACCTCCCTGACGGGGAAACCCTTTTCCAGCAGCCAGGAAGGTAAGCAAACGAGTCTCTTTCAAATATGCACAAGGGGATGAAGCTAGAAATAATGGTGATTGATATCTTGAAAAAGAACTTGGATCTAGGAGGAAAAATAAGGCAGTGGCATTTCAGCATGAGCTTGGTTTGTGTATACCTAACAGGGAGAGGCATAAGGACTCGGCTACCAGCTCTCGCAATGCCGAGTAAATCAACTGATCATATGAATCTCCTTATCTTGCAGCCCTGTTCGCGATTTAACAAAGACAGGCAAAGTGTTTATTCGTTTCGGTCGTTGTTGGTCTGTTACTCGGTGTGCAATGGCCAGCAGCGGAGCTTCACCAGTTACGTGGCTTGTGAAGCAGCGTTTTACGCTACTTCTGCAGCGAGTTCTGGAGTAAACAGACGTGGCCGTCTTGCTTCGGCAGCATTTGGTATCTTCATCATAGCAGAGTCAAAGCAGTGCAACGGTATAATAGAGGAGTAGTCCAGCACGACAAAGTCATGGTTAAAGAGTTGTCCTGTAAAGTCAGCCAGGCAGGGATATGTAAGAGTATTTGCACTAGGGGTGAGACGAGGATTTTTATCTTCTGCCTCGTCCGGGTGTCCCATCACTATACTGACAGGTATGTAGGAACTGAGCCAGTCTCCAGGCACACTGACACGGAAAGTCAAGGCGTAACTGCGGTTCCTATAGCCACAACTGAAATAGATAGTTTCAAACAAGCCAACTACGGGTACGTTTCCACGTTACGGTGAAGCTGAACTAGCAGCTTGCCACCATCGAAACGGGAAGGTCCTGCTTCCCCCTCACCGCCTTCTTCCATCCACATTCACGGGATCACACAGAGGGCCGCCAGCATATTAACCCAATCAAAAAAAATTATTTGTTTTCTTTCCTGTGGGCTTTTGTCCATCCCCTGAACCAAACTGCCTTGCCTGGGGATCAGAGGACACCACAGACAGCACCAAGTGAGGGGCAGAAGCGCATTGCCTGCAGCAGGACTTCTTTTTGATGTTGGCAGCTGTTAATTCGGCTCAAGCTGTAACACGAAGCCTCATCCTCAAGCACCTCCAGCAGCAACCTGACAGCACACGGGCTGCAAAACCCTCCCGAGGCACAAGACAAGCACTCAGGCAGGCAGCCCGTACCCAGCTCCGCCACCCTACAGCTACCCCACTACAGGTAGAGAGGTGCGCTGCAGCCACGGCTCTGGCACAACGTGTGCATCCCACTCCTGCAACAGCTCCCCACCGAGCTGGGACGACGTGGGAACCCCGACCCATCGCTGGCCTCGCGTCTCCGCACTGCCCTATCTGCAGAAATCACAGCTGCTTTAACTTGGTGTAGTGTTTGAGGGAATATACGTATCCTGCATGTATAGACTTGTATAAGCAATATATTAAATATTTTAATTCATCCATTGAATAACAGGATATAAAATAGCCGTGTCCTATCAAAAAAGTGAAAGAGTTACCTAATACTGTACCCTTGTTTGTTTGGGTTTTTCAGCAAGTTAAATGGAATGTAAATAACATGGTGATTTTTTTTTTTTTGAAGGAAATTTGAGAGCAGTTCCCTCAGAGCAGGTAACGTATTTCTGATTTATTTTTTTATTTCTGCTTATTATTATTTACTCTATTTTGCAGCTTCCTGAAACTCCCCGAGCCTGTCCCTGCAAGCTGTCTGCCTGCAGGGCTCTTGCTGAAATTGGTAGAAATGCTCCTATACCACACTGCTAGAGCGGGGCTTCGTCTGCGGCTTTGAATTGAGTGCAGCACGTAAAAGTTAAAAATTATTGTTATCCAATGCCTGTTGGATGGGACGTAAGAAAGAACTTATTGTCCTCCATCCACGTTCATCTGACACGAACTAGCTGGCGCTCGTATTGGTGCTTTCGAGAGCGAGACCACAGTAAAGAGAGTGAAATACTACCCTATGGTTTCATGATCGCTTTAAGCTGATTTAACTGCAAAGTGCTGCCAAAAAAGGTGGACCATCCCTTCCCCCACCGCCAGCCTCCAATCCTGTGTCCTCCTCCCTCTCCCGCACTGGCTCGGGCGCTCGTGCGCTTCCAGCCCGCGAGAAGCTCACCGGGGCAGGAGAGGAGGAGAAGACCTCCACGTGGGCAGGGAGACCCTACCCCGTTCCCCAAATCCTTCAGCTACCCCCGTCTCCCGTGACGGCACTCCCTCCCGGCCTGGTTTGGTGCCCCAGGTGGTTGCGTGTCAGTGGGGGTGCATATAGAGCACATACATAGGGCGATCCTGTCTCCAGAGCTGATGAGTCAGCAGCGTGTAGCACCAACGCACTCCTTCAGTTCTACTTTAAAGGAAAAAAAAGGTAAAATAAAATAAAAGCTGTCTCGCGGCAGCATGGATGAAGGCACAAGAGTGCCTGTATTTTAGCCTCCTCCCAATTACAGTTCTTGTTGAAACTTTTATTTTTGAGGCTGAAGTATTCAATGTTTGGCCTCAGTACAAACAGATCATTATAAAAAAAAAAAGAAAGGAAACGCTTCAACCTCCCAGCAGAGCAGGATGGCACTTATTTATTTCTTTCATTACAAAACCATCCCGTGCCAAGTAAAATCGTGCTCTAAGAGCTGTTCTACCAGTCCCGAAGCACTGGAGAACAACACGCGCCGGCCCCACCTCTGCAGCCTCCCGCGGGCCCCTGCGCATTTTCGCTGGGTGGAGGATGGGGAAAGGCTGGGGAGCAGGTGACAGAGTTCGCCACGCCAGGGTCGCGCTGGCGGGAAATCCCCGTACTCAAAGAATGTCCCCAGTGGCCTTTCGATGGCTTCGTTGGCCTCAGGATACAGAGTAAAGTAAACTATAGAGGCGGTGATGGTCTGGAGGCTTTGGTGGGATGCCTGGGTTTGCAGCTGGGTTATCCAGCAGTTAACTGCTCCTTCCCTGAGCCGCATGCAAGATGCTCCTTGCCCCCACGTAAGCAGCTGAATTAATAAGTGAGAAGTTCATTTGAAAGCTCTGGACTCTCACAATAAAATCCACAGGTGCAAACGCACGGGCTGTATAATGGGAGTGATACAAAGAAGAAAGCTTTGCCGTCACATCATTAAGGACTTACACGAGGGAGCAGTTAAAGCATCCTGTGGTTCCCAAAAGTTACTGCAGCTGAGTGGTCACCATTGCTAAAAGCTGGTGGGTCCAAGTGAGACCTCTGCGACACCGGTGGAGGTGACCTGATTTCACCACATGTCGCAGAGCTGCTTGTGCACGGGAAAATGGGGCACCGCCATCCTGGCCGAGCTGCTCTGTTTCTCGCAGGACCGAGGGAAGGGAGGCAGCAGCTCTGACGAGCGCTTGGGCTGCAGAGGGAAACGACTCACTGGGTAAAGGGGAGCCTGTTGTGCATGCCAGGTTTTCTGAAGTAGAAGAGCCATCCATACAACACTAACTTTGCACTTCTAGGAATACGTTTCCAACACCGTTCTGTCCTGACTTTTAATGGCATGTGGAAATTTGGAAGTCTTGCAGCAATTGGGTACCAACGCAGGAACCAGCACCCAGCAAAACAGAGCAGCTCCCTTCTAGGTGGACTGACCTCTGGCTTTAGTTCAACCCATCCCAAATCCAACCCAAACAGACCAGCAGCAGCAGCTTTATGCCTGGACACCGCCACCAGCCTGCTGCATCGGTGCCAGCATTTGATGGATAGCCCGTCCCCAAGGTCCCACTTTCACCCTCCTGCTCCCCGGGGCTGGCGTCCCTCCACCACCACTTCCCGCACGTTGCTTCAGAGGGAGCCCTCACAATACCGGGCTCGGTGCCACGCAAGGGGAGCACACCCAAAACCCAGCCCTTCTTGCACAGTCAACTCCGCAGGAAGATCTCTGCAGCTGCGAGCCGGAGGATTTGCTTTGCCCCTCTTCGCCAGTTTGTTGGCGAAAGGCTGGGGCCAGAAGTGGCCTATCCCCAGTGCAAATGGCCATGGAGGCCTCAGTGGGGACGTATCCGACACGGACCGTATCTTTTGTAGGTGCATCATAACACGCGTCTTGCTTGCTGCCACTCTCAGCTATGAGGAAGCTTCTCCTCCCTGAAACTGTAAAGATCATGCAACAAAATGTTCCCAGTCACCTGCCAGAGCAGCTGGCTGTCACACAGCCAAACAACGCTCAAGCAGTTGAACAAGACTTGTTTTCTAGAGGAAAGCCTTAGCCCTACAGCATGCAAGAGACGGCTCAGAGGCAAGACCGTGCTACTGGGGGGCTGCCTGCATCCCCCCCAGCAGTGCCAGTGACTTTGCACTAGCACAGGGCACGTGTGTCCCCACTGCAGCCCTTTGGTGCGTGGATGGTGACGGGTGAGGACTGCCGTGGTGGTCTCAGCTCGCCGGTAGGACAAATGCAGACTACGTGGCTTTGCCAAGCTGGTTTGGGACCAGCGCTGGCCAGAGGATCCCATCACTGGGGGTGACGGTGGGGGCAGCGTAGGTAGTTGCCGGAGGAGCAAGGATAAGCTGCAGCTTTTCTTGCCCTGCGCATGGCTTGGTTGGGTACGGCTCTTCAAGCAACAGGGGCGAAGCAAATGAGAAGTGAGCATCCCATCCGCAGTATTCGGTGGGGTCAGGATTTGGTGTTCATGTTCAGTCCTGTCTTCCAGGAAAGGCTGGAGATGGGATGGGGGTACCCTCGAGGGCCATGCTGCTTGAGACCCAGCCTACTCTTACTGCTTTGAGCAGGGTGATCTCCAGAGGTCCCTCCTGGCCTGCATTATTCTGGGATTTGATAATCTTCAGCAAACTATGTGGATTGGTTCAAAGAGTCTCTGTTTAGCAGCACTCAGCCTTAGAGAAGCAAAATTAAGCCTCCAAACCCCCTGGTCACCAACCTCAGTACAAACAAGACCCTTTTTGGAAAACGTGAATCTCAACAGCTCTGTCGTTTCTGGAGCGGAGACTGATCTTATTTACGGTAATTTGAGATGCGGAAGCCAATGGTGCCTTATGGCTACCAAATAGTTGGTTTAATATGTTATCACTCAGCTAAATACCTATCAGCCAGAAAAGTTTTGTATGATGCTATCCAAGGGAAACAAGGCATTTCCAGTGGAAGGGAACGGTACCTATGGATCCTAACAACAGGCATGTCCTTCCACGTAGCCGTTCCTGCAGCCTGCAATTGGGCAGTCTCCACCTGAAAAAAAACAGGTGTTTAAAATAATTCCCCATGGCTCCTCCGTTTATTCCTCTCTCTCCCACTCTCATCCTTTCCCACCTTCATCACGCCCTTAAGAATAATCCCCAGGAGAAAAAGCGTAGCCTCCTGGGAGCGATACGGCAGCGCGGGGAAGAGGTTTCTCTGTATTTCCCGCTCCAGGAGACTAAAGGGATCCTCCGTTCCGCCTTCGACCTGGGGAGACCGAGCAAACCACTGCCTCCATCCTGCTATCCCTGCAGGTCTGAGATGGCTTCGTGGCTTTTCAATTACAGGGTGTGCCTTCCCGTACCGCTCCTCCCGTCGCCTGCCAGAGCGGGACCACATCATTACCATGCAAAGCGCCACGATCTGAACTCTCCAGGGCACAAGTGGATGCTCTTCTGTCAGGATATTCATGTTTTCCTTCTCTGGATGACTAGCTGCTCATTACCATAGGCAGCAGCACTGCAGTGCTGGCTTCCCCTGTTCTTGGACAGCCCTCTTCCTGCACTATGAAAATCAACTCCCGTCAAATTATTACGGCTTCTTTTATTGCCCGGGTGCTATATCGGAAAAGGTGCAGATGTCAGAAGAGGGTTGCAGTCGTCATCGCTCTTCAGTGCTTGATTAACATTAAACACCTCTACAAGCTTGATGCCACATCACAGGCTTCCCACGCGACACCGCCAAGCCTGCTTTAGTGTGACCAGAGAGGTTTGCAAACAGGTTTTTTTAAAAAGTGTTTTAAACAAAAGCAGCTAGGTAGGTCTGCAGAGCTGGGTTCTTGTTCACCTCTCCCCAGACAGAGGCACGAAGCACGAATCACAACACCCAGGTCAGATGATAGATACCTATCTGAGCACTTAGGACCCTGAGCCTTGAACAGCAGGGACCTGTCCAAACAACCTTGAACTCTAAATGGTCAAACATGATGTGATTTTTTTTCTGCAGCCTGCGTTCACCTTCCCACCTATTCCCCTGGTCCCCAGAGCAAGCACCAGCAGAAACCCCTTTGCATCAGGCACTGACACAGCTCTAGGGAAAAAAGAGCCACCCCTTACCTTCAGCCGCTGATGCTCCTCAAGGCTTTACTGCTGTGGCTCCCCTGCAAAAAAATCTTTCGTATTTTTTGGAGCCTCCAACTACCAGTGGTGTTCAGAGAGCAAGGAAAGTCCACAGAAAGCTTGCAGCCATCCAAAAACCAAGGCGCACACACACAGCCCCCCATGGGGGCTGCTACCAAGTAATGCAACTCATCGCCTCCTTGAAGACACCTGCCTACGCAGCAGCCTTGGCGGTGAAGCCGTGCTTTGAGTTTCACCGCTGGAGTAACCCAGTGGGGTCTGGGATGCAAGCGCTGTTCGGATGGGATGTTGGGGATGCTTTCTTGTCATCTTCAAACAGCCTCCAGGAATGAACAGGGGGTTGTATTGCGGCAAGACCACCTCCTGCCACCTCCCTGCCAGGCGACAGGCGGCAAACAAAACTGGGTGGCCACAGAGCGCTTGATTTTAGTCATCGCACTTTAACCGCTCCCTCTGCGCTGTGGTAGGGAGGCTGTGCACGGGAGTGCTGGTTCGGAGGGTGATCTCTACCTCTGTGGTGAAATGCACATGCCATGAGATGGAGCTGCTGCTCTGTAAAGGTTCCTTATGAAGCTGCAAGAGTTGTTAGGGGAATTTTTTTTTCCTCTTTCCTGAAGTCAAGGAGCTGCGAGTCACTCATGAGTCCTGTCTGCCCTTGCCAGTGCTCCCGCTGCCTGACGCAGCCCTGACAGCCACCTCCTGGGGCCAAGCCCACCCCTCTTCCCACACTAGCCGGTGTCTTGCCCGCCAAGACAGGACAAATACACGTTTCCCTTTGTTTTCAGCTCCACACCTAGTTTTTTTCTTTGCATCATGAAGGGCTGGCTACTCATCTGTAATTCAAAAGAAAGCAATGACTCACTAAACTACAGCACTTTCCAAGGCAAAGTATTTCATGCATTTCGCAGGCACGCTAGCCTGTGTTATGAAATAACCTCTATTTGTGGCACATATTCTCCCCATCATCATGTTCTTTGCAAAACCAGAGGGCTGAGGTTTCCACTCTGCACAGGCACCGAGCGCAGAAAGGAGATTTGTGCTTAAATCTCGTATTTGCATTGTCTGAGGAATGCAAAATGCCATCCCCGCGTAACTTCGAAAACCTGGCTCGCTACCCACTGGCGTTAACCCAGCCTTGTGGTGCTCGCAGTGTATTTTAATTAAAAGGTAACAAAAATCTAAAGTTTCACTTCTGCCAATAAGCTTCCGGGCGCCGGGGAAGGGGGCTCAAAGGCAGGTGGAGCCTCGGCTCGAAGCCCCTCGCATCCCAACCCCGTGCCCACCGCAGGGGACACTGTGAGCGGTCGCTGGAGCTGCAGCCTCTGGTTCCCCCGAGAGCAGCAGGGGAGAGGGTTGCAAAAGGGGTTAAAAAAAGGGGAAAGCTGCCTTACCTTGCACCACAAGGCAGTCTCCACCGCTTCAGGGCTGCATCCTCCATTCCCAGGCCAAACAGGGACAGAGTCTGCAATTGTCTCTTCTCCCTGGGTTGGGATGGTGTTTCCGATACCCGTGTTTGCAGCCCTCATTGCCTGTCCCCGCAGCCTGATCCTGCCTGTCTTTCTTTCCCTCCGCAGGAGACCGGAGTCAGCGGGTCTCTCAAAGTCGTGCACTTCGGGCTGGTGTGACCCACCGTGGGACCCCCTTCGCTGCCAAAGCGAAGAAGGGGAAACCTCACCGAGGTGGCGAAGTTCACGGAAAGTCCTTCAGCGAAATTCCAGCCAGCCCTGGATCCAGCCACCAGCAGAAGATGAAGCACCAGGCTTATAAAAAGTGCTGCCCTTAGACCTCCAAATTATTTCCGGATTAGCACAAACGTGTCCGTGCACAAACTGCCCCGTGTTTGCTTATGGAGGGCAATTTGGTGACATTTTCATCGTGTCATTCAAAGACGTTAAAAAAAGCGAGTAATTGCAGATCCCCATTTAGTGCTGAAAAATTTGGAAGGGGGGTGTGTGTTATTGGACAAATCCATAAACTTCTCAGGGGAAAGTCTGTAATTCTCTGTGCATTATATATTTTAACAATCTTCACTTGGAGGCAGATTTGAATTTCCACTTAAGGCTCTGAAAACCGTCCTATTGAGATACCAGCAGATAAAATCTTCACTCAGGATACCTCTGTGAAAGAGCAGCCTTTCACAGGCGACAGCGTTTTTCGAAGAATGCTCTCAATTTTCATATCTAGATATATCATCTTAGTTGAATAACCATTATTTTGCCTTGAAAAAAAGACATGGAGCCTCTTAAACATCATTCCATTGGAGTCCAGATTTTAATCTGCCTCCTCTAACCACGAAGAGAAAATGCACTGAGAAGGTAATGTAACCTGTTTCAGCCCTCTAGTTTTTTCTGACGGCGAAGAGAGCGGCGAGCATCGTCGCAGGTCTTTCTTCCCACCATTCGATCGGGTGCAGCGTGTACGGATGCACGTTTTTGTGCTTTAGCATAGGCATGTCTGTGGGTTAAGCTTGAGCTTTTTTGGGAGCGTTGGGTGGTTGCGACCCAAAGCCAGCGAGCTTCTTGAAATCGGTTTTGTATGACAAACAAATTTGTACAATGAATGGATGGAGAATAAAAGCATAGCGTAAAAAAAAAAACAAAAACAAAAAACAAAAAACCAAAAACCAAACCAAGCTGTTAGAAGTATTTTATTAACAAAAATTCTGCATTTACCAAATAAAATATTTGTGCTCACCGTCGGTCAGCCATTTTCCCCTACGAGCCAAAATCCTGCTGAATTTCTGCTGCACAATGGGAGATTTTGATCGCACCAGAAAAACTCCCAGCTGATTTTTTTCAGCACTTTATCCAAATCGGCTCCTTTCCGCCAGTATATTCGAAGGAGACTTTTTCTTTGCGGTTTGAAGGGAGTGAATGGGCTGCCATGCATAGGGGTTTGTACACGCAACAGGGAAAAATTAATAAAGAGAGCTTTGAAACAGAGCAGGCTGCTGCATCACCTCCCCAAGCAGAGCCGTGCCTGTGATGGCTGTGCTTCGTGCAGCGCTTGGAGGGGAGCGCGCCCTTAACATCCTATAGGTTTAAATTTAATTTCTGAAATACACACGGCGCAACGACGGACCGCAGTGATCGCGCGCTTGTTCTGCATAAGACGCTGCGATGCGTTGCTTCGCCGTACAGCTATTTTGCTGAAATGCAGCCATATTTCTGTCAGTACAAGTGATGGTCTATATGAGGGATTAATCTGACACCAGACAGTGATTCTTAATCCTTCAGTATATCATAATCTATTTACTTTGCATGCTAAGAGGATTTCAGCTTAAAAATATACAGGAAGTGATACTAGAAATGTACATAAGATCCAGAATGCCGTTTCCTAAAGTCGCAGTTTTTCCTAAAAAAAAAAAAAAATCCTCTCATGGCTTTCTTGGAAAAGTCCTGTCTGTCCTGGAAAAAAAAAAGTGTTGAACAGGGATTTAACTGGAACCGGGCATATGTTTTCCTTTAGGCTTCAGCCCTCTGACTATTTTCACCCTCGTCCTTCTCCGCAGCTTTTTGTGCTCAGCCACACAACATGAAAGAAGAGCTCTCCAGTACAGCAGGTTCCTCGGCTGGGAGTTACACCGGCAGGTATTTATTGACAAATTCAAAACAGGTTTGGAACCAATGTGGACTTTGATGTGCATTAATTGCTACCCAACGTGCATGAATTAGCAGTGACTGGCTAACGTAGAGGTCAGCACAGGGAAAACCGCAAATGGTCGGGTGCGATGGCTCCTTATTCAGCTGTAATCCATCAGCTGTTTTCTTTGCGCCCTGCCAGAAAGGGTGTCTACAGAATAACTGTAATAAGTTGCATGAGTGGATACGTCTCCTGAGATTTATAATGTTAGAATTTATAATTATAATTTTTTAATAATTTAATTCATGCTCGGCTGTAACATGTTGCATCCCTGAAGCGCGTCCTGCGCCCGGCCCGGCGGTCGGCCACCCCGGCCAGCAGCCGCCCTGCCCAGCCCCTGCCCACCTCCGCACGCCGGGCACCGCCGAGGGCGTTAAATGGCCGCCTGTCACGGCTCCCCGCCGCCTACGGAGGGTTTGAGGCTTTCCAAGAGGGGGCTCTACTCAGAGCAAAAACGTCGAGAACAGCAAATAGATCATAAATTATTTCAGGCCCACGAAGCACCAAGCATAACGACTAACGGCAGCCCGAGCTGGGTAGTGTTCTCCCCCCTGCCCCTCTTCCCCCCCAGGTCCTGGCCCTGGACTTACAGGCGGGAAAGCACCACACGCCTTTGGAGCAGGCGCTGGCGTGCGGAGGCAGCTACCGGCACTCGGGCGAGAGGCAAGAGCTTCACCGGGCTTGTGCCGGGTAACCCGGCGTCTTGGCACCCCGGCACCAACCCCCCGGGCTGCCGGTGCGCTCGGTGCGGCACCGCGAGCCAGCAGCAAATGCTGTTTAAAAATAAATCACACTAATAGTAGCCGTGCACCCAGCAGCCTTCTTGCTTGAGCTGTGAGGCACCGAGTCACCCAGGCGGCTGTTTCACAACCGGGCTGCCCAAGAAAGCCCTGCGATCCCGCCGGCGCCTGCTCCCGGAGCCGGGCACCAGGCAGCGAGCGCTGCCGCGGCGTGCCGGTTTGCCTGCCAAGACTTGCTCTCGGGGGCGGCAGTGCCTGCTCAAGCCTCGGGGGAGCCCACGGTGGGAGTCGTTTGCTCCGCCGCCCAAGCCCCAGCGGTGCGGGCGTGCTGCCGGCAAAATGGGGGTCCTATAGCCCCCCCCCAAAACCCGGGCACGACCCTCCCCAGCCCACACTCGCCTGTGATGGGAACAAGTCGTGTCTTGCCCACACTGCTGGCACCGACCCATGGAGGGAGGACAAGGCCTGACCACCCTCAGCTCATCGGCAGGCGACGCGCTGGTTAGTCACCACACCGTTTTTCCAGGGGATTTCTACCTGATATGAAAAAAAAAAAACCCACGCATTTTTAGTTGTTTTCCAGCAAACCGGCTGTTCCTGCTCAAGTCGTGCCTGTCGACCTTCAAAGAAACTCCAGGGCTGGGACAAAATGCAACAAAAAAAGATAAAAAATGAAGCCGGGTGTTGAGGGCAAAGCCATTATTTGATGTGATCTGGAACAGGTCTCCGCTGCGCCCCCGCCGCCAGCTTGGGCTCGGCAACCGGCCCCGCTGCCTTGCTTGAGTGGGACAGAAAAATGCCCAAATCGTGGTGCGGGAGATGTTGGAGAAGCCACCGGGCTGCGGCACCACGTGCTGCTGCGTGCCCAAATCGGGGCAGGGGGTTGGTGGGGTTCCCCTGGGGGCCACGAGCTCCCCTTGGAGTCCCAAACCCCGACGCAGACCCCAGGCCCAGCCGCACTGTGGGGCGCTGGATGAAGAGGTTTAGGACCGCATCACCAAAACTGAAATTCAGGCTCCTCTCTTGGCTGTGTCTCTCAGCATCGCTGATTTACTGAGTTATAATGAAACACAATTTTTAAGGACGATGAAGTGTGTGTGTAATTTTTTTGTTTAAAGAAGATTAAGTGTGTGTGGGGGGGGTGTGTATGTTATACACCTGCTGGCTCTTTTCTCTCAGGTGCTCACTAAACCTGGGAGGGCAACTTCGGTTCACGTTGTGCCCAGCACATATTTTTTTTTTTTTTTTTCTTTTTTTACAGCTCCAGGGGGGCTGTGACAACTTTTTCCCTTTAAAAGAAGGGCTTGGGGATGCATAGGCTGGTGGCACCCAGACCCAGCATGCGTGGTCCTCCCTCAAACTGCCTGCACAGCCTCCCTTTGGTGTGACGAGTGCCTTACTAGTCCCTGCAGAGGAGAACAATTAGTTTATATGTATAGATATATATATATAAAAATACTTAAATATATGTATGTGTATTTATATGCACTGAAGGAGACAACAAGGAAGAGAACCGTTTAAAAGAAGAAATCCCCTAAAACCTTCTCGGCTGCACCCGCCCCCTCCCATCTCTCCCTGCCGCACCGTGCGGGTGCTGGAGGCCACCGGCCGCCCCCCGCCTCGGGCCGCGCCGTGGCCGTGACCCTGGAAGGACGGACGGGGCTTGTGCCGGTGGCACCCGGGGCTGACCCCCGCTGCGTTTCCCACTGCAGCCCATTTCCCAGCAGCCACAGCAGCACTTTGCCAGCCCCGTTCGCACCCCACGGGGATGCTGGGGGGGCTCAGGGGGGTGCAAACCCTCCCCAAAGCAGACACCCAGAGCACGCTGGTGCCTCCGTATCTCTTACCCACCCACAGTCCCTGCTGCCCAGGGGTGTCTGCGGACTCCAGGGATGGGGGGGGGCACACGGCGTAGCCCCACAGCTCCCGGCTGCAGCCGGCACTGCTGCAAGACCACAGGGAGGGGGATGGAAATTTGAGGATGCCCTGGTGGTCCCCTCGGCCTCGGTCCCATGGGAGCGGGAACAGCCCCAGCACCACGGGGCAGCCTCCGACGACTGCAGGGAAGGTCTGGGAGAGAAAACAGGAGGGGGAGATTATCACGAGAAATAACTCATCCCCCGCTTCCCCGGTTAGATCGCGGCTGGCAGCGGCTGCGGAGGGAACCGCTGGGAGCCGGGCTGGAAGCGCGGGTGCCGAGCACCCCTCCGTGCGCTTGCCTGCGCAGGGTGGGGGTGGGCAGAGGTCTGTCTGTGCATGTGGCTGTACGTCCGGGTGGCCCTCGCGCCCCACCGCCACCCAGGCCTGCCCGTGGGTCCCAAGTTTGTGGGGCTGCCCCGCCGGGTGGGGGGTTGCTGTGTCGGCCAGTGTTTCCCCATTGCGCGGGTCCCGCCAGCGCTGCGGTGCAGCAATAAATCAGTCACCAATTAACAGCGTCAATTAACACAAAAGCGGGTCCCCAGCCCACACCAGCAGAGGCAGCGGTGGGTCCCCCCTCCAGAGCACTGGCAAACTCATCACACACCCCCCCCATCCTGCTGGGACCCCCAGGGAAGCCTTTCCCAGCACCTCGCTCCCCCCAGGGAAGGTTCCTGGGGAAGAGGAGGCGGGGGGGGAGGAAGGAGGACAGGACACCACCACGTTTATTTGTTGGATTTTATTGGGGGGGGGGGGGGGGGGGGGGGGGAGGGGGGGGGGGGCGGGTTGCCTTACAGTTGAAGGGGTAAGTGTGGGGTTACGGCATCAAAAATCACACGTACACGGTCCCTCTCCCCCTACGGGGCAAAGCTGCTGGGAAGCACCAGCCTGGGGCGGGGAAGGCAGCCGGGCACACAGGGCTGCAGCCCAGGCCCGCCACAACGCACCATCCCCCAGAAGGGGCTAAAAAAAAAATAACCAAACCAAAGAACAGACCCCCAAAAGTCATGTGCCCCCCAACCCCAAAACAGAGCTGCTTTCCCCTGCATCTCTCCCCCCAAAAAATAAACCAAAACTTTTTTTTTCTGCTTTTTTTCTTTCCTTTTATTATTTTTAAAATTTTTTCCAAAAGTTTTGGTTTTTTTTGGTCTGCAGGTTGTGGATCAGCTGGGCAGCCCTTCCCTCCCCTCCGGGCACCCCCCCGGGCTGCTGCCCCCCACCCCACTGCCCCGGCCCCGGCCCCGCGACAGCACGGCTGAGCTCGCACGGAGCCCTCGAGGATGGACAGAGGATGCAAAACGGGGAAAGATTCATTTTTAGGGAAGAAAATTAAAATAAAAAAAAGATTTTTTTTTTGTTTAAAGTTCTGTTCCATGTTAGACTCTAGATAAATGCCAACCCAACAGCATCAACTAAAAATAACCACGGTCACTGGAACGGACCTAGTATTTACATCGTTCCCGCCGCTCCCAGCGGCAAGAGGCTGTACAGGACCGGCAAGCCGGGGGCTCCCGCACCCGGGGGGGTGAGGGTCCCCGCATGAAGTTGGGGGGCACCGGCAGGGCAGGAGCCAGCCTGCGCCTCTGCCCAGGGGGCAGCAGGGGAGAGGCTAGGCTTTTTATTTTATTTTTTTTTTAAACTCCTCTTCTGTTGCGTTTAAAAAAATAATAATTATAATAAACCGGCTAGAGGGACGCAGGGAGCAAATAAATATCAGTCAGTAGAGATGGGGGTGGCAGGACCCTCCTGGAGCATCGCCACTGCTAACGAGGAGGGGGGGAGAGGAGGAGGAAGAGCCGGAGCCAGAGTCCTGCCTGGGAGGCGGTGGGGAGACCCCGGGCCGGGGGTCCGTGGCGGCTTGGAGGGACAGCGGTCGGCCCCTCACAAGACCTGGAAGCGCCAGGACGCCTGGTCCTTGTAGTCGAGGCAGTCGGGGGAGTTGAAGTTGAGCTTCCAGGAGGCGGCGGCGGCAGCGGCGGGCTCCTTGTAGTCCAGGCAGTCGGAGGAGTTGAAGGGCAGCCCGGTGCCGCCGTAACCCTGATGGTGGTGGTGGTGGTGATGATGGTGGTGGTGGCCCGAGCTCTGGCTCAGCGGGTGGTGGTGGTGGTGGCCAGGCACCGAGGAGGGCCCCATGGGGCTGAGCTGGTGGGGATGGTGGTGGGAGTGCATGGGCGCCAGGTAGGAGCTGCAATCCACGCCCCCGAAATAGGACGAGGAGGGCGGCGCGGGGTAACCCTGCCCGTACCCCCCGCCTTGGCCGTAGGAGACGGGGTAGCTGGCGGAGGCGGCGGCGGCGGCGGGGCCGGCCCGTTGCATGCAGGACGCGGCAGCTGGCGGCAGGGGCTCGGGCACCGTCACCCCCGCCGGCGCCGCCCCGGGAGAGATGGAAGCCGGGCTCCAAATGGACGATGCCGGGGTGCTGAGAGATGCCGGGGCGCCCGCCGGGGCCGATGAGGCCGAGCTGGAGGAGGAAGAAGAGGCTGAGCTGGAGGCCGCTGCCGGCGGTGTGAACTGCCCGCTGCTCTCCGAACCCGAGCTCTCGCGAGCCGGCGAGGATTTCTTCTTGGCCGGACGGCTCTTGGCCCCGCCACCGCTCTGCTGCTGCTGCCGGCACTTGGCACGGCGGTTCTTGAACCAGACCTGGAGTGAGAAAATGGGGTGCAGGGGGATGAGCAGCAGTGTGAGGAGGGGCAGCAGGGCGAGTGGGGGATGCAGAGGGCCCCCCGTTCGCCCCGACACTCCTCCTTGCCCTGGGAGCACCCAACCAACCTCACCCCAGCACCAGTTCTCCCAGCACCCACGCCCAACCATTAGCACCACACACCCCCACACCCCAAAAAAAAAACCCGGCCCGCCTGGCACCCGGGCCACCCCACATCCCACCCCAAGCCAGGATGCCCAGGGCCAAGCGGCTGGGGTGTCCCAGCTTGTGCATGTCCCCAGCACAGTGACAAAATATGGTTTTGGGGGACAGATCCTGCATGGGGTGCTGCCTGCATCTCCCACCCCGCTGGGGGTCATCATCCCGGGAGCAGTGCCGGAGGGAGCACCCCCGGGCAGCACGCAGGCAGCACGGCCGCTACACCCTGGGGCAGGTGGAGGGGGACAGAAAAATATTAATAAAAATAAAATTACTAAAAGAGGATAAAAAAAGAAAAATAAAAGCCCCCCTTTGCCTGGATGCCCCCTCGGTGGGACAGAGAAGCGGCCGGGAGCTCATGTGCATCCCAACCCCACGGAAACAGGTCCGAGTCGCGCCAGCCGAGCCGGGGTGCCCCTGCATCCCCCCCACGCCGTGACGGCGCGGCACCCCCCCCCCACGCAGGTCCGGTACCTGGACTCGGGATTCGGGCAGGTTGATCTTGAGGGCGACCTCCTCCCGCATGAAGATGTCGGGGTAGCGGGTCTTAGCGAAGAGAGCCTCCAGCACGTCCAGCTGCGAGCGGGTGAAGGTGGTGCGCTCCCGCCGCTGCTTCCGTGGGGTGGCTGTGGGTGAGCACCGCCACGGCGGTCACGCTGGGGCCCCGCGCACCTCCCGCGCCCCCCCGGCACGGCGGGAGCCCCAGCACCCCCGGGGCAGGGGCCTGAGAAGCATCCCCCCCGTGACCCCGAAGAGCGGCGTGCTCCCCGCACGCCCCAGCCCCACGGCAGCCGGGCACTGCCCGCTGGGGCCGGACCCCGTCCCGCTGCGGGCAGGGCGAGCGGCGCGGGGCTGGGGAAGGGCCAGGGCCGGCCCCGGCCGGAGCAACCGAGAGATTTCGTTGTGTCAAAATCTATTCTTCTTTTTTTTAAAAAGCTTTTTTGTCCTTAAAAATCCTGCTGGAACGAATAAGCCCTGAGGACGGGGGGAAATTCAGCTGGAACCGCTGCTGTCTCCCCCACCCTGCTCTCCCCAGCCAGGGGTGCAGGCAAATGGGGGCACCCACCCCACAGCCCACCCCAAACCGTGCGGCCCCACGGGCTCCTCCAAACCCGCCCGGGACGCAGCTTTTCCCCCTCCGCTTACCCCCGGGCAGCGCCCGCCGGAGCACGGGTGGGTGACGGTGGGGATGGGGAGGGGGCCGCGGCGCGGGGCACTCACCCGGGTACCCCACGGAGGGGTGCAGCAGGTCCATGGCGGGGCCCGTCAGCCCCAGCCCGTTCATGCCGTAAGGGGGCTGTTTAAGGTAAGACATCATGCTAAAAGCCGGGCAGGTATCCTCCAAAGTCCCGCAGAAAAAAGAAAAAATAAATCAAATATGTGGGGTGGGGAGGGGGGAAAAGGGGAAAAAAAAAAAAAAGCCCCAACAAAAAAAAACCCCGAAAAAAAAAACCAAACAAGAGGCAAAAAAAATTAAAAGCCAACAACAATTAAAAAACGGAGCACAAAATCGGTGTAAAAGGAGTTTTTTTCGTTCCGTCCCGCCGTCACCGCCGCGAAGTCCTCAAGCGATCGCAGGCAAAGGGAGGGGGGGGAAAAAGGAAAGAAAAAAAGCAAAAAAAATATAAAGCAACAACGAGGATCGGGAAACAAAAAGGCGGATTTCTTCCCCGCGCAGAGGCGAGGCCGGAGCGCCTGGGGAGAGAGCGGAGAGAGGCGGGTTAGGGGTCCGGCCGCCCCGAGTCCTGCCGAGGGGCGCCCCGGGGGCTCGGCGGCCGCGGGGCTGCGCGCACCCCGGCGGGGGCACCGCGCAGGCCGCCTCTAGCCGCACACTTTGTTGTTGTTGTTGTTATTATTATTATTATTATTATTATTATTATTTTATTTTAAACCAAGGCGAGTTGCGTGGAAGTGCCGAGAGGCAACAGTGCCCGGCGATGGGGAGAGATAAAGCAATTATTTAAAAAGATAATTGGATTAGGAATCCAAAGGAGGTACCAGAGGAGGGAAGTATAATTAATTTAAAAGCGAGCAGACGGGGACGTTTTAATTAGAAATGGATAAGAGTTAAAAAGGGAAAAAGGGAAAGGGAGAGCGCAGGCACCGAGCGGGCGGCAGGCGCCGGCAGCCCGGGCCGGGACGGCGGCGGGGCCCGTCCCGGGGCTGGGGGGCTCCGGCAGAGCCGGGGGGGACACGGGTCCCGGCGGCCGCCGGCGCGGGAGGCAGCGGCCGGGCTCGGTGGCAAAAAGCAGGAGATAAACGCGGAGGGGAGGAAGGGGCGGAGAGACCCCGGGCGGCCCCGCCGAGCCCCGGGGGCGGCCCCCGCTGCCGAGGCCGGGACCCCCCCCGGCGGCATCGCGGGCATCCCGGCCCGGCCCGCGGAGGGAGCGGTAAGTTTTGGGTGGTGGTGAGGGGCACCCCCCGGCAGGCCGGGGCCGGGCGCAGGTCGGGCGGCAGCGCCGTGACCCGGCGTTGCATAACTTTGCCGGGGAGCGCGGCGGAGCGGGACCGTCCCGGGCAGCGAGAGGGGGAAAAAGCGGGAAATAAAGGGGAAAAAAGAAGAGGGAAAGAGGAAAATCCCGGGGCAGCCCCGGCCCGGCCGTGCCCGCCCCCGCGCACACACACGCACCCCGGGTGCGGTGCCGGTGCCGCGGGCCCGCTCCGTCCCGCCGCCGCCGCCCGCCCCGTCGGGGAGCGCGGTGCCCGCCGCCCCCGCCCGCCTCACCTGCGCGGCCACCTGCGGAGCGACCGCCGCGGCGGGGGCTGCGCGCAGGGCGGAGCGGGCGGGGGGCGCGGAGGGGGCGGGCGGGGGGGGTCAGGCAGGTGAGAGGCGGGCTGGGAGGGGGGGCGGGGGGGGGCGATGCCCGAAGCCGAGCCGCGCACCCCCAACTTGTCGGGGCGCCCCGCGTTACCTTGCCGGCGGCCCGCGCTGTCGGGGCGATGGAGCCGCGGCCCTGATGAGGATTGATCACCTACCCCCGGCCCTACCCTTGTATGTGCGCGCAAAGCATCTGCGTAACCAGCCCGGCGCCAATCCCCGGCCGCTCCCCGCCTGACTGACAGCCGCCCGGGCAATGGCAGCGCAGGGCGCCGGCTCCCTCCGCGCCCCCCCCCCCGCCCCGCGCCGCTCCGCGCCGCTCCGCGCTCTCCCGCGCACCCGCCGCCGACGCGCCCGGCCCGGCCCGGCCCCGGCGGCGCGGCCGAGAGCTGGCCGGGGGAGCGAGGGGGTGGGCGCGCAGGGCCCCGCGCAACCTGCGCGGCGGGGCGGGGCGGGGAAGGGTGGGAATCGTTAGAGAAGTTGTGCGGGGGGAGCCGCTCCGCGCCCGCGCAGCTCTGCCCCCTCCCCCGGGCAGCCCCCTGCGCCGCTCCGCGCCCCCGCCGTCCGAGGGGACCGCCGAAAAGTTTCGGCCGCCGCCTGCGCCGGCGCGGAGGGCGCTCCTGGAGGGGGAGGCGGTGTGGGGAGCGGGGGCGAGCCGGGGGGAGCGCGGCCCCGGCCCCCCCCCGGTGTCTGGAGGCTCGCCCAAACTTTGTGCTTTAAAATAATAATAAAAAAGCAGCAGCCGCACCTTTCCCCGCGTGTCCTTCAGGGGCTGCTCCGCGCCGCGGGGGGCGAGCGGGCGGGGGCGGCGGGGAGAGGCGCGGGGGAGGGGGGGGGCAGCGGGACCCACCGCCCCGCTCCGCGCCGCTCCGCACCGCTCCGCGCAGCCCGACTCGTTGCCCGCAGCGGCGGGGAAAGCGGAGCGGCGCGGGGCCGGCGCGGAGCGGCGGGGTCGGGGCGCGGGGGGGCGCGGAGCGGGGCGCTGCAGCCGCGCGGGCGGCGGAGCGGCCCCGGACCTCTAACGAGGGCTCCGGTGCGCGGCTTTTGTTGGTCTCCCCAAATCAACTCGCTCTAATTGCAGTTGGAGCTGAAAGCGAGCTAATGTTCAAAGGCGCTGCCCGCCGGCCCCGACCAAAGCGCGGTTCCCCCCCATCCCATTTTATTTTTTTTTTTCTTCTTCTTTTCCCCTCTTTTTCCCGGGCAAGGAGGGAACCGGCTAATCCGGGCGGGAGGGAGACGATGGGCCGAGGGGGGGAGAGAAGAGGAGATTTACAAGCTCCTCCGCTCGCCCACAAAAGTCAGCGACACGGGCACCTCTCCCCGCAACAAAGGCGCCGCGGCCCATTCACAAAAAAGCAAAGGGAGGATGAGGAGGGAGGAGGAAGGGTTTGGGGGGGCAGTTCCCCCCTCTTTAGCCCCCCCCCGTTTTGCCCCGGTCCCGCCGGGGCAGTTCCCGGCCCGGGCTGCGCTCCCCGGAACACCGCCTTCCCCATCACCGCCCCGCCGGGGCAGCCCCGGTCTGGCGGGCAGCGGGCAGCAGCCGCCCCCCGGGGTGTCCCCCCCCCCGCCGGGTATCTGTGCCCCCCCCGGAACCACCGCGGTTGCCCAATCCCCAATATAGGGTCCCTCCCCGCAGGCTTGGCCGGGGGCTGCGGGCAGGGCGGGCGCGGGGCTCGTCGCCCCCCGGGGTGACTGTCCCGGCCCCCTCCGACCCCCCCTTCCCTCCGCCGGACGGAGCCCGCGGCCTCCCCGCTGCGCCCAGGTAAGGTCGGCGGCCGGGCGGGGGCTGCGGGCGGGCGGGGGGCTGGGCTGCGCGTCCCCCCGGGCCCGGCGGCGGGGAAGGGCAGGGGCAGGGGGGCAGCTCGGGTCGGCCGCGGGGCGGGGGGGCTCTTGCGGCCGGTTCCCGGGCCGGGGGCGGGAGGGACACACACACACACACACACTTATTTTTCCCGCAACCCGGGGGCTGAGTTACTTTTTTCGCATTAGAAAACAGACAAGCACCAGCCCCCCCGGGGGGGGGGATGCCCGCCCGCGGCCCCCCCTCGCCCCCCGGGGGCAGCCCCAGGCTTCGGGGCTCGGCAGCTCCCGGCGCCCGGCCGGGCGGGCAGCGCCG
The DNA here is from genome assembly GCA_009819775.1 of Phoenicopterus ruber ruber. NCBI lineage: Eukaryota > Metazoa > Chordata > Aves > Phoenicopteriformes > Phoenicopteridae > Phoenicopterus > Phoenicopterus ruber. Next base: position 11,831,057 of record CM020217.1, read on the forward strand.
CGGGCTTTGCCGCCCTCGCCCCTCCCGAGCCTCCGCTGCCCTCGGCGGCCGCGGAGCCCTCGGAGCGTGTGTCCCCCCCGTCCCCAGCCCCTGCATGTTTGGGAGAGGGCGGGGGGCACGGCGGAGCCGGCCGCCCGCCGCCCCTGCCCTCCCGGCGGCGGGGCGCTCCGCGCATCCTCCCCACCTTCGCACGGGGCCAAACCCACCGGCGGGCACCGGGGCGGCCCCGGCCCCGGCCCCGGCCCCGGGCCGGCACAGCCCGCGGGCGCCGGCGGCCACTCGCGCAAGGCCGGGCGCTTCTCTCCTCCACAGGGCTTCTTTTTTTTGGTGCGGGCGGGAGGGCCCGGCGGGGAGCGGGTCGCAGTCGCACCCGGAGCCACCGGCGATGCTGAGGTCGCTCCCGGGACGCAGCCGCGTCCCCGCGGGGTTTGGGCTCCCTCCGGCCCCGCCGCCCACTCAGCTCCCCGCAGGTGCGCTCCTTGCGCGCCCGCGGCCGCAGCGCGGCTCTGGCCGCGCATCGCCCGCGCCGGCCGGCGGGCGGCATCGGCCCCGCAGCGAAAAGTTTTGCCTCCCCCTCCCCGACTTGCGCTTTATTAAAAACAAACGAAAAACTTTTCCCTCCGGTGGGTTTCGTTGCGTTGGCGAAGCGGCGGCGGCCGGGGCGGCCCGGGGCGGCGGAGCCCAGCTGCCCCCCGCGGGGTCGGGCCCTTCCCGGCCCCGGGCCCCATCCCCGGCCGGCGGAGCGGGGGGAGGAGGGAGGGAGTTTCCCAGGTAAAGAGGAAAGCAGCAGTTACGGTAAGAAAGATTCGGCTTTTATTGAAAATTTTATATATGACTCGGTATTGTAATAAATAAACGAGACGAGCTCCACGAAGGGTCGATGCGAGCGTGGGACACGCGTGGGGGCACACGGACGGGGAGGGGTGGCGGGGCGCGGAGGGGGCCGCGGCCCGGGCGCAATAAATAACGCGGAGCGGCAGCGCGGCCCGGGCCCGCGGGGGACGCGGGGGGACGCGGGTGGGAAGCGCCGCGCTGCCCCCGGCCGGGCCGGGCTCTGCCCCGGGCCGCCCCGCTGGCAGCCGCTGCCCGGGCTTTGCGCCCCGAGAACCCCCCGAGTAAACCAGAGCAGCTCAGCTCCACTCCCGGGGAGATGTAAAACCGCTGAAATAAAACACTGGTAAATACAGCACATTTTTAATAATAACTGGGGTGGATCTGACCTAACTATAAAATGTAGGTAGCTTATTAAGTATTACATATGGCAGGACTAGATGAAACCATTCCCAATGATTTTTTTTTTTTCCTATATCCCCCTCTCTAATCCTATTACGACAAAAACGTATTTATTTCAAAACTCAGCCCTCCTCCAGCTACAGAAACCAGGACAGACTTTGTTTCTCCTGCTCCTTCCCACATCTCCGGCATCGCCCGCACGCCCGGGGTCTCGGCGACTTCATTTCAAACCCTTTCGGCAGGAGAGCTGAGCCCACAAGGAAACCGAGGTACAACGCGAGTTCGCTTGAATGGAAACCAAAAAACAACGGAGCGGGGCCCGGCGCAGCCTAGATCTGGCCTAAGAAAATGGAAAAAAGTTTAAATTTTTTTTTTTTTTTTCAAAACATTTTTTTTTTCCCCAGTCTCATGTCGGCATTTTAAAAACGTAAGAAAGAGCCGCGCTGCGATTTCGCCACCGCTGCGGGAAGGCCGCTCACTGGAGGACGCATTTCTCTTCCTTCTTGGCCATCTTGCCTTTGTTTTGCTCGAGGGTCCTCTCCAAATGCTCGTCCTCTTCCTCGGCCCTGCGGAAAGAGGCGGCGGGAGGCGCGGTGAGGGGCTGCGCGGGATGCGCGCCCGCCCCGCTCCCCTCCGCGGCCGCGCCGAGCTTCCCCCGGCCACGGCCACGGCTCCCGCGGACTTGGCCCAAACTTTCCGTGGGGGCCGTGGCGGGGACATCCCCCCCCCCGCCCTTCGCCCGACTCACTGCTTCTCCTGGGCGTCCAGGTCCCTGACCAGCGCGTCCCGTTTGTTAACGAGAATAACGAGTTCGTCCAGCAAAAGCTGCTCTCGCCTCTTCTGCGCCTCGGTCTTCTGCCAGTCTGCCGGAGACAACCAGAACAAAAACAGCCGTGAGACGCCGCGGCCGCCGCCGCCGGGCCGGGGCCGGGGCCGGGGCCGCCGCGCCGGGGAGCCCGTCCCGTCCCGTCCCGTCCCGTCCCGTCCCGTCCCGTCCCGTCGGTTCGCTGCGGCCCGGCCCGCGGCCGCGCTCCCCAGCGGGCGCCACCGCGGGCCCCAGCGCGGCCCCCCGGCGTTTTTGCCTCCCTGCCCACCTGGCTCGGGGGAGCTCGGCAGCGACTTTGGGGTCGGTTGGGGTTGGTTTAGTTTGGGTTGGTTTGGGTTTTGTTTTTTTCCCCCACGACTGTGTTTCCTGGACGGGCCCCGACATTTACCAAGTTTTCCCTCACCCCGGTGAAACGCCCGTTTCCCTGCACCCCGGCTCGTCCTCGCTAATTACTCGCTCGCTCTTAGCAGCCGGAGGAACCTCACACTGGGCACCATATGCTTCGCAGTAACTTTAAAAGCAGGTATCAGTTAATTAGCATTTCCCCCTTTGAAGTAAAAATACACTTGCTACATAACGTCGCGGGGCCCTTCACCCCGGCGCCGGCGGGCAGCGCAGGACGGGGCCGCCCCGCTTTTCCCAACGGGATTCGCCCGGCCCGGCCCGGCCCGGCCCCGCACGCCGCGGCCCCCCGGGGCCGCCCCGCAGCCTCCGGCTCTCCAGCCCGAGCGTAAGGGCTTGTCGCTGTCAGTCAAGCCCCAGCCTTCCCCGCCTCCCTCATTAAGAAGGTAAACAATGAAAAGCAGGAGCAGTAGATGATGAGGGAGATAGCAGGACAAACGAGGAGCGGGAGGGAAAGAGGACACCGGCTCCAAAAAAAAAAAGCCACCGGGAGAAGCCATCGCCACCGGCTCGGCGGTGCCCTCTTCCTCCTCCTCCTCCTCCTCCTCCTCCTCCGCGGCCGCGCTTCCCGAAGGCGCAGGGGAGAGAGGGTGCAGTCCCCTCGGCTTTCTCCCCGCGCTCGCCACTGCCCTGGGCGATCGCGTTAGGACTCCCATGGCTGGTGCTTATTCAGATAACCCGAACAATGCTCACCGCCGGTTACCATGCGAATCTTCACAAACCCCGCAAGAATGCGGTGGTTCAAATCCCCCTGACCCCCCTCCAAAGCCAAATTTATTCAAGACAGCAAACTGCTCAGAAGCTTTATGAAAGCAAGTGGTGCTAGAGGGAATTCAGCCTTGTATTTACAAATTAAAAATTAGATGCATCACCATGCAATAAAGGTTGGAAGAGCGGCAGAAAGGCAGCAACGTGTAACCGCTTTTATCGCGCCCTCGCCTTCCGCCTGGGCACACGGGCCCACGAGCGAGTTACGGGTCCACAGGCACGCAGGGAAACCCCACGGCGACACGTGTGCGCAGGCACACTCGGGAGAGGCGAACACGCACGGCGGCGTCTCGCGAGCGGGGAGGGATTCGGCACCGGAGCCCTCCCGGAGCACCGGCCTGGCAGGGCACTGCCGAAACTTCCCAGGAGTTTTTCTCTTTCTTTCTCTCCTTCTCTTCCTTTTTCTTTTTCTCTTTCTTTTCCTTTTTCTCTTTTTTTTTCCCCCCAAGTGCGTTGCTTCCCCTCCACCGTTGTTAAGGAAATAATCTTCCAGGTGTACACAGATTAGAATTGAAGCTACCAGCCAAAATTCCTGGTAATCTAAGCCATTCCTCCTGCGACAAAGCTGCTTTAATTTGGGGAGCAGCCCTTTAGGTGCTAATTTTCAAGGTGGTCTCTCGCTTTCCACTGCTGCTCCCTTTTGCCCCTTTTGGGGAAGGCTCCTTCAGTTCGACCCCTTTAAAAACACGCCGCTCTGCACCTCTGCAAGCCAGAGCTTCCCCAAACCGGCGGGTTTTACCCACGCAAACGAAGCCCCCGCGCACGGAAGGCGATCGCAGCGTTACAAAGCTGCCTTGCGACAGGCGACAGCGGTGGGCCAGGCAGAAAAGGAGGAGAGAGACACGGCAGCGAATTTCACGGGTGTTTGTTCCCCCAGACGCGGCCCCCAACTTTGAGGGTAACTTTCCCCCCGCTCCTGCTGATAACTGCGCTGCGACCCGGGCTCCCTGGCACATCTGGGCGCGTGAAGCTCCGGATGAAAAGGGACCTGAACCCCCCTGTCTCTACCTGGACTCCATTTAATTATTTTGCAATTTTGACAGTTTTCACTCAGTTGAAAAGCTCTTATTTTTAAAGCCTTTTTTTTTTATTTCTTTTTTTTTTCTTCACCCCCTACTTCTCTAGTTTCAGCAGCAATTTTAGGTTTCGAAACAGCAAACATCAGTCACAATATTTCAGCACAGGTTTTGCTCAGTCCTTCACTACTATTTTTCCTCTGTTAAGTCCCTTTCTAAGAGCTACGGGTTTTGCTGCCCCATCTTGTAGCCCTGTGCGGTAAATAACGGCATATTAGGACTTAATGGAAAAAAATCCTCTTTTTTTTGTTTGTTTTTGTTTTATTTTGTTTTGTTTCTGCATCTGCTTATTTTCAGTGTTTGAAATACGCCACAGGAAAACTTGCTGGCAGAAATATTCCCTTGCATTTTTACTTTGTTTCACAGAACAGGAGTCTGACTTTCCCCCCCTCTGCCAGAAATAAATACATTCAAGTAGCTATCGGTTAAAAGAGGAACCGGTACAAAGTATTTAAATAACACTTTATATGTCATTACATTGCAAGTTTGTTTTACCCAACAAAATACTGCCAGGCGGCAGTTTGGGGAAGCATCTCTCTGTTTAAAAAAGCAACTGTGTTCAAGTTTGATTCCTACCTGTTGTGCCTTTTAAGCCAGGATTACCTATAACACCTGTCACATACAGTTACCCAGGCTGGCTGCAGCTCTGGGAAGCTACAATATGGGCTGTGATTAATTTGAAGATTTCAGAATAATACTGTTATAAAAGCTACACTCCAGACAAAAATAGGATTAAGCTCTGAGGCTGTATATGAGCTAAAAGTGTTGCAAGCTAAAGCCCCCTTGCCACCGCTCGCGACGGGCAGTTTAAAATGAGAGAGTTTGCTAAATTCACGTTAAAGTAGAAATGTTTTCAATTATTCGTCTTCATTGACTTCATATTGTCTTTTTTTTCCCCCCACCGCTTCAACTGATAATTACTTTGAGCAAACAGGCGGCCGGTTCCCATAGAAATGCTTTAATAGAAATGGTCGAAAGTTCTCGTAGTAAAACCTTCAACCTCGCCACTATAATAAATAAGCCCGGCACTTTGATGAAAATTAACACTAGTTTTGTAAAGAGCACATTGGGGGATTGCAGTCGGGTCTTATCTTTAGTTCCAGTCAACTAGCAATCCTGAAAGAGTTTGCATCATCATCAGAGCAGGCCATTTGATAGGATTCTGCTGCTGAACCTAATCAATCTATGGAATACTGTGGCTGCGCGGTGTAACAAAGCTAAAATAGATTTACAAATGGGGTTTTAGAGGATAAGCTCCTCCACAGGATTACATATTGATTTTAAATATAAAAAGCTTATCATATAAACCATAACTACAAAAATAGTGAACCTATGCATAAATCCTTTTAGAAGAGCACCCACTTCAAACTATAAGCCAAGAATAAATCAAGATGTACAAAATCCGAAAGAAGATCCATTTCTTGGGCAGAAAATGAACACACCACCCCAAGGTGTGCAAAAATGAACTTATCTTTTCTAAGGAGGCATTAAATCTCCAATGAAAAAAAGAAAGGAGCGAGAGGAAAGGCAGCTGAAAGTAAGGCATCCCGCCACTCGGCCGCGGTAAAAATGAGGCTCTGAAACGCAGCACCTTGTTTACTTGAGCCGGCCGGCTCCCAAACAGGCAGCCAAAACGCCTTCCCAGGCGCGCAGGTTGAAACAAACCCAGTCACCTATATTTTCTTTGGCCTATTAGGCAGGGATTTCAGGCCTTTCTCGGTCAGAGCCGCCTCGGCAGCGGAAAGAGAGGAACACTTTCTAGCTGGAAGAAGGCAGCGCGTTAACTCCCTTATCTCTACGGCTAAATGAGGGAGGGGGGGGAAAAAAAGTATGCCTTTTTTTACCACCCTCGGTCACTCATGTGTTCCGCGTGAAGTGCCGTAACACTCCAAAAGGCCGTTCAGCTGCCTGCGCCTCCATTTTAGCGGTTGGCTAAGAGGACACTGTCTCCACATCACTGAACATTATAACGGTCAGCACCTCCAGACGCCAGCGCTGCCCACACGCTGCCTGCGCGGGCAGGGCAGGCCGGCCGCCAATAAACCGCCTTTATCTGCGATCAGCAGGCTGCTACCTTTTGCAAGGCGCTCTCTTTTTTTTTTTTTTTTTCCTTTTCCCCCTGTCATCAGCTAGCTAAGTAAATTGGTTGATAGATTTTTAAACAGCACAGTCACGCGTGGAAGAGTTAGAGCAATTTACCAAAACAGTAATTATCACCTTTCAAAGACTTTTTTTTTTTTTTTTTAAGTTCCAGTTTGGGTTGGTGCGTTCTGCCTTTCTTTTAGACAAACAAACTGGTCCCATCCTGTTATATATATATATATATATTTTTTTTTTTTTTTTCCTGCTCATGTATTTCAGGTTTGGAATTGGTGCCGGTAAAAGTGAGATCTGTCTTTTCAACTCTTTCAGGGAGCCCAAGTGCTCGTTAGCGATCGGCTAAACGGTCTCAGAGCAGACAGTGCCGCGCTGTTCGGGCAGCCCACGCTTCTTCGGGGAAATCATATCATAAATGGTGCAGTTTTACCGGTGCTTCCCAAAAAGTGCATCTTTGCACCCCAGCGCATGTCGGACACAGAAAGCGACACAGCGCTGATGCACGCATCGAGGGGCGAGGTGTCGCAAACATGTATTTTGAGTTTTCGTAGGCATTTTCTTGGCAGAGTTTCTCCTTTAATATGATTTTTAGATAAAAGCAGATAGCTGCTAAAACTTCTAGCAGACTAATAATCTTACTGAGGGTTAAAATGCTAAACGTGGACTTTGTTGTATAAATTAAAAAAAACAAACCCCAAAACAACCAAAATTCTCCAGCACTTACATTTTCTCCCTAAGCACATTTACCATATCACCAGTCGGACACACACAAAAAAAAAAAAAAAGAAAAAGAGAAAAAGATAGGACTTTCCTGGGTTTTGGCATCCCTCTCTGAACTTGCAAAAAGAAATTTAAAAAGGACAGATTTTTGTTCACGTCAACGTGTGAATGGCATAGGCTGCTAGACATTCAAAGGCGGCTGCTAGGACATTCCAAGACAGTAAAACATATAAGAGGCAATTAAGCATTGAAATTTTGGATTTAAATCCAGTATCTCTTACCTCCTCTCTGGTTTTAGAGTACTTTATGTTTTAAATATTTCATTAGTATAATTCCCAATTAATCTGGCTTGTCTCTGCAGAAAGCAATGTATATATTTATGACTCAAGTTTATCCAAGAATATAGTGAACATAGTCTTACGCAAAAAATATAACCACAGGAGAGATACGAAAAAGCTACCTGAAACCTGCTGCTTTTTTCCTACAAACTTATGCTCCCAGTGAAGTCTCCAAACTAATTAGAATTGATTTATTATGGATCAGGTACCTTATCAGGTGAAGAAAGAAATTACCATGGACAGTCAAAGGGTTGAGAGGTCAATACAGAATAGCAAAATCAATTTGCATTGATTAGACAAAAGGTCCATTTTACAGAGCCCAAAGGATTAACTTTTAAGCAAACATCTTTGAACTATAAGACAGCATTTGTGACTGAGAGGTATAAGCAGCGCAGCATTAGAAAACACTTAAGATATTTAAATAAGAAAATAATGCAAGCAATGGTTTAAGCTATCTGGATGTTTATTTTTTATTATGAATCATCCCCAGGATTACTGTACAATTCACTTGAAAGCCCTATGGAAAGGATGCGATTGTTTCATTTATCCCGCGTGTCAATCTTCCCAGGAGTTTTCATTCAGGTAAGGTGACTAAACTCAGGAGAGTTGCAGAGAAGGGAGAAAATCTGTGCAAAGGATCGCACTAATCCTGCTGTTGCTTGTGATGAAATATTTACTTGACAAATGTGTGTTTTACCACCAAAACCAATGAGACCTTTTTTTTTCCTAGTGAGATGCTGTTGTAAACCAGATCTAAAAGGTAAAAGGAAGGAGGCTCCCTTCTGTGGGTCACCCCTTCCTTTTTCTGCGGCACCCGAAGCAGCACGATGCCGCAGAAAAGCCCGCAGAGCATTACTGCAACAAAAAATAATAAACCCCGGACAAATATTCTTTACCTCCTCATCACGTTTTTCAAAGTTTATTCCAAGGAGACCATGTTTCTTTGTCCCGTATCTTGGACTCCCCCCCCCCCCCCCAATAAAACTTAAGAATGGAATCCCGGACTCAGTGTATTTGTTGCGTGCTGTCACTTGAAATGATGTAAATATCAGCATTAATTCTTAATTGGGCTTCAGAAAAGCCTCCATGTTTGGTACTTTCGGGTAGCGACCTTCGGCAGCAAGCATTTTCCTTCCCTCGGTACCCGGCATTGCTCTTACCTTCAATAGCAAGCATTGCTCTTAGCTCCCGGTTCAGCAGCTCGTAGCGCCTTTCTAGGTCATGTTCTTTTTCCCTAGGCAAGTTGCAAAAGTTCATCAATATGTTAATTACTAAATCATTAAACACTTAAAAGAACCTTTAACTTACATTGATTTTAGGACTCGTAACCGACTTTTCTCTTTAACTTTAAGCTACTCCAAACAAATGATACACAAACTTAAAACCTTGCTCAGGTGGCATATTCAGTAACCGGGCCTTTTCATTTTCTATAATGTCGGCTTTAATTCCATCAGTTTAACTCTATTGTGCTACAGGACATAATTATTTCATATTCATCCTTGGAGCGGCTGTTGTGGAATGTCCTAAATATAAAACATTCCCCTGGATCTAATGAACAAATTCCAGCATCAGCCTATTCACCAAGATAATACGACACTGGAAGTATTATCCTATATATATTCTGCCCTAATGAATAATGAAAATTAGACACGGGATTAGAAAGCTTAATATTTTGAAGGTAGAATCTTCTGTCAAGTTCAGACACGGTAGGAAATCCGTGAGCACAGGCTCTTCCCAGGGAAGTATGCAGGCGTCTACACTAGGTGGCATTACTGAAAGAAATATAATCAAACCGAAAGAAGCTGGGAAAGAAGTGCTGAGGGCAGAACGCCTCTAAAAACGACCAGTGTCTTCTCCCTACCTTGCCGGTGCTAGTGAAAAAAGTTTATTTGTCCTTACTTTCCAGTATCGGTGGTATCATCGCACCGTGACTGATTCGCTAATACCCTTTCAGCAGTCCGGCGCTGCTGAACTAGCGATGGGATTGAGGATTTCTACGAAGCAGGTAGCGACTGAAATTTTGCTCTCTCTCAGTCTTCGCCTGTCACATCTGAGGCACAATCCCAATCTATTTGCGCATTTCTAAAATGTAATTTTATTCTACTGTTGGGCCTTTGAAAAGGTAACTGTGCTTAATATTTTTTTTTTTTTTCACAGCTCTGGCTAATCTCGTGTCATTGCACGCTTCTCATTTTCAAGTCTGAAATATGAGAAAAACAAGTTACTCGATGCGTTCCACAAAGCATCCATGCTACTCACTTCTGAGGGAACATTTTTCAAGTCTAATGGGAAGAAAACAAAAAAGTTTTGCATCTATCTGCTGGGTAAATATTCCAGTAAATCATCCTTTGGTAAATACATGCATCCATCCGTACTTACAGAAGAGAAAGCTGGTTCATTCGTCTTATTAAGGCATTCTTCTTATTAACCAGCATGAACCACTCCTGCATCATAGCTTCCTCTTCTTCTGTGTTTCTTCCTGCAATCGAAAGAATTTCCTTACTTACATGGCATTTAACGAATTGAGCTGCATACTTCAATCCAGGTTTTGGAGTATCAGTCTCTGACATCATTGAGCATTACAAGGCGTATTCTCAAACGGTAAAAATACGGTATGACTACAAGTCCTGCCACCCAGTGCTGCTTGCTCCATAAATAAATCTTTGAAGGTAGTCATTATTCGGTATACATGTTAGTGTTCTTTACCATGCCGATAGCCCGACCTAAATAAACACCTTTTAAAAAAGTACGATATCTTTTAAATTCTTCTGAGACAACTATATTGTCGCAATGTTCCCAATGAAAAAAACCTTACTGCTACAAGATGTCTGGTCATCGCAGGCCTCCAAACACAAACCCAGTCCTTGCGGGCAAGAGCCACTCCGCCCATGCAAACCCAGCGCAGTCAGGATGACGTGTAGGGATCAAAGTAGCTGCAGAGGAGATGGTAATCCTGAACCCTTGGCCAAGGCGCGGGCACCTGCTCAGCTTCTCTGCCCTTATGGCTACTCTGCCAGACAATGAGCTGGAAAGATCTGCTCCTCTCCTCACCCGCAATCAAAGAGACCATCTGCACAAATATGAATCATTTTGGGGTCCAGGTGCCTAAGGGTCCCCATGTGTGTATGCATGGTCTAGCACCCCTTTCCCCAGCCCGTGGCCATCATTGCCCTCCAGGCAGGATCAAGATCAGGACCCTCCATAGCCTACCTGCAGGCAGTGCTACGCTCTACCAGACCCTGTAAGACTACGTTACCACCTCTGCACCATCAGGCCATGTGGGGGAAAGGCAGATGAGCACCGAGAAGGCTCCTGACTGTCCTTTCCATGTAGCAGGGTTGCTCAGCCAAATTTCACTCTCTCTGACCGCAGAGACTAGGAGAAACCTCATCAAAGTCCTTTGTGGAGAGTGCACCTCTGCCGTGACCTGCCATTCTCATCTCTCAAGTTGAGCTGAGGAGCAAAGACTATATGGTCCTCAGTGAATTATGAAACTCACACGTTTCTTATGGTTAAAATTAATCTGGGAAGAAACCTGGAATAGTGGCAAAGGATCATGAACTGGGACTTCTGAGTACTTCTCCCAGCTTCGACACTGCTTCACCGGGAGACTGTGGGCAGATCTCTGCATTTAAGCGCCTTGTGTGTAACATGGGGGTAATCACCTGTACTGATCTTGCAAGGGTGCTAGAAGTTAATTATTTCATGTTTGTAAAGGGTTTTGAAATCTCTGACGCAAGGTGCTGTACACTCAGGGAAGCTATCTTACTAGCTTAAACCATAGGATCCCTCATTGCAGAGAAGCAACTTCCAGCACCAGAAGCTGGAAACACACCAGAAAAAATATTGTTTTGCTCTAAAAGAAAGCTTTCAGTTTCTGGATGGGAGCGTTTGAAATGCTTGCACGTACGTGCCTGCCACGCTCACATTCACACCCCAATGCCACGGTAGTGTGCAAGCCCAGATCTGCATGGAGAACCACCTCCTTATCCGGCTGTGACCCTGCTGCTTGCAAGGGAAGGTCATCGGGCTTCTCCAAACTTTTTGATTCCCCCTGCCATGGCCTGTGGGCTTGGTGCCTCCACAGAAGGGAAGGAAAAGATGAACAGGGAAGTGGGTCAGCTTGGGGTGGAGCTGGTGGACCCACAGAGTAATAAAAAAGTCACACCATTTGGCATGTTCTTCTTTCTGATGTGAGACATCGCCCCATATCTACTTATCACCCTGGGAAGCTCCTGGTTGATGAAACTGTTCCTTGGAAGGGTGCTTTTAGGGTAAACGACTTGCTAGCGGTGAGACTGGAAGCATGGAGCATCCTAAAGTGGGGATGACCCTGCAGCCCTTTTCCAAGCAGAAGAAGCAGGGTCCAGCGCCTGGACAATGGAGTGATGAAGGAAGAAATATGCCACGTATAAATGCTCTCCCCCAAGACCTCCAACTTCTAGTTTTGTGCAGAAAATGTTATGCCACAGCATTTTACAATATTATTCAGCAGTTCAGCACTCCCCCAAAGAGGATTAAAACTTACAGGTATACTTTGCTGTTAAGTTACAGATCAAAGGCATTGCTGTATTGGTCCATCTAATGGGATCTGCTTTTAGAAGTAGATGATAATCGATATTAGCAACGTTTCGTTGAAATGCACCAAGTAGCTGAAATTTATTTGGGGAGACGGCAAGAAAAAGGGGATAGATTGGGTTTTTTAATCCTTGCAAAATGATCAGTCTATTCTGTGACGCATGAGATTGGCACGCTGCTGGTAAAAAAAGTTCTCACAACCAGACATACGTGGCCATAGTAACATTTTAATCAATTTATAACAGTGAATTTGTTGGGTTTGGGGTGGTCTGGGACCTCTGGCTAGAAGATGCCATTATAAATGCAAGCTCTTGCTGCATTTCATTTTGCAAGCCTTGAAAAAGAAATGGGAGACAGAAATGTTTCAAAGGAGTTTGACTCAATGGCAGATGTGAACTTGAATTTCATGCCATGCAGTCTCAGGGTAAGAACGTAAACTTAAGATATAAACTTCTTCCTATTAATGCATTCCTCCTAAATAAAGTTAGTCGCAACATATAAGAAGAAAAGATCTAGGTAAAGTTTGGAGCTGTCGAGTCAGATCTGAACAGGTGCCTATTTTGGTATTTCCACGCTGACACCAAAGCACACGCAATATCCATAGAATAGGCTGGTTTAAAAGTGAGTTAACAAAGTCTTGATTGTTTTTACAGAATTTTTAATCTGTTTTTGTATTCGCTTTGGACCCATGTGATGCCCTGACACCGGTCATGTGATATCGGCTGCGATAGGCACAAATCCCCGGGCAGCAACAAAAGAAGAAAGAGTAAAAAAGAAAAAGCTGAGAAAAAGCTTGCAATTTGGAAAAAGGCCAATTGTACCCCGGCGAAGGCCTTTTTGATCAGTGAAATGACACATGTGTGCAATATTAATAGCGGTCGATGCTGATATTTTATTTGTTGACACCGTCAGCTTTTAAATTCTTGCGCATGGAGCTGAAACAGATTCTTCCCAGGCAAGCAAAATAAAGATGAACTTCCACATATAAGAAATTTAAATAACTCTTCTCAGCAAATACACTACCATTAGAGCACTACTACTTCTTTTTTTTTTTTTTCCCTTGGTGGAAGGATGCATGCGAAACACTTTCAACAAAGAAAAACTGAGTGTTGTTACGGCAGCAATATTGCAAGCTAAATTCACATTTACAATTTCTAAACAAAAAATCTAGAAAAAGCCTTTCTTCAACACAGTTTCACAGTTTCACTTTGTAAAACCCTGCTGCTGCTGGGCTTGTTTTTGTTTCCACTTTCCGAGTGTAAAACAAGTATTTAACTGACTTGCTACAAATGCTTGAAAATTAAAATTGGGTAAATATCTGTTTTCTCTGGGAAAAAAAAATACCATACAGATTATTTAAATGAAGCAAAAAAACATGTTTGAGAACAAATCGATCCCATGCATACAAACCCCTTATCTGAGCCAGTACAAGAGGATGAAAATCTATAAATAGCCCAGAGATCTTAAACTTAAATTTTTTTCCATAATACGTGCATTACACTATTGTTTTCGACAAACAACAACAACAACAACAACAACAAAACCCTTTTAAAGCTAGTAAGTTGGACCATTACAAATTAATCCTGACTTTAATAACTGGTTAAAGACCCCTTCAGCTTTATAAGTAACAAAAAATATTAAAGCCTGTGATCACAGCGAGCTTTTCTCATTTCTCCTCTAACCATTTGTTATTTAATCCAATACTAGTAATCCAATTTGTCCATCAGACTTTTAAAGGGCAGAATGCAACTTCCCCAGCTTAGACACTTTTCAAAGTACAATATATTTTTCAAATGAATGCTGGATGTTTCATTTTTTCCCCAACTGTTCCGAGCTCTAATGTATGAGGAAAAAAAGAACAAGATGAACATTGTTCGTACTGATTAAGTAAGAGCTCATTAAAGAGCTGTCAGTGCCGTACTTTGAATATGCATGAAGCATATAATCAGATCTAGTACCGTCACTAGAGGAGAATACGGTAAGTACAAAGGATTGATTTAATTACTTAGAGTGGGCTGTGGTGGTAAAGCAGTCTTGTTAGCGCAAAAAGAAAAGGAGGTTGTATTCTGGCACGGTTAGGGGAAAAAGGCAGTTTTAGCTTCTGCCACAATACCTAATCTCAGGATAAAGCACTTTACATTGTAGCTTAAAATGAAGACTGTCAGTTTTCTAAAAAGACCAGAATTCATCTTATCTTGTTTAACCTCACCTGGTTAACTATCTAGCAGAACATATTTATTCTCTTTAGCTCGTAATTATGCTTATACCTTTTTATCCTATAGTTCAATAATGACTTCTGAAAACAGTCTTCAAATAAGAGCGGGTAGCGCTGCAAACATCATATGCATGCAAAATGCTCGGTCAGAGATTTGAAAAATGCAGAACCAGAAACTAAGACGAAACAGTAAGTACACGCGCCTTTATGTAAAAAGACAATACAGCTTTTAATGTCGGACTTTATTATTAGATAGGTTCTGAGGAGGATTCTGGCAGGGTTTCTCTAATTTATTTTCTTTTCCCCCTCTTCCTTTCTGGTTTTTTTTTTCCTCTTTTCTTTTCCTTTTCTTTTTTTTCTTTCTCTTTCTTTCTTTCCATTTTTTTTTTTTTTTTTTTTTTTTTAAATCAATACATTCTTGTTTTATTTTTCCTCTAGGAATCCAGGGGAATTCTCTCACAGCAACTCTCAGTGCCATTTTCTAATTTCATTGTCTGGCTTGAGTGGTGAAGGATGCGTGCTCTATTCTTCTCTTCACTTGACATCTACCAGAACCCTCCTCAATGATTAGGAACGAGCCCAACACCAAGCCTGGAATAGCACAAGACACTAAATTCTGCCCTCAGATACAAGAAACTCCTACTGACTTCTGAGTTGTGAGTCTGTGCTGTAATAGCTCCTGTGCAGGATTCAATCAAGGCTGCAGCGTAAAGTTTGGTGATTTTGTCCCTTACTGGGACAAATTTTAATGATAGCCAAAATAATGATAGCCAGAATTTTAATGATAGCAAAAAACCCTACCAGACCCCACCCCAAAGCCTTTTCTTCTCTCCTGTGGTTCATCACACATATTCAAATATAATTTTCCTGACTGTTATTCAAAACCAACTTGAGCCGATTCTCATCTACAATGCTCAAGAATTTCAAGCGTGTTTATATGTTACCATTTTTTTTGAGAACAATAAAAGCGACCAGCTTATTTTCATGTTGTACAGCTTCCGGGCAGTCTTTTAAAAATACCTTTTCCTTCACATTCTTCAGGATTTACAAATAGATTTTTGTTTACACTGTAAGCTAATTATTTGTTAAATATTTAAATAAGAAGCATCGCGACAAATGTCTCTTCTGAATCAATCTGAAAACACCATTTCTATTTTTTTTTTCCTTTCCTGCTAAAAATACTTCCCAACCCACCCCTTACGCTCAGCCAGCTATCAGTACGTCTATGTGCCATTAGACCCATTATTTTTAAGCCGTTTGGGCAGCTAGTCATTAGATAAACTCAATATGGATTAACATAGTAAAACTGTACATTGCTAAGAAAACAGAGAAGAAAGTGCCACGAAACACTGTGAATACCACTTAAAAGGAAGAAAAAGCAGCAACATGCAGGGACAAGATTAGTTTACAGTGTAAATGGATGAACACAGTAACTCCTCTACACTTTATACCATCGTAAATCTGTCAAGATAGACAGATTAATAGATTAATATTTTTTTAAAAATCCTTAAAAGTGAATGTATTTAGCTGTTGTGCAAAAATGAATTACAACCTGCGGAAGATAAATAATAAAAGGTTTCTATCAGCATCCCAAACCAGCCCATTCAATCTGGCAAGAAATAACAGGTTTGCAGAAATCACTTTGTATGCCGTCTTAAGCAGTAATTGTTTTTAAATTTTATTTGCACTGCGTATAGTGTGTGTGCCATGGTGTCATGGTTAAACACAGAAAACTCCCCGTGTCTCCCCATCTACCTCAACAGAACTACATGAAAAACAACCTACTTAAGACAGAGCCCATTCTTCACCCATTTGCTGATGTTTACACACAGTTTTAAAATAGAATAGAAGAAGCTTTCTTCACTCAACACACTTGGGTGAAGAGGCCAGCAGGAGAATGCCAGCGCATGTGAAACAGAGCGGGGCGAATAATGACAAAAACTGGCCAACTTCGCTCTGCTCCTCTTTCTGGGCTATTTGTTCGTTGACAGAAGCTAGATGACCACCGAGAGCCGTCCAAACGCCAGCGAGTTCCACAGATTTAACGGGAAGGTCTTTTGAAAACGTACCCCGCCGCCTTTATTTGCCTGCTGAATAAAAAAGTTGCATTCACCCAATCACGGGGACGAGTTTTTACGAGTTTCTGTATTAGGAGCGAGCGGACAGATTGGCTTGTTTACCTGAAGGAGAACATGAATAGCAAATAAAGAATAGTTCTAGGATGTGCCTCATCTTGTCTCGTAAGAACCTGGGGAAATTCACTGAAATTGAAGGTGGTGCGTTTAAAACCAATAAAAAGAACGATCTTTCCCCAAAGCCTCATCATTTACCAGTAGAACTCGTCGCCACGAGGCAATGGTGAAACTAAGAGCTCAGCAAGAATTACAACCAGGCTGAATGTCGAATATGGAAGGGCGAAGCTGTAGCAATAAATATTCAAACAAACAAACAAACAAATACGTGAGGTAAGAATTGGATCCTTCTGCTGTAGGACATGAGCTAACCTTTAGTTTTTAGAGGTTAAATGAAATGTTCCTTGGGGCCAGGTTAGCCTGTAACTGGGCCCCTGCTGAGCTTCTTGCCCCTGCCTGGGTTCAACCCGTACCTGTCCCTCTACGGGACAGTGTTCTGGACCAGACCGTGGGGCTGATCCACCGCGGCAATTACAGCTTTACTGAAAGGAAACAGCGGACGGGACGAGAAACAACGCCAGGTGTTTTAGCTGACCAACCTCACATCGCTAACAAAGGCTGATGGAAGGTCTCAAACCCTTCGAAGCCAATGGCGGACTTCCCACTGATTTTAATAGTCGTCTCATCTCGCTCACTGTGAACAGCTTATGCACAGATGAGCTCTTGTTTTCAATGCAAGCTACTGAATTTAACAAATACTTAAGCAGAAAAGCCTGTATTCACAAGACAGAGTCTTCATAAAGGAGGGTTACACCAGACCTACCGCAAAACGTGTCCGACCCACCTGAAAGCTACGGTGAAGATTTTTAAACAACTAGCAATCAGCAGTTTTTCACTTTCTGAGTGAAACTGAGGCATCCCAAAAGAGACTTATTTTCTGAAAAGTCACTCTCCTCTGCTGTCAGAGAATAGCCTTTGGTGGAAAAGCTCAGAATTTTGGTAAAAATAATTCTTCAAAGTTCTAAGTGTCAAAACGGACCCTGCAGTAGGCGCTCCACAGCATAAATAGATGGGTTGCTCCACTTTGAGCTTCACGCCTCCCATTTCAGATTACCAGGCCCAGCTTTATTCCAGAACATTTCTTCCTTTCCCTGAACGAGGACCTCCTTGGTTATTAAAAATCACTGAAAATGAACAAGAATAGTCACCAAGAGCTAAACAGGATGGGACCATCATTTAGATGACACTGCAGAAGAGCTAGCTAGTAGATGAAGCCCTAGCACAATTTTCTGAATCTGAACTGGATGGGAAAATGCCTAAGCAACATTAGAAAGGCAAATTCATGGCCACTAACTTGCTGCCTGAGAGCAGTTGAGAAGGAGACATTGATGTCCACACAATGGAGTCTCATAAAGGTAGGTAACGACTGCCAAGAATCTGCCAGGCAGAGTTACATTGCAGTGCATTGTCTGACGCTATTTCAGCCCCCAGAAGTACTGTAACCCTAACGAAACGGAGCCGTGGCCAAGGGAATGCCTTTATCACAAGCACACATCAAATTAGCTTAATATCAAGCAGGAAACTTGTAATTTCTTTGGTTTCTGAAGCATAATAAATCAGAGAGGCTATTTAAAATTTTGAGAGCTGTGTAAACAGAAGGTCAGGGTTCTGACCACATCTCAGCGCGTGTGAGGATTTATTCTACCTGGAGTGGGACTGACTCACGGGAAGACAAACATTTGTGGCCTGCAGTCTTGGCAAGCTAAAATTATCACAGGACCAAAACTTCCACAAAAGACGAATTGCCTGAAAGATTGCCGATTTTCTCTACGTGACAAGTTAACATAGTAGCCACCAGAAAATAACAGAAAATCAACAGAAACAGAATTTGTGAGCTTGATAAAGATTACGGATGTATTTTAAATGTGGGACCATCAATCCAGACCAAGAAAACACATAGTGGCCCAACATTCAGACAACCAGAGGTGAGATTCAGCTGAAACATCTGGAGAGACTCCTGTAAGAAAGTGATGCTTCCCGCCTTGAGGACAGTGCCTGCAAGGATCCTAGCACTGAGCAGAACCAACGCTTGCCCTTTATCACCCTCTCGTATTCTTTGTATCCAAATTTTCTCATGTAGCGCAACTTCAGAAGAAGCACAGGCTTGGGAAAAGTATATATCAAACCTTTGCTTGCAGCACAGGAAACATGCACCGTTAACTGATACACTTGAACCTTTGAAGCTATGGGAAAAACAGTAGTTCACGCTTGGAAATCCACCAAGAAGGGGATGATGGTCTGGCAGATGAACTATTTTGCTTGCAGGTTAACAAGTAGAGTTGGATGCTTTGTTATGAGTGACAGTAATTCCTCTATGGCTCATAACTACTCCACAGACCAGTTGCCTGTTTAATTGGCAAGTGATGGCTGGTTAAGATTCTGAAGTGAGAGGCCAGTTAACCTTAAAGTCATTGGATTGTGCTCTACTAGGCAGCATATTATCCCATTTTTACCAAATGTTGCCTTATTTCCTTCAGAACGTATCCTCCTGGAGCTGGGAAGGGGTCGTGGACAGTATAAAATGACTTCTTTAATGGACAGGGCTGAATTTAACCCAAGCAAGTACCTGAAGTGAGATGATGGCTGGCACTGAACGTGATCTTGTACCGGTGTTAATGAAGACACCTGCTCTTACTGGGAGCTGGCAGGTTGGTACTTCTGGGATCCAAAGCTTCCCAGTGCTAAATGGGCCAGTTCAGCTAGCTTGAGGTGTCCTGGGGCCCCACGGTTTCCAGGTTTGACAGAAAAGGTGTTTCTGGTGGTAAATGGGAGAAAACCAAGAAAAAATAACAGGGCTTTCTGGAGACTGCAGTGGCACCGTGGGCCGGGAGCCCTGGGGTGACCAAAGTGCCTCTCTCCTCGCCTTCTCTTTACAGGCAGGCACCGATTGGAGAGAAAGCTAACTTCCAGGCATAAAGCCAAAGACTATGCCTACCACATGAAAGAGCATTTATACTGCAATACCACAAAGAAAGATGGAAATCAGTTAAAAGAAGCAAGTGTCTGTTGGGTCTTGCAAGACTTTTGGAAGGCTCGCAAGTCTATTCATAGCGCCTAGGGCTCTCCCAGAGTAGCCTCCTGCTATGCAGGCAGCACTGTGCTCAGGCTCTCTTCTTCAAGCTGGCTTCAAGCACTTTGTTGACAGGTTCTTTTAAAGCAATGATGAGGCTACAAGCCAGGGAAGTGCATGGAGAGGAGGCCGACTTATCGTTCAGTCCTTCCAGCCAACAGCAATTCTGTGTTACTTTGAAAAAAAAAAAAAAATACGGTCACTGCTGGTGCTGAGCTGCTTTAATGATTTAATGAACTTGGCCTGGGAAGGCCGAACACGCATGCTGCCCATGTCTGGTCTTGGAAAGGTCTCCTCCTGGTCAGTTCTGCCTACCAATGCACAGATCTAAGACTGAAAAGATGTGGTGAATTAGAGAGTCAGAACTGTGAACTCCGTGGTTTGGCATGGCGTGTTCCTTCTGGGGGAGCTTCTCAGCTGTAGAAATGCTGGGTATTTGGGAAAGTATGGCCGAATGGTCTTCCTTTACCAAAAAATCGCTTCACAGGAACTGCTCATGGGAAGAGATGGAGATTGGAAAGAGTTTTCCAGTAAGTGACTATGGATGCAACATGACAGAAGGGAAACTGGAGAAAGGTTGACAAGCCTCAAGAAATCAACAAGTTCTCAGTCACTCAAAATGCATCATTCTGGCAACTACAAAACCAACACTTGTGCAGAAATTTGTGTACGAAAGGAACAGATCTGGACCCTGAAGACTCACGGCAGAAAAACAGCTTACTAGCGTGCCAGGTTATTTGCATTAACAAATTTTAATGAATGGCTTTGCACTGCATGGATTCAGTACTAGCAGGCATTTCTACCGAGCTCTGCGGGCTTCAGGTCAGTCAAGACGCACTTGGATGCAATATGGAAGCACCGTTACCATATTGAAAACGAGACCTCGATCATAATGTCATTGCACTTCTTTCACCCAGGCTTTTGGTAGTTGCCAAAACTCCCGTTATCCTAACCCTGGCAGCAAGTTAACATTCCTGAACACTGGAGAGAGAAGCATCTCATCAAGTGCTTTATAACATTGCTCTGTCTCAAAAAAAGCAGTAACTACCAATGCAGAGTTTTGTGAACTGTTATCATGTTACTATAAAAATCACTAACTCTTGTGCTCGTGTCAAAAACCTTTTCTTCTGTCCAACACAAATTGCTATTAGCAATATCCTTCTAGCCTCCTAATCGTTAGGTATTTCCAATAGGGAATGCTCACAAACTAGCACCAGCAAAAACCCAAACCAGTGTCACATACGTATCATTCATGTATTCAGAATTCTGTGAAATGCTTTCACTCACTTTTTACGGTAAATGTAAAAAGGTAAATGGTAAAGATGCTGTTTTCGGCAATACTTTTAAATTTTCTATCTCGCCAGAACTGCTGTCGTTATACCGTCCTTTCTCTCGCTGTGCTACGGCATGTGCATCTTTGTCTTTCACAATATGGTTGGACAACTCTCTACCACCTCGCGGTTTGGCAAGTTTTCAGTTCACCTGAGATTAAATATGCTGAGCGAAGCAAAACAATGGTGTATATGGAAAGCAAGGCTGGCAAACGTCTATGAAACTTACGGTGTTATTAATTCATTTGTTCTGATTTAAGTAAGATAGGAAAATATTAGAAGACTATGATGATTTCCCTATGTAGCTTCAACTTTCTCCTTACATATACGCACTGATATTTTTCATACTGTCTGCTTGCGAGCCTGAAGACGGTAACAACAATAATTTTTAAATGGAGTTCATCTCTCAGGCAAAACTGAACATTCATCACTTTCCTCCCCAAGCCCTGACACTGGTGAATACAAATCTGCATTTACTTTTAAGGATTCCAAGGAGAATTGCGAATTCAATTGTTTTTAAAAGACAAAACTTGGCTTAGGGAGTCGGATGCCTCCTCCTAGCTCACCCGTCCTTCCCCCAGTGCAAATTTGTGGTACAGACTGGACGACTCTGGTAAGAAGCATTCAAGATGGTATAATACAGACTGGTAAATACAGCTCGATAATCAGGTTTGTGAAGGTGCAGAGCGTATGAGGGATTTATCTTTGATAGTGAATCTAGACCCATATACATCATCAAGCCCCCATTGAGAAGCAGACCACTCCAAGTGATTAATACAGCTCAAGGGGGCAGATAAGAGATCAATGACAAAAATCACCTGGTAAAAAAAAAGTAAAAGGTGTTGCATTAAAAGGGCTTTTACTTTGCATGCGAAACAATACCGAGAAACCTGTATTTTAGCACTTGTACTCAACAAGCACTCCAAAGTATGCCGGGATGAGAACAGAAACCCATCCTTTCTAATAATCTTGTGACAAAAGCTAAAAGACATCATCCTATTAACTAGTGATCTCAACTGCTAATGCAGAGTACTTCCTGGTGCCTTTTATGTAGAATGCCGCTATTAAAAAACCACTAAACATTCACTGTGAACAACACAGAATCATTCATCTTTTATCAGCATCTCTTGTTAGAGGAGTATGAGAGGGGCTGAAGGTGTCATTGATATTATAGAGTGGAAATTAATCAGAAATTTTTCTCATATTTTCCTCATCACACTCATTTACTTTTGTACAAATTTCCCCCTGCTAAAAAGTTCATACCCAGCCCCCTGTTGTACGCTTTTAAGTTGAGAATATTCAACGAGTGCGTCAACTGAAAGGCACCAGGTCCTAACACAAAAAGCATTCGAAATTCTCATTTAGTTGTCTTTATTTTGCTAGCGCCATGTGGTCCTTGAAGATGTAGAAAACACGGGAAGCCGAGTAAAGATCAGAGCAAGCTCATTAGCATTCTGACAAAATTGGAGTGGTGGAGATGTATAGTTTGCCTAGTTTGTCGTTTTGAAAGCTACCGGTGGTAAGCTTTCTATTTCATTGTGCTTTTGTCTTTTTTGGGGGTTTTCAACGCAGCGGGGTGGTTGTTAGCCTAGGTTTTCACAGTGCATTGTGGGAACCTTGCCTGCACATTCAGCCTATATAGTATCATTTGAGTTCAAGTCAAAAAGTTTTTTTCTTTTTTTTTTTTTTCCCCCTATTTATTTCATAATCACCTATGCTAATGCATAATTGTCGTCTGGCTGTCAAAACCCATCCTGTCTGACACCTGGTTTATAAAATTAAAAAAAAAAAAAAAAGAACAAAAACCCCTAAATAAAATACACTCTGAGCTGTATTTAAAAATAAAACCTTTTAAACATGTTGCTAGTTTTCTTCAAAAGACAAGATAAGAAGAAATTAATTTAAATTCCACTGTTTAGAATAAACTAGAAATGAATTTGAGACAGATCCAGTTGATTAGAATTCAAAAGAGACTCTCTCACCGTGTAAGATCCCAATTCTATTTCGGAGCCTCTTGAAGGAAAGATGGGTTTATGCTCCAGAATTATGTAAATAATGAATTACCTCTTAGAAGACCTAAAGAAGTTATTACTGCGGTCATTTGATTTTTTTTTTTTTAATTTTTTTTTTTTTAAACATAAGGCTCACTTTGAAGGGCTAAAAGGGCTACATTAATGCTGCTATTTGACATGAGCATTTCCAAGTTGCAATGAAAGGGATAAAGGTCTTTTTGGATGAATTTATCTGCTAAATCCTTGTGGTTGCCCTCCTATCTCGGATGATGACGCAAAAGAATGTCAACAGCTCATTTCCCAGAGAGCTGGAAAGAGTCACTATGCAAGCCGTAATCTGCACGTTCTCAAAGAACCGTTTCAAACATTACATTTCACAAGCCGTTTAAAGAGATTTTTTTTTTTCTTTCCACTCATCTCCACTGTCCTACCAATACTTTGGACATCAGTGCTTCAGAAATGAGGGCTTTAACAAAGTTGAAACGTGACTTTTTAAGTATTGTGTCGGTGGGTCGTGCATACGTGCACACGCGTACACGCACCGTGCAACACGTGAGCGCCCACCGATTCCCACGCGCTTCAAATTCATGTCGCTAAATTCTAGCCGCACTATGGCAGGGACAAGTAAATGCTAAGAATCCAAATATATTAAGTCACCCCTAATTTACTCATTGGAATTTTTTTAATGTAATGTGTGTCAGGCTGCCCAAATCACAGATATCCCTTTAGTAGGAAAGGATAGAACTCGGCTTGAAAGGAGTTACAATGGTCTAGGTTCAGATACAGTAAATTTTACAATGGAGTGGGGATTACAGATTTATTTACTTAGCAAGAAGGAAAGGATAAACAAATATTAAGAGTCGCTTTATACAAAACCTTCAAAATTCTTTCTTTTTGTCATGCGCTCGGACAGCATCATTATATTTGTCAAAACAGCCTCAGAGCTGCAGCCAGCCTCTGCTGATCAAGAAAAGCAAACGGTCAGGCCAAAGAGGGAACATTGGTCTTTAAAAACAAAAACACAGGCAGGTAAGCGCCTGGAGACAGAAAGCTCTGAGATACCCCCACAGCTGTGTGTGGATTGACAGATCTAAATTTTTCCATCATGTTTAAAATCCAATTTCACTCTATGCCCATGTGAAATTCATGAAATTTCATCACAGGAGATGGTGCAATGTTTAAGCTATACATGAAGAACGATGTTCCCTCGCCAGCTAAAACCAGCCCCCCAGCCCTGAGAGTTAAATACCAGGCGTTATTTTAAGCTTAACAAAAGGCAGAATTTTGCCAGCTCCGCGGTGCCACCTTTATTTCAAATCTGCTTTTAATCACTCAGTTCCTTTTCACTCAGGTTCCAACTCCTAGCAGAGGCAAATATCCTGGAGACTTGTTATCCGCACGACAGTAAAGGCGACCGAATTATTTTCTATACTTTGCAATGTGCTTATAGCTGCAAAATTATTTATCTCCTTCACTGCATTCTACTACGAAAGTTTCCTCCAGAAGAATCGCCGGGACCAGCCATATCAAATTAGAGGGCAGTCAGGAGTGTCTAAGTCCAGCTTTAAAACAAATATCATAACAATTACTTAGCCATATGGAAAATAGGGTATGTCTTTCCTGAAAGCTTTTATACATTTTCTATCTCAAATTTCAACTTCATTAGAAACTATTTCTGACTAGCAAGCTGCAAGATTGCTGAATATCTAACTGTTAACTCACCATGAAGAAAGAGACTCTTTTGAATGGCAGAACTTTTCCAAGATGCAAATGAACAATAATCTAATTTCGAGAGTAAATTAACTGAAGGATTCGTTTTAATATGTTTCAAAGTCTCCGAAATTAAGTGGCAGTTGCAACCTATGCAACACACACACATGCGTGCGCCCACGCTCACATACACATGCTAACCCAGCACCCCCGCTACACCCAACTCCCATCTTCAGAAGAACTCACATTGTACTTATGTTTAGGTTCCTATGACTTAAAGGCCAGATGTTTCACAAATGACCAACAATTGGAGGTTAGAATAAATTAATGACTGATTTCTGAGCTTTGATGGAATTAAGCATACTTCTTTTCTCAATGTGCCATGTGAATGTTCGCCCGTTCAACTTTTTTTTTTTTTTTTTTTTTTTTGACAAGTGAGGCCACCCGGCAGAAAACAACTGATGCAAAACCCAGGAGTAATCCCTCTGTTTAGTTCAACACTGTGGTTAGCCTTAACACTGCCTCTATTATCCAATGGATTTAGAGAAACTTTCATTTATTTGTTGGCCTCAGTCTTCCAACTTTGTTGCCTTCTTTAAAGGACCCAAGACCCATTCCTATGTAAATACATTTGCATAGGGCCACAATGAAACTTTCTGGGACTCGGATTAAACTTGCAGAACTAGATAGCTGCGCTGCGCATATTTGTGATCCTCGCGTAAGTACTTTCACAAATACGTACGAGTAAATGAAGCTGATGTCAACTCTCGCTACAGGAATGCCTGGAGTTTAAAAGAAACGCTCTGTTGCAAACTACGTACCAAAGCCCCGAACTCCGAAACAACTGGCAGACACCGCGCCCAAATGTGAAATTACAATATATATAATGAACAAAAAGTCCTTTTCATTTAGGAGCTGTTAAGATCAGCACTTTATTTGCTGCAAAATGTCATCGTCTCTCCTAACCTGTTCCTGTTGCGGCAGGACAACAGGATCCCTGTTGTAAAAGTGATGATTCATAGCTACTTGGTTTTTCATTTGGTTTTTTTTTTTGCTGCCTCTGTTTATAAAGAGTACTGAGGGTATAGTGTATTATTATATACTGTACACAACACAGCCTTCTTGCAGCCAATTCAAATATAAAGCTTTGCATCCAGCAAGTCTATTAGGAAACAGCACCGGGATTAATCCCTGCAATTACAACCCTCAAAAAATGCAGGTGGACACTCAGTGCAATTTCGCCCTTCCCACATGCAAAATGCCAATACCTTAAAGGTTTATGTTCTGTAAGAGAGGCGCGATGGACCTGAAGCATAAACTAAGGACTGGTTTTGTAATTTCACTGGCACTGAGGACTGTGGGCCAGGAATTGCAACTGAATATATTCTTTTGGTATGCATTTAAGGAGGTAACACCTTCTTCCAGGGGCTCAATGAACATAGATATCTAACTCCTTGTTTTGCAGTAAAGTCTGTTTTAATCCAGTTTAAAAAGCTTTGCATATATAACTTCTAAAAAAAATGATATTAAAGCACTATTCAGGTCCACTACTATGAGGATTAAAAATATAAAGCCAAATATATGTAAGTATCAAACTTAATCACATGTGAAAATACACTAGCCACTAGACTTGCGTAACTGGAAGCATGTTAATGAAGACACTGGCACAAATCATAAACCAATTCTGATTTACACTTTGTTTTCCTTATTCCTGACTGTAGGGTGAGTCTCTGCTGCC